>CM076582.1:337519202-338057120 GCA_034641835.2 Pinus albicaulis | reverse complement strand
TTTCTATTGGAAGTGTATCAAAGGCTGGCTAGTTTCAAAGTACTTACCAGATCCTAGTTTGCTTTCATGTCTTTCTTAAGTGCCTGGTCAAAGGCTGGATAGTTTCAAAGTACTTACCATATCCTAGGCTGCTCTTTGTTCTGCATCTGTTTATTTTCCCCTTCTTAATGTATCACTCCATTCCATAAATCAAACCTTTAAAGAGATCCTTAGGCATAGATGACTTGCCCCATAGACCACTCTTGAACCTGATTGTTTCAATTAAATCCCCTTATGACTCCATAGCCCAATGGACTGAAAACCTGCCATCATCTTTATTCTTGATCAAAGCTTACTCTTTTGCTTGCAACTTCTCACCTTTGAGCTTATTTGCATATAGATCTTTCCGCCTCTAACAGCAATCATGCCCAGTCATCCAAACACAAAACCAAACCCTTGAACTTCATAACTAGCCTAATATCATTACCTTAAGCTTTCAAAGGCAAATCCATCTTTGTACACATTGGAGAGATCCCTCTCCGGATTCAGGAGGGCTAGATCCTAGAATCCAAAAGCTGGTTGAAATGATGTTAACTCTGTGATCGGACTTTGCCTATCTTGCTTATTACAGAGACCTAACATTTCTGGCGACTCCACTGGGGAACACCCCGAATCATTTTCATTTAAAGCTAACCATACGAAATTAGAGATTTGGTTCATAGAGAATCTGCTTTATTAACCAGCTGGAGCTACCAGCCTAACATTTATGGCGACTCCACTGGGGAGAACCTTTCCCTTAATCCTATAAGACATTGTGAGTAAAAAGCAGCCTTTTCAAGCACTACCAAGAAATGGTAATCATGATAAAACTTGTTCGAATCAGTGACAATCTAGGTTAACCCTAGGATTCTCTTAGGACTTTATCTAACCTTGAAAAATCAGCTAGCTTAGCCATAAGAGTAGATTACCTTTGTCTCACAACCGTAGTTAAGTTTTGAAGCAAAGTTAAGACATTCTTAGAAACCAACAGAAAAATAATTCAGAAAATACTAAAAATATTTCAGATTGGTAGTAAAACACTTACTCTTACTTTCTCCTATCTTTGATTTTTTTTTATCTGATACTCTTAGACAGAGTCTGGAAAGGGCTATGTAGCCTCCGGATCTCATCCTCTTTTAGAGGTGACATATCTGGTAAATTCCCTCCCAGTCAATCTCTGGTTAGAGTTTGTTGTGTTTTGGGATATTCTTGAAAAGGGATGTTTCACAAGCATTGTGGTGGATAGTGTATCTCTTTGAAAACACTATAAACTTTCCACCTGGAGACTCCATAATCCTGAACAGACCTTAAGACTCCACTGGGAAGAACCCTCATCATTATAATATCTTTCAAACTCAGTTAGAGGACTATAGGGTTAAAATTGTGTAAACAGATTAGTTAACCTCTCAAAGATTTTCATATCTGGTTAATTTTTCTTGTTTATTAGGGTCTAAAAAGCGCATCATAATGGCTCCTAGAAAGATTCACACTAGAGCCCACCCTGACCCTGATCCACCTGAGATAGTTGACAACCCAGAAAGAATCCTTAGGAAGTCCCCTAAGATAGAATCTTCAACTGTTTTCAGATTACCCCTAAGAGCTAATTCAGTCCCTGAAAACCTTTCAGCTCTACAAAAATCCAAAACTGACTTATTGAATCCATTTAGAACTAGGTCATTTGGTGTTTTAACTCAGCTAGATTCTGAGTCTTCACTTTCATCTCCTGAAACAAGTGAACATCTTGGTAGAAGAGAAACAACACCTCCTGACTTACATTTTCTTCTTAATTTAGGTGTCTCTCATCCAATATCAGCTCAGCAATCTACTATTGTCCCATCAACTTCTGTTCACCTTTCATCCACTCCTCAAACCACCCCTTTCCGAAACACCCATCCTCTTATCAACCCACCTCTTGTCAATCCACCCCCACCACTTATCATGGCAACATGGTATGCTCCCTTAGTCCTTCCTGCACCATTAGTCAATCTTCCACAGGACTATCAATCCAAAATTCCATTATATGATGCTAGAAATACTACAACAGCATCACAACATGTGGATAAGATGAATGAATATTTTGACAAAAATGAGATTGATGATGATACTGTCAAGTTGAGACTATTTTCTCAAAGTCTGGGGGGAGAAGTGAGAAAATGGTTTAAAGGCTTAACCCCCCATAGTATTAATGATATCCAAGGCTTCCATCAAACATTCTTAAACAAGTGGGAAGTAAGGAAGAACCCTCTCCAAGTTCTTTCTGATTACAACAATCTCCATAGGAATCCAGGGGAAAGTGTACAAGCTTACTGCACTAGATTCAACAGTGTATATAATGCACTTTCCCCAGAACTGAAACCTCCACAAGGTTCAGCTTTAAACAAATTCCCTGAGGGGTTTGATGCTGATATGACCTATTCACTCAGAGAGAGAGATTTTGCAACTCTTGAGGATATGAAAAGAGGCACTCTTTCTGTAGAAGTCAACCTGATGGAGAAGAGAACAAGAATGAAAGCTGAAAAGAGAATATCCTTCAGAGAGGAATCCGCACCTTCCACTTCAAATTCAAAACTCGAGAAAATGATGGAAGAAATGATGAATAAAATGAGCATTCTTGAGAGAGCACAAGCAAGTCAAAACCAAACTGCTCCTCAGAACGGAAACCAGAACCAGAATCAAAATTTAAGAAGGAACCAGCCTCCAAACAGACCGAGGGAAGATGATCAACAGATCACTCCTCCCTTTCATCAAAACTTTGTGAGTGAGGTTGAGGAAACAGATCAAATGACAGAGGAAGCTGATATCAACCTATTTGGGGTAGATGATGATAACTTTGAGGTTCATTATGATAGAAAAAAAGGTCTTTACACACCTTATGATGACAAAAGAGATGATAATGAAAATTATTATCAAAACATGGAAAACGCCATCATAGAGACTCAAAGAGAATATGACCTTAGGAGCAAAACCAGTCAACAAATCCCCAACACTAAAACCTCTGATAAATCTTCTCAAAACAGCACTACAACCAAGCCTAAAACGGTTAAACAAAAAGATAAAACAGTGCATGTTGATTCTGGTAAAAATAAAGAGAAAGACACTCAAAATCTTGAAGAACAGAGTGCAAACATAAGCAGTGCCAACACTTCAGCTAGTACTCCTATTTCAACCGACGTGTCAAATGTAGATAAAATAAATCAGCAAGCTGTTGTTGCTGATAAAGTGGCAGTAAACAAGGCTGAAACCAACACCTTAAAGAATCAAATTCCTTTCAGCCTGAAACAGGAAATATCAAAAATCAAAATTGTTGTTCCCTTGACTGAGTTAGCTGCCCATCATGTATATAAAACCCAAATTTTGAAGGCTTTAAACATAGAGGAAAACGAGGATACTCTCAATCTTAATGATGACCAACCAGAGCTGATTTTTGGTCCAAATATTGAAGGTAAATTTCAAGAGGGGCATGTTCCTCCCTTTTATGTAAGTTTGAACATTCATGACAAAATTCTACACAATGCTATGCATGACTCAGGCGCTTCCCATAATTTAATGCCAAAAGTTGTAATGGAAAGCCTGGGTCTGGAAATCACCAGACCTTATAAAGACCTCTACTCCTTTGACTCGAGCAGAGTTAAATGCCTAGGATTGATCAAATACCTCTGTGTTAATTTAGCCCAAATTCCAGCCAAGTGTTTGGTCATGGATGTTGTTGTGGCTGATGTACCCCCAAAATATGGAATGCTTTTATCAAGATCTTGGGGTGCTAAGGTACAAGGTACCATGCAGATGGACATGACCTATGCAACTATCCATGTGTTTAATCAGACTAGAAGACTTTACAGGGAGTACCATATGCAATACACAATTACAAGTCAAGACAGACCTCAAAACTCCCCTCTGTATTCTGTAAGTACAGGCCTTGATTCTTTTATCATGTTTAATGATTAAACATTCCCTGAACAAATCACTTTAACAAGATCAATGGCTGAAACGAAGGAGGAGGAACACATCACTGAAATGACAAAACAGTTTGCTACATTTCAAAATATTGGCAAACAAAGCACAGGTCTTGAACTACAAATCATCAATCCATTAAAATTAAATCTTGACAGTCAAGAGAACAATCCTCAACCCAATGAAAAACTTGAGGATTTGAAACAAAAACAACTTAGTGCTGATATTCAAGAAACATCTGGAAGCACAGTAGTTGCTGAGGACATTCACCAAACTGATAAAACCAAAGATGATCCTCTCTGGACTATGTATTTTGATGGGTCATGCACTAGAACAAATGTTGGTGCAGGTGTCTGGATTACTAACACTGATAGCAAGCACACAGAATGTATTTCTTGCAAATTGAAATTTCAGTGTTCAAACAACATCGCGGAATACGAATCCCTGCTTTTAGGCCTGCATTTGCTGAAAAAGTTAGGAGCCAAGAAAATAAATGTATATGGGGATTCTGAATTAATCATTAGACAAGTCAATGGGGAGTATAATCTAAATCATCCCAGACTTAGGGCCTATCGGAATGATGTCATGGATCTTTTGAAAACATTTGAGGAGTCCACACTGAGTTTTGTCCCGAGAAAAAGAAATCTTATAGCCCACAATTTAGCCTTTGCAGCTAGGACATGTTTAACGCCATATCAGATCGATGATTGCTCACCTCAAATAAAATTTAGACCAGCTGTGCCAGATAATAAAAAATACTGGCAGGTGTTTGACGGAGATAAAAAAATAGAAGACTTCATGCAATTCAGAAATGAATTTGAACTGCATAGTTCAGATTTAGACTATGAGACAGACTGCAGTGAAGAAAATTTTCTTGGTGAAGAAGAGCCTTCTCCTGAGCTTGAAAATATTAGCCTACAGACTTGCAAACCTAGAAACAAAATAGAATTGAATGCAGAATCAGAAACAGAGGAATTAGAAACTCTGCATTCTAAAGATGAAGGTTTGCCAAGTGGTCTGACACCTTTGGAAGAATTGTTTGATCTCAATGATGTGGCCAGAAAGCCTAAACTGGAACCTGTAGAGACTGAAGTGGAAGAATGCAACATAGGCAATGAGGAAAAACCGAAAATAATCAAACTGTCCAAAACTTTGCCAGCTCACATTAAACTCAAATACATAGAGCTGTTCAAAGAATTTTCTGATATTTTTGCGTGGAGTTACGAAGATCTTAAGTCCTATGACACTGAAATAATACAGCATAAAATCCCTCTTAAAGAAAACCAAAAACCATTCAAACAGAAACTGCGCAGAATAAACCCTGTACAGCTGCCTTTGGTTGAGAAAGAGATTAAAAAGATGTATGATGCTGGTATTATTGTCCCTATTAGATATTCTGAGTGGGTATCTAATCTGGTGTCTGTTAGGAAGAAAACTGGAGAAATCAGGCCTTGTATAGACTTTAGGAACTTAAACAAAGCTTCCCTGAAAAACAAATACCCCTTACCTAAGATGGATCATATACTGCAAAGGGTGGTAGGTTCTAAAAACCCTTTGCTGATGAAGCACTGTGGTACAATCAAGTCTTAGTCCACCCCGATGATCAATTTAAAGACAAACTTTATTACATTCATGGGGCACTTTCATGTATGTGAAAATGCCTTTTGGTCTAATGAATGCTGGAGAAACCTTTCAGAGAGCCATGGACATAGCATTCTCGGAAGAATTGGGCTTCTTCATCATTATCTATCTTGATGATATCACTGTGTTTTCAAAAATAGATGAAGAACACTTAGAACATTTGAGGAAAGTTTTTGAGAAGTGCAGAAATTTTGGGATATCTTTAAACCCTAAGAAGACTTTATTTGGTCTCCAAGAAGGTAAACTTCTTGGGCACATTATTTCCGAGGAGGGTATTAAGATTGATCCCAAGAGGATTGAGGCCATATTGCAAATCTCTCATCCTCGAAACATCAAAGAGTTGAAATCTTTCATTGGGAAGGTCAACTTTTTGAGAAGGTTCATCCCCAACTTAGTTGAGCTCCTTAGGGACATCACAAACATGTTAAAGAAGGAGCAAGGGATAAAATGGACCTTGGAAGCAAAGACATCCTTTGAGCTGGTGAAACAAGCATTAACCAAAACACCGGTTCTCATAAGTCCCGATTTTTCAAAATTTTTTTATATCTTCTCATTTGCATCAGAACATACCATAGCTGCTGTCCTTTTACAGAAAAATCCACAAGGACAAGAGCAGCCTATTGCATTCTTTAGCAAGGAATTGAGGGATGCCCCTTTGAAGTATAACATTATGGAAAAGCAATATTTTGCTTTGGTAAAGGCTTTGAAAGACTTCAGAGTATACATCCTTCACTCACATATCATTGCCTTTGTCCCAAATTCGGTTGTAAAAGACATTCTAACATAGGATCCAGATGGTAAGAGAGGTAAGTGGATTGCTTTTATTCTTGAATATGATTTAGAAATAAAACCCACTAAGCTCATCAAAGGCCAAGGTCTAGCTAGATTAATGGCTGAATGAAATTGTGAACTTCTTGATATTAATATGATCAATGCTTTGGATAACCAAGAAGAATTCTCAACTCCCGTTGTCGAAGATCATTTTGTGAATTATCCTTGGTATACTGATATTGTTTATGTTTTGCTTAATCTGAATACACCTCCTGGTTTATCCAAAACAAAGGCAAGGTTTCTAAAGTTAAAAGCTGTAAACTATTGCCTTGTTGATAAATGTCTTTATTGGAAAAATGCAAGTGGTATATTGCTTAAATGTTTGCCTGAGTTTGATGCAGAAAATATTAAGCAGGAATTCCATGAAGGAGAGTGCAGAGGCCATTTGTACTGGAAGCACGAATGCATCTTTTGAGGGTTGGTTTCTATTGGCCTACTCTTTTTCCTGATGTACACAAGATGACCACTACTTGCCATAAATGCCAACTATTCAAGGGAAAAATAAAACTGCTACCCCTTCCTCTACATCCAATCACTGTTGAAGCTCCTTTTCAACAGTGGGGACTTGACTTCATAGGTGAAATCCATCCACCATCTTCTGCCCAGCATAGGTGGATTCTTACAGCCACAGACTATTTCACTAAGTGGATAGAAGCCATCCCTTGTAGGCAGGCCAATGATTCAGTTATCATAAAATTTATGGAGACTAACATTCTCTCCAGATTTGGCTGTCCTACCAAGATCATCACTGATAATGCAGCAGCATTTGGATCGAAGAGGATGGTGGAATTCTGTCATAAATATCAGATATCATTGGGGCATTCCACAGCCTATTACCCTCAGGGTAATGGACTTGCTGAATCTTCCAAAAAAAGCTTAGTGAACATAATCAAGAAACTGTTGGAGGACAATAAAAAGTCTTGGCACACAAAGCTGATCCATGCACTTTGGGCTGATAGATTAACTTTGAATAAATCCATTGGTATGTCACCTTTCCAGCTGGTGTATGGTACTGATGCAATTTTTCCAAATAGCCTAGGTGTACCAGTGATGAAGTTCATTCAAGAGTTGCAAACTGAAGAGAATGACATGATCAGAAGAATAAATCAGACCATTCATCTTCAGCAAACCAGGGAGGAAGTGTACAACAAAGCATTACAGAAGCAAGAAAGCATCAAAAAGCTTTTTGATAGAAGAACAAAGGCCAGCGATTTCAAGACTGGGGACAAAGTTTTAAAGTGGGATTCAAGGAGGGAAGAAAAGGGCAAGCATGGAAAATTTGACAACCTATGTCTTGGCCCTTATTCTATTCATTCAGTTGCTGGTAATAATGCATTTTTCTTACAGGAGCTGGATGGAACAGAATTGTTTGGGGGTCCTGTCAATGGCAGGATGCTTAAGCATTACTTCTCTTGATCCATTTTATGTCTTGAAGCCTTTTTATATTTTTCCATTATGAATAGTCCATCCACCATTGCATTCAAAGTTATGAAAAATCAAAAAATACAAAAACAAAGAAAAAATGAAAAGAGGGCAGGAATGAAAACAAGAAAGGCAAAGCCCCATGCCAAAAAGAGTAACAAATCTGAAAGTGTGCAAGCTCAAATGCCACTCCTTAAAACACACTTCTAGTTAGTCAAACTGCCTAATCTTGACTAATTAGCTTTTAAATTTTTCTGTTGATAGGTTAGTGAATCCGATTATCCAAACTGTTCAATCTTGGCTTATCAGTAGATAGATTAGGATAGAAATTGAAGGTTCAAACAAGCTCAAAATCTGAACCAAAGTTTCCAAAGAAAGGGCTCAAATCTGTTTTATTTTCTGAGTCACAATGATAGGAGATCTGGTTCTAATCAACCTAAAATCTGAACCAAAAGAAAGCACAGACAGCTCAAATAAAGGTCAAAACAGAGCTGTGGTAAAGGAGAAGGCTATGATAAGAAATTTTCACACCTTAAGCCTTCCATTTTGTTTTAATTTTCTGCAAATAATAATCTATGTGCAGTTTGTCTTTATGCCATAGATCACAGCAAGTCAAACAACTTAATCTTGACTTGGCTGTTTTTAAAATTTTAGTTTTAGAATTTAGAGAATGAAAGTCTGTTGGACAGTTTAATCCCAACAGACAGTAGATTAGGTAGAGAAGGATATGAGCTCAACTATCTAATCTGAGTTCAGGAAGAGATAAGAAGTAGAATTAGATTATTTTTTATTCTTTTAAAAGAATAAAATGTTGTGAAAAGAGTTTTCCAATCCAAGTGCACTCTGATGAAGAAAAAATGTTAGATCAGTAGGATTGGGTAGGTGGAAAGTTGTATTGATGAAGTCCATTTATTTTTCACCACTGATCTTATTTTTCAGAAGCAGAGCAAGATCATTCAGCAAAAAAAAAAAAAAATAGCAATCTAAAAGATCAGGCACAAGTCAGCATCCCAGAGAAATCAAGTCTGAATTCTTGATGCCTTCAAGAAGGCACCATCCCCAAGTGGAGCCACTGTTAGCCACCTACAAAATTTGATCATACCAAAGGTGGCTAAATTTTTTTTGAGCCTTCAAGGAACAATTTTTCCCTACCAAAAACTGTTGGCTCTTGAAGACTCTTGAAGGCCTCATGCCTCTGTCCAGTTTCCCATACTGATGTTTTCATCCTAAAAACCTCTGAAATCCTACAAAAATCCAAAATCTAATACTTCTGCAAAGGACCCTTTTCCCTTTTTCTTCTTTCCACCACTAACCTCATTTTCTATTCTCCATTTCCCATGAAAACCCCACAATTTCATGTTTCTCCCTTTTTCATTTCATTAAAATCCCTTTTATAAGGTTAAAACCCACTATTTTGACCTTATCGAAAGCCTTTATCTCCTTAAAAAACCATTAAAAACCATAGAAAACACACTTTTTCTATGCGTTGGACTTAAGCCCCTCAAGCTAAGCCCCGCGCTTTTTTCTCTCCATGTGACCTGACGCCGTGACTGAAGCGTTTCCCCTGCGGAGGCTTTGCTCTATCCGTAGGGTCAAACCTTGGTGCCCCCGTAGTTGACTCCTCGGGATGGGTGAAGACTTAATCTAACAGCTGCCATTCACTACGGGGGGTTGCTCCAAAAGTCTCAAGTCCGTACACCTTGGCCCCCCGCAGTTCATCTCCGTCGTCCGATCAAAAACCAATCGACGGAGCGGAACCGTTTCCCGTGGTGGTCCCCGCGCCCGTGTTCATTGTGTGAAAACCGGTGGTTTCATTCCGCACCACCCATCCATAGCCGGCGGTATTTCCCGCGGACCCAGCGATTCCACACGCCTCTTGACACGTGTCCTCGGCACTGTTTCAAAACCGCCGCGCGACCGAAATATTTCGCGCATTAAATTTCGTACTAGAGCCGCCCAGCAGAATTCACCTCTGCCGTCCAATTTGAATCCCCTCATCCGACGGTTGTTGATCGCCGAAGATGCCCGAATTTTAACCAAAGTTCCCACACGTTAACCGAGCCATCGCGCAGCCAAAAATAAATCTTCGTCGTCGATCTCTGCAGATCGACGGCTCATATTCAATCTCCCTTTTCCGTTGCCCGGTCAACGACTTTTCCTCTGACCTTCCGTTACCCGATCCCGGTCGTCGATCATCGCGCGATCGACGGCTCAGATTCATCCTTCTCCATTGATCGCCCCATTCAATCTTGACCGTCGACCTCCGCAGATCGATGGTCCAGACTTAATCTCCTTCTGACCTATTCCACGATCACCCAGATTTGATCCTGGCCGTTGGATGATGCCATCTGACGGCCCACGCTCCTCCGCACAGTCCCCGATGCAGATTGACCTATACGCAAGATTATATAACTTTTTTTCGTGTTTTTTGTAGGTTTAAATGAATTTTCTGTCATTTCCAAAGAAGATTCGGCGACTGAGGGTGACAACCCTCCCTTTTTCGATTCCTCCGAGGAAATCATCCACAGGGTTTAAAATCACGTTATATTGGTGTTTTCACATGCATTGATGCCTTACATACCCTGCACAGCCCTGCACGACAGAAAAACCATGAAGATCAATGCAGAGAAAGAGTATCAGATGTTGAAGACCAAAAATGAACCAGTACAGCAGATTAGTGGACAAATTTGTGGGGATTAAGGCTAAGACAGTTATCAAACGCCTAATCCCCGGATCTAAAACACAGATTAAAGGAAAACCTAAAGTGTTTCATCAGGAAACCCTTCACCGCCACAAATGGAAGCAAATTGATTCTTCCTCAGCTACCACAGTGCCACCTATTGCCTCAAAGCACTCAATCAAGAACTGAATTTATTGATCAAAGTCAGATATTTTAACTCAAAGCAGCCGTAGGGTTATTTATGCAAGGGATTTAATGACAGAATGTCAGCAGAGTAACCCTATCATCACATAGAGCCTCAAAGGTCAACAAAAGCTCCTTCCGAGCTTCATTCATAAGTGTAAAACAATTAATACAGTGAAACAACTGTACATTTTCTTCCTTCAGCCTCCCAAGGGCCAAGAAAACATTAACTCTTTATTAATTGTATTTGAGATCTTTAATCAGATCTCACCTCCTCATCCTTCTATAAATACTTCAGTAGAAGATGAGTGAGGGGTTGGTTGGTTGCTAATGTAATTGCTAAAGCATTGTTATGTAATTGAGCTGAGGATTTCTGTTTGTAAATAGTGATTCACTGGCTCTTGGAGCTCTTCTTGTAGCAGATAAGTTAGGTTGTGAAGAAAGATGAAATAACACACTGGACTTGAAGATTGTAACCGGTTTGAAGCATCAATACAAGCTGATTTATGGGATCCTGGTCTATGTTGACGGTGATGTTTTTCTTATTGTAACTTGTGATTTTATTCCTGTTTTCATTATGTTTCATTTTCTTCTGTAAAGAACAGTTTAAACAGT
This sequence comes from Pinus albicaulis, assembly GCA_034641835.2. Lineage (NCBI taxonomy): Eukaryota > Viridiplantae > Streptophyta > Pinopsida > Pinales > Pinaceae > Pinus > Pinus albicaulis. The sequence goes on along the minus strand of CM076582.1, from coordinate 338,045,779 downwards.
GTTAGGATTTGCTGCATAACAGTAACCTTCTCTGGCTTAGAAATCTTTATTTTAATGTTTTCTTCCCTCTGTGTTATTTGGAAATGATTTAATTCAATTTTAGCATAGGGATGTTGGCGTTCCCTCGCCCTATTTCTTAGCTGAATATTATTTTTAAATGTTACTTTCAGTATATGTTGTGTGAAGATGAACTGAGGAAGATATGGTAAGCCCTGGTCCCAGTCTTGTTTGCATAACAGTTTGATTGTTTCCCTTAGAATGTGTTAAAAGCTGGATAGTTTCAAAGTACTTACCAGATCTTAGGCCGTTCTGTGTTATCTATGCGATTGTCTTGGAAGTGTCCAAGTAAAGAAGAGCTAGGAGAGGATTTGTGGTGAGCCCGGCCCGCTAGCTTCTACTCCAAAGGTTGCCTTCGAGTTTCCCTTTGTTTTTTTATGTGTTTTCTATTGGAAGTGTATCAAAGGCTGGCTAGTTTCAAAGTACTTACCAGATCCTAGTTTGCTTTCATGTCTTTCTTAAGTGCCTGGTCAAAGGCTGGATAGTTTCAAAGTACTTACCAGATCCTAGGCTGTTCTTTGTTCTGCATCTGTTTATTTTCCCCTTCTTAATGTATCACTCCATTCCATAAATCAAACCTTTGAAGAGATACTTAGGCATAGATGACTTTCCCCATAGACCACTCTTGAACCTGATTGTTTCAATTAAATCCCCTTATGACTCCATAGCCCAATGGACTGAAAACCTGCCATCATCTTTCTTCTTGATCAAAGCTTACTCTTTTGCTTGCAACTTCTCACCTTTGAGCTTATTTGCATATAGATATTTCCTCCTCTAACAGCAATCATGTTCAGTCATCCAAACACAAAACCAAACCCTTGAACTTCATAACTAGCCTAATATCATTACCTTAAGCTTTCAAAGACAAATCCATCTTTGTACACATTGGAGAGATCCCTCTCCGGATTCAGGAGGGCTAGATCCTAGAATCCCAAAGCTGGTTGAAATGATGTTAACTCTGTGATCGGACTTTGCCAATCTTGCTTATTACAGAGACCTAACACATGGCAATTTCAATGGAGACCAGTGGAGAGATAGATGAAAGAGCAAGTGTGACTCTCAGTTGTGACTATATTGTTGCATTTTTTTCACCACACATTCATTGGAGATGCCAATGAGGATTGCGTGAGCAAGGCTGGATAATTTTGAGTTCATTCAGAGCCATTCTTCTGCAGGGATTGTGCAGTAGAGGCAGGCTAGCAGGTGGCAAAGATTTGTGCATGGATTTTCAAGATTGGACCTGATTAGTGTGTAGCGATTTTATTGTACTGAGAGCTTGATATGATCAGATTTGTATGAGGATTTTTACATGATCTCCATGACATATATTATATACAGATAGTTGGGGTTTTCAGCTTCAGGCTTTCCTGTTAAACAACTGTGTTAATGAGTGTGAATTTTTATGGTTTCATGTGTGCATTGCAATCTTGATCTAATTTCCGCAAATGATCAATGGTGGAATAGATTCTGTATTGTGCATGAAGTTAAAATAGTGTGTGATTAGGATAATCTTGGATATATAACACATAATTTATATAATGTCTACATGGTATCAGAGGTGTGTTATAGATTTTCTATATGGAATGAGAGCAGGAATTTTTGGGCACGCGAGTTTGCAGAGAATATATGAAATTTTTGGTGAAATATTTTCAGAAACAAATAGAATATTTGGATTCCTTGCAAAAAAATACCCAAATTGAAAAAAAAAATTGGTCGAATCGGAGCTCGGATGAGGGAGATATCGTCGATTTAAAATCAGCTCTTTTGTTAGAAAATTTTGCGACGGCGGGACAATTGCAATGTGCGTGAGCCAAGAATCTACATGCACTGAGGTACAAGATGCATGAAAATATTTGAGGAGAAAAGCAGAGGTTAGTTACTTGGTGTTTGAGAGGGAGCCTCTCAACATGCAGCCTGAGAAGCAGTCTCAGAAGGTTGTGGAGCAGACACAACTGGAGATGCAGAAGAATCTTTATAGATTTGAAGTAGATGGGATTTCTACGGAGCTTCCTACTATTGGGAAGTGCAAGAAAGACATGCAATTGAAGCTTGAGAGGGAGAAAGATTTTCATGCAGGTAAGAGTGAACCTCGAGATGTGGAGCAGCCACAAGATGAGGATCATGGAGTGGGAGAAACCACTCATGTAGAGAAATTTTGTGCCAGATGGGCAGAGGGAGTGCATGCAGCTATACTACCAGGTGTGAGGTGGGGCGACATGCATGAGTAATCCCAAGAGGATATTTATGGTCAGGATTCATTGAGATGGTGTGGATCTCATGAATTGAACCTGGCTATGAGGTGCCCACAAAGTAGCAGTAGCATGATCAGTTGGATTGATGCAGGAAAATCAAAGTGATAGTGTCAGACACAGGAGCGAGGTTCAGAGTTGACAGCAAGTGCAGAGTGCATGGGTGCAGAGTTCAACAGCACAGTGGTTCCTGAAGACGTGCAGTTGGTACTAGCAGAAGTCGAAGACTTTGATGATAGATGCATTAAGACTGATTGAGTTGTTTGGAGCCTTTCAGTTTCGGAAGAGTTGCACAGCAGATGCATGGAGTTGCAGGGCGCCTACAAAGGTTGCAGTGCGAATGCATGGAGTTGCATGTCGCATGCAAAGACAGTCCTTTCTTGTTGAGAGGGATTTTTGAAGATTGCAACAAGAAACAGTGAAGGAGGCATCCTGAAACATCATCCTTGATCCTAGTTGGAAAATAATCACCTAAACTAGGTGGGGCCCACACAGGTGATTTTTGGCGCAAAGTCTATTTTTAAACTATGTCTATTTTTAGACATGTCGATCATGTTCTATGAGTTGCAGGATGTTATTTGTGGATATTTGGTCAAGTCGGAAAAAATAGATGGACTTATATTTTTAGACATATTTGGCAGAATCTATTTTTATATTTCCAGTCTAAAAATAGATATGTTGAATATTATTAGCTCTTAATAATATTTGGACTATAAACATTATCTTATTCTCTTGGAGCACCTCAGTTAATTGCACATATGTGGCATGCCATTCCCATTTAAGGAATTACGCTATTCCCAAGGGTTACCTGGAGCTAATGCATGGGCATGAGGAATTAAGTTAAAACTCATGCGACAGAGTTTGGTGGAGTTATGAAGTAGTTAGTAGTCGATGGAGTTGGTTTCTTTGGTTTAGTTTTAACTCATTGTTAGACTCATTGAGCTAGTTGTATTTAGTCTAACTGATTGATACACTAGTGAGAGGGAAGAATTAATTAGTTAATTAATTCACTAAATAATAACTCATTAATCAACTGAAGAATATATCAGTTAACTACAGTGCATGGAAATTTCAGTGGAGACCAGTGGAGAGATAGGTGAAAGAGCAAGTGTGACTATCAGTTGTGACTATAGTGTTGCATTTTTTGCACCACACATTCATTGGAGATGCCAATGAGGATTGTGTGAGAAAGGCTGGAGCAATTTGAGTTCATTCAAAGCCATTCTTCTACAGGGATTGCGCAGTAGAGGCAGGCTAGCAGGTGGCAAAGATTGGTGCATGGATTTGCAAGATTGGGCCTGATTAGTGTGTACCGATTGTATTGTACTGAGAGCTTGATATGATCAGCTTTGTATGAGGATAGTTACATGATCTCTATGACATATATTATATATAGATAGTTGGGGTTTTCAGCTTCAGGCTTTCCCATTAAACAGCTGTGTGAATGAGTGTGAATTTTTATTGTTTCATGTGTGCATTGCAATCTTGATTTAATTTCCACAAATGATCAATGGTGGAATAGATTATGTATTTTGCATGAAGTTAAAATAGTGTGTGATCGGGAGAATCTTGGATATATAACACACAATTTATATAATTTCTACAAATCATCGCACTCACTTCCGAGATGGGAAGATGTTGCAATAGCACTAAGAGCCAGATTTGTAGAAGATGCAAGACCACAATTCATTGAAAAGTACCAGGGGCACTCTGACCCCAAGTAGCATCTACAAAAATGTGAGTACCACTGGAAGAAAGCAGGGTATCTATAATACATGTGGATGCACAATTTTATACATTCACTAGATACAATTCCACAGGCCTGGTACATAATCGAAGAAAAGAAGAGAGGAACTAGAACTTAGCAAGTAGTTGCGGACAATTTTATGCAATGTTTTTCTTTTGAAAGAAAAACAAAACCAGTTACACAGGCACTACAAACCATCAAAAGAGTACAATTTTTTTTTCAGAAATTCAAGAAGACTAAGAGCAACCGCTCTCGGAGCAGATTATCAAACAATCAGTAGCATGCAAAAGAATAGATAGTGAAATGGACGACGATGATCTATAAAATCTCCGACACATATCTTTTGAAGAAAAAGAAGGGGAGTGGGATATACAAGAAGAACCCAAAACAGAGGGACTACATCTGCTACCCTTGAAGACCAAGAAGCTAAACATTGGAACCCTAGAGAAACCCAAAATCACGTCCATTGGCGACGACTGGGATATAGAAATGACTAAGGAGATCTTTGACCTTTTATAGGAATATGAAGACTTATTCCCATCCTCAGTAGCGGAGCTAAAGGGAATAAAAGGGGACATGGGGGAAATGCGCATAATCTTGAAGCCCGACGCAAGACCAATGAAGCATAGAACTTACCGTCTAAATACAAGGGTAAAAGAGAAAGTCAAGGCAGAGATAGATAAAATGTTGAAAGTAGGATTGATTTTTTCAGTGGAAGAAGTAGAGTGGGTCAGTCCCATTGTCATATAAAGAAAAAAGGGAAAATCCGAGATTAGAGTATATGTTGATTACAGAAGCCCCAACAACGCATGCATACAGGATCCATTCCCCACTCTGTTCAGTGATGAGGTGCTCGACAATGTGGCAGGAAATGAAACCTATTCATTCACTGATGGATTCTCGGGATATCATCACATGAGAATAGTCGAAGAAGACAAGAAGAAGACCAATTTTACAACTGAATGGGGCTCATTCGCATACCATGTCATGCCCTTTGGCTGAAGAATGTTCCAGCGGTATTTTCACGAATCATGATAGCAGCATTTCGGGAATATATCCACAAGTTCCTTGCAGTTTATATGGATGATTAGACAGTTTACAGCTTACTGAAAAATCGTGCAAATTTACTAAGGATAATGTTCGACAAATGGAGACAACTCCAAATTTCCCTCAATCTTAAGAAGTTCATCTTTGCAGTACCTTTTGGGACGCTCCTAGGACATGTTTTTTGTAAACAAGGTGTCTGTGTGGATCCAACAAAAGTGGTTGTCATTATTAATATAGAAGCACCAGAAACTCTGAAATAGTTAAGATCACTACTCGTCCATACCGGGTATTATAGAAGATTCATCCACAACTATGCAAAGATAACAGCACCATTGGAAAAGTTGTTGCGGAAATCAGAGCACTTCAGTTGGACTGACGAATGCAGTACTACCCTCAATACATTGAAAGAAAAGCTAGCAATTGCACCCATCTTAGTTCATCCTGATTGGGACAAATAGTTCCACGTTCATATTGATGCCTCCAACATTGGATTAGAAGCAGTGTTATCTCAGCCAGGAGAAACTTCGGTCGATCATCCAGTCTATTTTTCAAGTAGGAAGTTGTCGACGGCTGAAAGAAATGACACAACAACAGAACGAGAAGCTCTTGCAATGGTGCATTCCCTTCAAAAATTTTGCCATTACCTATTAGGAGGTATGTTCAAATTCTTGATGGACCCTTCAGCATTGAAGTACCTAGTCAACAAGCCTGTACTTGAAGGAAGGATATGTAGATGGCTCCTACTGTTCCAAGATTTCACCTTTGAAGTGATAGTGAAACCAGGAACGTTAAATGTGGGTCCCGACCATTTGTCAAGATTGGAAAATGGAGAGAATGGAGGATCCCTGGATGATCAGCTGTCATATGTTGATCTCTTGAGAGTAGAAGCCATCCCAGACTATTTGGAACATATAGAAATTTATCTGTGTTATAGCATCATTTTTCACCCTCATGTGAATAAAGATTGTCTCTTTGGCCTTAACACCCTTTCCCTCCAGACTTGAACAAATTCATAAAAAAAAGTGTTAAAAATCCCATACGCGGTTATGCCTATAATTTTCCGCGTATATACGCGAGTCCATTCATAATTTTCCGCGTATGCCATTTAAATCATTAAAAATATATCTAAATTCCTTATTTTTGTGGCAGGGTGATGGTTATTCCCATAATCCAACCACCCCAGCCCGTGGCCCAACTGTTTCCAACTGCTGAAACTACTTTGAGGGAGTATAAAAGCCCCTCATGTGTATGGCCTAAAGGAGAGAAAATTATAGACATTATACTCTGTTGGATCCCTTTTTCAAGTCTGATATTCCCATGCGTCCTGCACTTCCCAGGTATATTCAGGAAACCCTTGTTTCCTTGAAGATGATCATCATCTCATATGACATCTTGTGTGCACACATCTTGGAATAATCCTAGCGATGTGAGGACTAGACGTATCCATAGGACAGTCTACTCGAAGGTCGTGGAAGGATTCAGGTGATCTCTCCACTTTCTACTCTTGTACATGCCATTTATAATGAGAAGAACCATCTTGTTCCCGAATATTCACGTGTTTATATCTATTTATATATGTGTAAATATTGTTAGTTGAACATTTAGTATCGTTTATATGATATTATACATGAATTGTACTAACATCTAGGAACAATATATGTTGTACAACTAGTGTTTCGTGTTCGTTCTTTCTTGATTTCTAGGTTACGAAGCACGAGGAGTTGCTGGGGGTTTGAACCCCGCGAGATCTACATCAAACGTAGGACTTTCGGGTAAGTTCCGCAATTGATTAAATCTAGTTTTCAGCATAAAATATAGGTTAAGTGAGTCCTTCTTGAATGGTATGCCCCTGATTTGTGAAGGTTGCCAACCCAAAAATATTTATGGAGTTATTTCCCAAAACAATCTGGCAACAGGACAGTGCCCGACTGAATATATAGCGACTCAAAGAAGACATTTGGCAGTGAAAGCAGCTGAGGATCAATTGATAGCAGGACAACCGTATAATATGGGATTGGACCAAGTCTTGCGTAGATGTATCATGGACATTGAAAGAGCAGATATATTGTGGGAGTGTCACTGCGGAGTTTCGAGGGGCCATGTCAGAGCAAAACCAACCGCAAGAAAGATATTACAAGCAGGGTTATGGTGGCCCACAGTACATAAAGATAGTAAAGCACTTGTAAAGAAATGTGATGTCTGCCAAAGAACGGGACGTCCATCACACCATGATGAGCTATCACTTCAACCTGTAAGAGCACTCCAGCCTGTTAGGTCCCTGTAATTTATGATATTGGCAAGACTAGATGTACAAGGGTAACATCAAACCAATATTTGGAGTCCTAGGACCTAACCTTTCTGGACTCAGAGAGGGATCTCTCTATATTTGTGTAAAAGATGTGAACTTGATTGATTTTAGGGTTTTGATCCTAGGCTAGTTATAGTGATTAGGGTTTGTTTGGTTGGGTTGCTTATCAAGCAGAATAGATAGAGTAGGAGAAGTTTAGACCATTGGGCTCTGGAGTCTACAAAATGTCTTAAAAGGTACAACAATAGGTCAAGGGTGTTTCAGAGGGCAAGAATAACAAAACCAAATGGATCTTTAAAGATTATGTGAGTGAAGTGAACAATAAATTGTGAGATTAGTAGATTTAAAGGGCAGTTAAGAATCCTTTAACATGTACTATAACAGGAAAAGTATTTAAGAACACTATGCATAAATAAATAACCAAAGACAGGGCATACCATAAGCTTCTTTGACTAAACCCTAGCAAGTAAACATCAAGACAACTGTCCAGCAAACCATAGAGAGCAACAAACTTGTAAATTCTCTAGTGATTTCACCTTCAGGCAAAGAAAACATTCAAGATAAACATATAGTAATGATCAAAGAAAAGGAACTCCTAAAATTCCTTAATCATACTACAAATAACTTCAAAGCAACCATTCAAGATGGACAAAAGGGCAGGGCAAACCATAAACCTCTTTAGTCAAACCCTATTTAGCAATACTTCAAAGAAAAGACCTCAAAAATAATGTTTTAAGTCATACCAAAGGCAGGGATAACCATAAAATTCTTTTACATGGGCTCCATTAAATAATTATTGAGATAAACAAGTTGAGTGGGATTAAAGAGAAACTAAGAATTCTATAAACTGACCTAGCAGAAGAAAACATACAAGCAATAGAAAGTAGACAGAGCTAAGGTGCCTCTAAACAACATTTCTTAACCTAAACTTTTTGTCCTACTTCATGAGAAAGATGAAAAAAAATGAAAACATAATAAAAAATGCACTAATTTAGAAAGACATCACCATTAGCCATGCTCATGAATCCTGCAAGTGTGCTTGGCTACATTGTCTTCCAAATCAAAGCATTCATAACACTCCAAAGCCAATTTCTCCTCAACTCCAAGTCTATGTATTGAGTTTAACAATCAACCAAAAAAAATAATGAGGCCTCCATGTAGTATTTAACTTGCAAAGGAGGGTCAAAACCCTAGCTAGGGTTGCAAAATGTCATTAATTACATCATAAATGCCAAATTTGTCCTATGAGACCATGCAAGGCACAAGGCACAAATATCTAACTTAATAAATGAAAAAATAAATGCTAACATAACTACTCAGCTAAATCTGGAGTTATTTGCCTCAAAAACCCTCAAAATATATTTTTCATCAACTCCAAGTGTCTTTTGTTGGCTTTCTGGCAAGGGCGCAGCACCAAAATAGGAAAAATAGGTCTTTTGCAGCTAATATTTGGAGGCGTTCTCGGTGTCAAAATGAGCTCCATGATAGCTCATTGGAAATAATGTACTACATACTTTCTAAAAATGCCTTTATTTTTCTGATTTGTGTCCATTTTCCTAGTGAAAAACTCATTCTCCCAAGACTGCTCAGGGCACAATGCCGGCTCTAAAAATAGGGCAAAAAGTTCTTTTTTTGCATGTTTTTGGCACTTTTGAAGTACCAGTTCTACTCCAAATGAGCTGAAATTTTGTGAGGGTGATGTATGTGGCCTAAGGATTCTGAAAATTTCAATTTTTCCTCCAATGGCTGCCCCAAAAAAGAGCATAGCGCTAGTGGCGTTGCGCGCCTGGCCCTCCAAAACAGTCAAAATTTCCAAAAACCCAAAAATTTGCAAAAAGTTTCCAAAATTGGGATTTGCCTTGCTGATCATGTCTGGGATGCTTGTAGGGATGCATCAACAAGGATTTCAAGCTTTTATTTGTCCTTTTCCTCCTTTAGTGATTGAATCTTTGCAGGGGCTCTTTTGAGCTTGGCCCTTGCGATCTTGTTCCTTAAGGCATAATGCCTTGCCATCTTCTTTTGCATGTCTAGGTCTCTCTTGGCCTTCTCCAGTTGATCCTATAAGTGTACATTAGCCCTCTATAACCAATTCAGTGTCATCATGAATGCCATCTGTATCACTGCTCTCATGGCTCTTTAACCCACTGCCATCATCACTACTGCTTTCTGCCTCATTGCCATCTGCTTCACTGATATGTGCCTCACTTCGCTCACTGACATTTGCCTCACTATTTCTTATTCATTTCTTTATTCCTCATTGGCATATTCCTCATTGTTTGATTCCTCATTTCTTAATTCCTAATTTCCATCTTTATCACTATCCCTTTCTGCCTCATTGCTCTTTTATGCCTCACTGATTGATTTATCATTGTTTGATTCCTCATTTCCATATCTCTTATTGTTTGATGCACTAGTACCATGAGATGATGGTGAGGGGTTGTGAGAGGGTGATGAAGGAGTATCATCATGAGGTGAAGGTATGTGAGTGAGAGGTGATGTGGAAAGGTCAACATGGGGTGAAGAAATGTTAGTGGAGGGTGATGCATGAGTAGTGGGGTGTGATGGTGAAGGAAGAATGAATGAGAGGCTCACAACTCAATGAAAACCCTCTGCTGATATGTTTAAACTCTATTTTGAAACACTTTTGGGCTGATGTCAAATTGAGATGAAGGATGGTAATGGAATGTCAGCCTTTCCAAGTGGAGGGATTGATTAATAAATGGAATGGATGTGGGGATGGCTTAGGTGAATGAACAACCCTCAAACAGTGTAATCCCTCTGTCTAGGAAAATGAAGCAATTGAACAAAGTGATTTCAAGGTTGAAACTAGGGGTTTGATCTTAGGGTTCCATTCCATTGATTAAAAAAAATCACCAAAATTTGCTTGAATATGAGTGTATGTGATGTAATTACCCCTGAATATGCTTAGAGGGCCTTTGGTAGATATTTGGAAGAAAATTGAGGTGTTTTGAGTAGTTAATTTGCTTAGGAAGCCCTCCTATCCAAGGGCACAGCGCCTAAGCCAAGGGCGCAGTGCTCAATCCCAGGTGCGCAGCGCTAAATCACAGGCATGCAGCGCTCAATCCCAGGTTAATAACGGATAAAACCCACAGTCCCCATTTTGCTGTACATAAAAATGCACCTCCAAATTCATGACCCAATTTTGCCTCAACAATCTGGGCAACTCACAATATTTATCTACCTGGCAAATTAAATAAAATCTCTGTAAACTTTAATATCTCAAATCTGAGATTTGAGATATTAAATTAAAATGCTTATGGTTATAACCCTCTACCTCTCAATCCATAACTCATGCAGAAACTTGTTTCATTTCCATGGTCCAAACCATAACAATCACTCCCAATGTATATAATATGCGCACACATGTGAAACCCCAACAAACCTTATATCTAAGGTTCTCCCTTCCATTAATCTCCATACGAAGAATTTTTAATATGGGGTTATAAAGCCATAGTTATCGAAACCCACTTAATTCCTTTCCAAGTGAAAACGCCTTTTGAATAGCCTTACCACAAACCGTGGTTGACAAACCAGCGCCCAACCATATATTTTTAAACCCAAGGCTTATCAACTAGCAAATATATATGCACCTTCACCTTTTAAAACTTAACCAATGCACATTTATGCATCACCTTCGTTATGGAAATTCATATAACCCTGAATTTGGTTAAGATATCAGTCATCAACCTATATTAGAGTTGGGCCCCGCAACCTACATACCTTTATGCCCGAGGTTCAACACCCAATCAAATGCCCTTTTGACTTGGGGTTAACTAAGCACATATATAACCCAACTTCACATAATACTCGGCCCCACAGAAATGAATTTAGGTCCCAGATCTATAGCGCTATTCATATGTGTTTGCCCATACGAAGATTAACAAGCCTCATGCCCATACTTTATTGCCTTCCTTTGTTCAAAAGTTAACCCATTAACATTTAAATTTCAAATTAATCACGTACCTTAACGCCATGCCTTGGGCTAAATCTCACATGCCAACGGGAGTCCGGCCCATGGAAACTTCACGTATCTTTGCATCCAACGGTTATAGTCTTTATTGCCTTCAATTCGATGATTCGACGATCATCGTGTAACTAAATTGCACACACATTAATCTTCCAAGATCGTGCGATGAACTGGGTCCCAGCCCTTAACGCACCCTTCTCATCCGACGCTTGGTGAGTCGTCGCGTTGGTTTTGGATGATCCAAAAAACGAAATGGATATCAATTTTTTTTTTCCTCCGGACGTTAACGTTCAGAAAAAACGCGAAACTCGTGGTATTGAAATAGCACCACCCTGTGACGTGTCAAATGCCCAGCACTATCGCGTTTTTTTTCCATTTCCATTTACCACTTTAAAATAACGCGAACCCACTGGTTTTCTCTCCAGAAACCGCCCTTCCATTCTCCTCACGGTTCCAATTGGTTTAAGTGTTCAGGGTTCGTTTCCTTCTTAACTAAAGCTTTCACACGGAATTCAGTTCAAACCTCGCCTTATTTGACAATGCAAACCTTTTCAGGTTTCATACTCCACAGTTATGTGCCATTACCCTTTGATATGGAATCTCACCTATTTCCCATCGAATCCACTCCTCAGTGAGTGAATCAACACTTCACACAGGCTCATAAAAAGGCCCTCAACATTTATATAACCACCCATGTATCGAACCCTTCCAGTTCGATGAGAATTATTTCACTATCCTTCAATTTCGATTTCAGATATTCTCCTACTGAGATGGTTACCGAATGAATACAGGTTCTCACGACAGGATTCGTGAATCCTTAACCCAGCTCAACATCGACTCTTCAGTGACACACAGAATGTAATTAAGCCCCAATTAGAAATATTATTCACACAGTTAATCATGGAGATTCAGGACATTCTCATATAGAAATTAATCAATAAAAACTCATGCAAACTGAACAGATTCTTTCATATAAATGAATTCTTTTACAAAATTCCTGTCTTAGCCAGATCTTCAATTCTACGGCCTTCTTTCTCACTACTCCCTCTCTACTGATCTACAGGTCTGTCTCCTAATGCATTTTAGGCTTACAATTATACAAATTGGATAGTCAATCGATTCAATTCCTACAATGATTCGACAAAACTCCTCAAATCCTAAACTTAGCCTAACTCCCTAACTGCTTTGAACTGACTATTCACATTCTAATCGACTTTTCCTATCCTCTAATAATTCGAGGGAAATTACAATTCTTTCTAAATTTAATCAAAATTAATTAAAACCTACTCAATTCATTACATAAGCCTAACTCCCTTGAAAACTCAAAAACCCCTAAGTCTCATAAAACATATGGAATTTGTTTTGCCTAATGCCCCTGCATCACAGGTGCATAGTGCTTTTTTACAGAGGGCACTTGGAGGCATTCCCGGTGTCAAAATTGGGCCCATGATATCTCATTGGAAAAATTATCTTGTCTACTTTCCAAATATACCTTTTATTTTCTTATTGGAGTTGATTTGACCTATCAAAAGTTTATTCTTCCAAGACTGGTAAAAAAGTGTTGAATGATGGTTCAGAAATGCAAAGTGTTGGTGCAGGCAACGATTGGAGGCCTTCATCAACTCCAAATTGAGCTCATAATATCTAATTGGAAATATCTTCCAGTATATTTGTCATTTGACTCATCAAGAAAATCATTTGGACACTCCAACTATGATAAAACTTTAATTTCCCAAGGTTACTCCAGAAGTGCAGCAATTCTCCTGTGACACCTGTATTTTTGACATTTCTCTAAAACCATTATACCTGTGAAAAATATGAAGGACGTGTTTCTTCTTGGACATATGATGAAGAAAAGCCTCTATCACTTTTGTCAAATTCATCTATGTTCGGTCAGAAACATAGTTTAAAGAAAAACTAGCCCTATGAGTGACAAATGGCTTGGCTCTTCGAATGAATTCCTGGAAAATGATGGAGGCATGATGTTTATGAGTTGGTAATGGCTTCATGCTTGCTTATATGACCTACCATATGGATCTTCTACTCCTATGCCTCTTTTCCATAGCAAACCCTAGCCTAATGGAAGAGGAAATTAAGATTTAGTGCTTCCTCCAGGTCATTTCTGCCATCGATCACTGTTTGGCACTCTGTTGGACCATTAAGTTCAAAAACCCTATCCATATATAAGAAAAAGTGTATCCTCTTCTCCTTGCTTAAATTTGTCTTCATTCAGGAATAGACTACCTACCTTACCAGTACTTTCTATTGATGGACCTTTCAACACTCCTGCAGAAGTGCCAAAGTTTGTCCATTTCCTCATGTGCAGACTTTGAACTGAAGGATAGTCTTCTTTGGAAAATCTTTAGGTATTTCTTGAATAACCATGTCTCAACATTTCAATACCTCTAAACCGAATTATAACAAAGAAAAACAGTGTTTGCAACACCAATGATGACCTTGGAACATATGAAACCCTAATCGATCTAGTGGGATGGTTCTTTAACCTGACCTTGACTGAAAATTGGCTTGGAGGCTTCAAGTGAAAAACAGGGTATTTTTCAAAGTGTTGCATTGAAGATCCAAAATAAAATTTACTTGATTTATCTAAAGAGCCTACGGAGATATTTTTGATACCATCAATGCTTGAGGACCTTGGGAAACATGGGAAAGGGTAGGCTATAGGAAACCCTACAGGGAAAGTGAAGTTATGGACAGGGGAAAAATAGGCCAATGAGGTTATAGGCACAAAATGAGGATGGAAATGATAGGTGTAAGCTTAGGAAAAGTTTGTAGGAGTGATAGGGTGACCATGGAATGGAAAGCTGCTGAAATAGTGAAAAAGTTTCTATAGAGATAATGAAGGCAGTGAGATTTCTGAAACTCACAATTTTCAAGGAAGGTTGTTTTCAGAAATCTAGAACCAATATTTAATCATCTACAGAAAATGAAAAATATTGATGACTAACACAACCATTTGAAAAATGGGTTGTTGATTTCATAGGACCAATGTGACACCTGTGGCAAGACATTCACAGGCAAGGTACATAATTACCGCAACAGATTATCTTACCAGATGGGCAGAGGCGGCACTAGTGAAGGATTGCACGGTAGATACAGCTGCCAGGTTCATTTTTTTAAATATCAGATTTGGTTGCCCCATAAGCCTAACCAGTGATCAAGGTACACACTTCATCAATACAACAATCAAATCTTTGTTAGATAATTTTATGGTTCAACATCATAAGAGTAGTCTGTAACATCCTCAAGCAAATGGAACAATTGAAGCATTTAATAAGATCCTAAAAAAAGGAATAACCAATATTTGCAATGCCAATTGAGATGACTGGGATGAGTGCATACCAACAACAATATGGGCATATACGAAAACTGTAAAAATATTGCATAATCAAACTCCTTTCCAGCTGGTGTATGGAAGAGAAGTGGTGGTACCTACTGAATTTATCATACTGAGTCTGTTAATCACTTCAACACTACATCTGATAGTGGAAGTCTCCATCAAGGAACGCCTCCATGAGCTACAATAACTTGAAGAAGATAGAATTCTGGCTAAATTCCATCAGACGGTCTAAAAAGAGAGACAAAAAGCTTGGCTTGACCATCATATCAAACATAAAACGTTCACAGTTGAAGGGAAAGTTTTATTGTATGACAAAAAATTTCAAAAGTTCCTAGGCAAGCTCAGAATGCACTGGATGGGACCATACCATGTCATTGAAATTCGAGATTCAGAAGCAATTTGGTTGGCATAGCTAGATGGCCAAGTATTACAAGGATGGGTGAATGGTGCACGCCTAAAGCCTTATCATGAGTAATTTTCATCATTTACTTTTCAAATAACTCTTGCAACCAAGAGGAGTCAGTAGGGTAGAATAGAAATAGATTGAGTCAATAACTCTCTCACACCCGAGAAGAGAATAGAATAGGAATCACAATTAAGAACATAATTACAGTAGCAAGAGGAAAATCAACTGTTGCGATGCGGAGACCGCATCGCAACCGATTGTGGTTGGGGGGAGGGTAGTGTCTAACGTGTCATCCATGTCAGAAAGCCAAGCGTGTCAAATATTATTCTTTCATAATAACCCATCATACCAATGTCAATCCGTAGGATCACCCGGATTTGACAATTAACTGCCATAATTAGTAACAACCATACCATAATAATTTTCCATATTAAGCCATAATCATTACCCATCACGTCTACCCAAATCCCGAAGACACAGTCAGCAATGTCAAAATACACCTCATCGTGGTAACTAATCGCACGATTATAACCGCGGGGGAGACAGAAAAATTAATTAGTTATGGGGTCTTATCAACCTCATTTGTGTCGGTTACATCCGCATGAAAGAAGAAAGCACGATAATGTCAGAAAATTCCGAGTTAGAACAAGAAACAGCCACAGAAACAAGTGAAATTTCATCAGAGGAAGTTCAAAGAGGCAATCCAATAGCAGGAATTCACAAAGAGAGAGCAGGGATAGCACTTCAAGTATACAAAAGAAGGACAAATATGACAAAGGTAGCAACAGCAGTCGTCAAGCTTGAGCTCGATGAGAGAATTCAAAAGATGGAATCATTAGTGGGCAAGTAGGATGATGCGTTGCTAATCGACACAGATTTCATAGATTCATACCAATTTCCAGCTATGAAGAGGTAGGTATACATAGAGAATTCGCTACAAAAGGGGGAGGGGAAGAAATAAGAATGAATCGGGAGTTTAGAGGTATCCAGAGGTCGAAAATATTGAACCTTAGGAACCTCCCAGTGTTTGGAACCACAGGAGAAGCAATGCAGTGTACGCAATTCCTACTGAGTAGACTCCAGAATAGATCACTGTGGCTAGGGCAGGAGATACCGACACATGCAAAAGGTATCAACAAATTCATGGGATTATCAGCAAAAGGAAGGCATGTCTCCATGGTGTTCCAGAACGTGTCTAAGAGAGCCAAGAAGGCGGGATATTGTGACTACTATAAGAAATACAACACTAGAAGAGGAGGGAAGGGAGCAAAATCAATGGTCTAGCAGTTAAATTTTCCTATTACCTAATAGCAGGTAAGATGATGAGGCACTACACGAAGGGCGAATGAACCCTCGACACCATTTCAGTTGCGGAACACTGCCTCCAGGGAACCCTGCTGAAATGGTGTACATTTCTACTGAACAAATTGTTCAAAGGCTGCGAAGATAACTACAGAAGAGCCACCGGGTTCATTTACGACTACCTCATAATGGAATTTGCGAGATGGAAATGGACTCACCCAGGGGTGAGACAGCTCGCGGAAATCAAAAATGACCAGCCAATGGCGATGAAGTTTACACCTAGGAAAATCTCGAGAGATCCCAACACAAAGGAGGTAAATGAAGAAGCTTTCTCATTCTGGTACAAGTTGATGGTGGATGTGGTGGCGAGGCAGCAAAGGGTTCCGAGAAATTTGTTGGATAGATATTCCTCTCAGATATGGTTTGGGGTCACTCACAAGCATACATCTATTAGACCCACTTGTGTGGATGAAACCACATTCAAAATGAGACCATTAAATTTTTAAGTTGACGAAAAGGTGTTCCACACTGAAGTCTGTTTATGGCCAGGTGTTGGAATGGAGATCAGAAGTGGAATCCATCACTATTCGTTCAAGGGTATTCTACCAAGATCACTCCCAGAAGAGACACCAGATGAAACAGCAAGTAGATTTTCTCGACTATAGCTAACACCTATATTAGAACAGTTGGACACGAAGATAAAGGGCTTAAATCGAGTAATTCAAACTCTCACAAGTGCTTCTCCTATGTTTCCTTATTTTTCAGAGTTTTAGTCTTCAAGTTCTGCATCACCATCCATAGTTGCACCTATCCTCACTACCCTACCTTCCACCATGTTTAATTCACCCCTAGAAACCACAGTAATTCCAATCCGAAAGAGTAAGGCACATAAACCACCCGTAGCTATCCCTAAGGCCAAGAAAGCAAGAATCATGGTTCCTAGGAAAATAGTTGACCTCACCGAGGAATATCAGACCCAACCCATGGATATGGGGGTACTAATTCAAGAAGAGCAAGAGGTTGCCACCCAGGTCACCTCTGAACTACCTGTGTTTGATCTATTCTCGGTTTTAAATATTCAAACATCATCTCCACCCCACACTCACCTTTTCACCTCACACTCGCCATTCATCACCCCATACTTCATTTACTTCCAAAGGCCAATCCACCTGCACTCCATCCACCTCAGCAACAATCTCAAACCTAGTAAAGGTAAGAAACAAGACAAATGGAGACACCGAGGCAGAAGTTAACTTGAGTATGGCTATGGTACCCAAGGTTAACCAACCTCTAGTGGGGCAGGGCACTTTCCTGGAACTATTAGTTCAGGGAGGATTTTTTACTATAGACACAACACCCTCGCCAAAAGATCTAAACACATTTTAGCAGGCCAATTTGATACTACATCAAATTCAGCCGACCACGAGTATGAATAACTTGGAAGGTCATCTGCCACAACAGAACCAGCCCGCATCACTGCATGAGCACACAGCAATATCAATAGCCAGTGGCCAACCCCTTAGAGAGAGACTGCCAATCCACGACGTGTCTGACGCTGAGAGTATGCATATCTAGGGTACTAAACAACTATACAACTTCATTCAGCAGGTAGCACAATAGGCAGAAGGGCTACATAACGACCTCTAGCAGAGGTTTGAGCAGCAACAATAGTAGATCAGTGCGCTTACTGAAGAGTACAATCAGCTAAAAGGGGAGAATGAAAGTCTACAGGAATAGCTGGAAAAGGTAACGGGGATCTTCAAGGATCTCTTGCTAGCAATAGTTTCCCAGGATGATAAGACACCGGAAGACGTATCAACCTGCTCCATGGTCGAACGGTCTATCCAAGTAAAAATAACAAGTGCAAATCTCAGCAAGGAAAACCAAGAGCTCAAACAAATGCTCGCGGCACGACCAGCATTACTAGATCCTGCTATAATATATGCTGAGAAGGTTACCTAGAAGTAGATACAGGCAACCGAAATGCAAGAAACCCTAGGGACGACACTCAGAGAGGCTTACAACTTCTTGAAGCAATTACACGAATGCTCTAATTCGTTAACTATGAAATTCCAACCTATCTCAGCACAGCTTCAGCAGATTTCACAAGAGATAAAAGAGGCCCCAGATCCCGTCGGCATAACCCAGCTATATAACCAAGTGGAGGTACTAGAAATGAAGATACAGAAGATAGAGGAGCATTCTGCTACCACAAAGAAGTTCCTCTGAGAGCTAAGGAAACCAACGAAGAAGATAGCAGAGACAATACAACAGATGGCCATCGAGGCCAAAATAAAAATCCAAGAAGTATTCAGCAAACTGCCGCCTATTGTAGGCGAAACCGAGACTGAAAGAGTTGTCACAGAAACTGACCAACAAATTAAGGAATGGAAAAAAGAAATTGACGATTTCGCAGAACTAAAGTCTTCAACACTGAAAAAGGTTCCCGAGTTGGGGCCTTTATTTGGACAGAGTGAGGAAATGAAGAATACAAAGTCAGCCACAAAAGCAGACAGACCAATGGAAACCAAAGCAGTGGGAAAGGATTGACTCGGGATGAGTCAATAGCATGTGGACAAGCCTGTTGGGGCCTTTTTTTTTAAATAGAATAGTTTTGAGTTACAGGGAACAGGTAGTGGAGCGGAATCGCAATAGACAGGGAGTTGTCATGGTTGCAGATAGCTGGAAGATAGGCGGCACGGTAGTTTCGGAAAACAACACAGATGGCAGGAATGGGAGACAAATACAATCAGCGGAACTCCCAGTAATCAGGAAGAAGCAGCAAATAGCGAACCAGGAAAAGAGGAAAGACTTACAGTCACGTTGATGGAAGAAAAAATAGGTAATCAACTAGCATAGACAGAGAGTTAGTCCAGCAGAGGGCTGAGGGAGAGAGTCGTAGGAGAGCTCTGTTAGATCTATTTTGTACTGAACCACCCTATAATAGACTCTGCAGAGTGATGTAAGTTGTTTGATAATGATAATGAAAGATGGTTCTTGTTGTGTTTGTTGTTCTAGTTAAGTGTTAACTAGTTGCTTATTGTGAATGTATGCCCTATTTTAAATTTTAGTTCACATCTTGACTATGCTTGATGAGTAATATCTTATACAAAGTAGCGAGATCTATTTACTGTTTCAAGTTCCTTTAGTTTCTCTTCATGTTTTTAAATGGTTGAAACTTGATCTGCTTCCTAACCTTACTAAGGTCACAGCACGCCTCGGGTGAGACTCTTGCTCCTTGGATTAGGGTGAAAATGTCGGTGTTGTGCTAGACTACTGCGGAAACCTTGTTGGTCTCTCTCTCCTGAACCTGGGTCTTGCTCATATACCTCCTTTTTTGCCAACAATATGTATAATATAATGGGCCACAAAGCATATAACAAGATACAACAAGCCTCCAATAAAGAAATCCCTCAATAATGAGGTGATGCTACTATATCAAAATGTTGGAAGACTGCTACAGCGCAGTCATAGGTGCACTGCTACAGAAAATGAATACATAAAATATAGATGGTTGTTATATGCCTCAAAATATACAACAAATGAAGATTTAGGCTCTATACAACCTCCAACAAATAACTCAAGAGGGTTTTCAAAGATACACCTCTATACAGGATGGGAATCAAATCCCTAGGGCTGAAGATTCACGGCAACAATACAGCTGGAAAGATGTGGTTGATATGATATGACAAAGAATGTAGCCTCCTCCAATAGATCCTCTAGATGAAAGGCTAATCCCTTCACTAGAAAACCTCCTCTCCAAATGGTGTACTGAAACCACCCTGCAACTCCTCCCTGAAAATAATGCAGTCCAAGACAGAAACTGTGTTGTAGGGGAAAATGATAAAGTGGCATGTTTCCAAATGCTGCTATAAGGCTCAAGGGCCTTCCTCACTAGCCTCCCAATGGAAGGAAACCTTCCTCCACTAAAAAACAGATCAAAAAACACCCAAATATCTTCTCCATTGTTGCAACCTACAACTCAACACAACCCTCAACAGGATCTGCACCGTAGATGAAATATGGAGCGTGGTCTAATTCCTCAATGTGGAAGTATAGTGAAAATACTCTTCCTTTGAGGCTTCTCAAGGATAGAGGTGGGATTCCCACTCGAGAACACCCTGTGCTAAACAACACTGCAATCTTAGCTAAACAGTTGAAGAAAGCTATATGTCTAAACATACCATATAATCAAAATATCAAACATACATACATAATGAAATATGGCTGCCATCCTCTTCCTTATATAAGTGGTGAGCTTCCTCGCCCTTGGCCCCACTCATTTAAGACACTACTTCCATGCAAAGAGTCTCCAACTAAAACTGTGTTGTCCCTCAATGAATACACTACTCCATGACAGTGTTGTTGATTTGGTCAAAGTTGACCTAGTCTTCATGCTCCAGCCCCTTTTCACATGTAAGGGTGCTTAATTAAGCTGCTAAGATGTCCTCCTTTCACATTAGGAGTGATTTTATTCCGATTAAGGATATTTATGGGTCCCCATACCCTCTTATTCATTAAACAAAGAAAAAAAAAATTTATTCCAACTAGCTCATGGCTAAATGGGAATATTACAGGTGGATTTTTATGACAAATATATTGAGTGTTTGGATGGAAATGGGGAACAAATAATCTCACAGGGTAAGAAGAAAGCTACATCGGTTAGACTAGCGATATCTATCCAGGAAAATAGTAGTCACAGAAAATGGTGTGTGTTATTTGCAGCGCATATTTCTAGTGATGAAGGTAAGGAGGATGACGATGTGGATCTATCAATCAGGTATCCAATCTTGCAGCAGTTTCATGATGTGTTTCCAGCAGACATTTCAGACTTGCTACTTGAGAGGGAAGTGGATTTTTATTTTGATTTGGTACTAGGGGAAGCACCAACATCGAAGCCACCATACAGAATGAGCACTCCAGAGTTAATAGAGTGTTGGCTTGAGGGGACTTGACCCATGTCCGGAGTCATTATGCAAGCAAAAAACCCTTAAAATACTAGCCCTTCGTTAGTGACCTGCTTGTGCAGATCAAAGTCTCACCCGAAGCAGTATGGGAGGGTGTTGAAAGTAGGTTGTTACACCCTAAGGAAGATTTTAATTTAGTGGCCCTAAACACACTTATAATCGATAATATAACAGATGTGTACATCAATAGAACAAACCCTTCCGCAAATTATTAGAGAATAATTCCATACATACATACACACATATATATATATATATAGTAAATGAGTATACTTCAATTAGATCTATTCATCTAACATCAACTAATATTTGTGCATATAAGCAAATAACCAATAACAGAAGTAAATATGCAATAACAGAATAGATTCAAATCTTAACGTAATTAATAGATAATCAATATAGCCAATCGCATTAAATTCCAGGTTCTCCAAAACAGTCTTCTTTATTAAGAGATCTATCAATTCAAGTACATTCAGAACTTCAATACAATATATCCTTCTGCGCACACAGCCAGCGAAGTCCACACATATCCAGGACTTAGGTCTCCGCGCACACAACCAGCAAGAGCCTTTCTACCCAAAAACCCAGACTTAGCTCAAAAATGTTAGATAACAACCATCACAGACAACAGATCGTGTCCTTACTCGACCTAACCTTTACATATTTATACTATCTAGACACATACATACCATGGTCTCAAACCATGGTTTGAGACTCGTGGTTTTCCCTTTAAACCCATTACAATTATTAAGGGAATTTTACCTGCCCCAAATCCCCTTTGACTCTTTCGTGCAACGCACACAACAAAGAATACACAAAACTTAACCCAAAAATGTACCCTAGGGAACCCCGTTCCTACAGGCCCCCAACACAAACTCGTGACTCATCCCAAGTCACTGTGGGGTGGTCTCCTTCATCTTTTCTTTAAGTGATTCGACATAGCTCTTAAGTGGCAAGATGAATTCGACGCTCTGTGTGGCAACACTATGCGCTTCATCAACTAACTTCGTTGTCATCGACCCCTCAGCTAAAAAATTAATGCTTCGTTGTGTTTGTTGGATGATTTTCAAGGCAACATCAAGTGTCTGTGAGAACTACTTGGCTTCCTCAGCCTAAGGCTGCATCCTTGTTTCCAATAATTTCTCCCAGTGGCGCAGGTCTTTGATCTTGGACTGAATTTCCTTGCCCTTGTAAAGGCGGGCAAGTTTCTGTGATGTTACCAATGTGGGCATCACCATCAGAAACTTTGTGAATTGTTGTTCCTTGATGTGAAATACATTGCGTATTTTTTGTACCATCGAGTCATTTTGAAAAAATATCCAAATGCCCATGGCTTCATCTAGTAAATTTCCACACTCTGCTATTGCGGCTGCTACACTATTTTTAGCTTCCTTTACTTCTGCATCGCACTGCGCTCTAACCTCCGGTGGGGTCTCAGGATGGAGCTTCATCTACAACTCATCAATCTGTTGTTCGAATTCTGCCTGGAAGGTCTAGATATCATGCCTAATGCCTTTAGTACAGCAACCAATCTCTCTAATTTTTTTGTCGGCACGGTTGATGCAGTGACAGTTACCTCTGGCAGGTCACTGCAAACTTGGTCAATCATGGCCCCTAATGCAGCACACCAAGCCTTAGCTGCGTGACATGCCTCTTTTTCCATATGTTGCTTCTGGTGGAGCATTGGTGCTTATTTTCGAGATTCATTTGTAGCATGGAAGGCATAGGCCTCCTGGTGCTTTAATTCATCTACCATCATATAGTGGATCACATGGAGTTTTCCATCTGGTAGCACCGCCAGATCGATGCTAATTTCTCCACAATCTCTAAGGGTTGCGCGCAAAGTAGTTGACTCCACTATGATGGTTGGCGCGGGGATCTAAATTAGGTGGCTATCCCTAGAAGATGGTAGCATCGTGCTAATAGGTTGCCTACTGGAAGTATTCACACTCGCTTGAAGCTGGTTCACTTGCTTCATGCTCTCCTGAATCTAGCTTGCTTGCACTTTAAGCTCTTGTAAACCTGATTGAACTCCCTCGAGCATATCATTTTACTACGCTTCCATGTATGTCCACATGTCTTTTATTGCTTACTTTACTTTGTTTTCAATCTCAATGAAATAATCTTCTGTAAGGGTGAGGTCCTCTTTTCCTGCTAATTTGGACCCCTTTCTCTTCTTGCGTCGACCTCCCGCGGCCTAAGAACCACGCTTAGTTCCCTTTTCGGTCTATGTCTCAGGTTCCTTAGTGGCTTCACCGTCTTTTTATGCTTTGTCCTTTTCCAAATCTATGGTTTCTCCTGTGGTGGTAGGCTCAGGCTCGACTTTGACATATTTTCCTTTCTTTTGTGTATCTTTTGTAGTTCTGGGATTTGTTGGAGTCTTTAACATGGATGAAGAGGCACCCCCAGTGGCACGCATCTCTAACTAGGCAAGCGGCCACTCTGCTGTGACACGCATCAGGTCATGCTCTGTGACCAAATATGGAAAATCGTACCAGACACCTTCCACAACACCCTTCGCGTGGATATGCAGATTGTGAAAGGTTTCCTTATAGCCTTAGCTTGGACTGGATATCTTGGAAGAGCACAAAGTAAAAAAGCACCCAGAAAATCTTATTTTCAGTGACTCTGGCTGGGATCTTGGAATTCCACAGGGTTACGTAGTGCGCATCTTTGCACATTTCTGGCTCAATATCTGGGAACTGCGTATCGTCAGGCATCTTCCAACTTATGAGCGCAATCAAGAGCAACAACCAAGCATAATAAAAAAAATCCCCTCCTCCTGCGTCTCGCACACATTTTCCAGGAATTTTGTACATAGGTACTGAGCCCAATTGTACTGCACGCCCTTCTTTCACTTCCTAGCAAGCGCAATAACATGGGTTGGGACTTCCTTTTCTCTCCACTTCCTCATCATCTTGCAAGCGAGGAAAGTCGTGCAAAATTGCTTTGCAGGGTCATTGATTTCATTGACAAGGAACCCCCAAGTGTTGCACAATACTTTATAATATTTCTTAACCTTCTTTGCAACCTTCTTCTCTTGGTATTTTCCTCCAAAGGCTGCCACAGGGTCCGCCCCCTGGTCGATCAAGCTAGTGATTCGATTGATCAGTGCGACATCTATCGAAATGCACTCTTCGAGCCATAAACAATCATCATGGATGAGCGCGAGCATCTAGCGCACACAGATATCATTAACAGGGTTGCGCCTGATGTGTGGGATCTGCAACAGGTTCAACAACCCTGAATTTTTCAAGCCCAATGCCTAAGGCTTTGGCTCTACGCGCACTACTCCCTCGTCATAAGGAACTGGTTCTAAATACATACTAGGTGAGAACTCTAGAAAATTTTCTTGATCTGTGAGGTCCCAATCCTCCATTTTCAAAAGCAAAATTTTGGCAAACATATCGCCTTCAAACTATACGTTCTCTGGAAGAAGTGGCATATTAATGTACGAACACACTTTATCGAGATCCTTGGGGGTCTTCACTGAAGCTTTTCGTGGTAGGACATATGCAGGAAACTGCAATATGGGGTCATAGACTTCTACAACATATTATTCCTCCATTATCATTTTCGGCAACTCCACCATAGGCTTCTTCTAGCACTCTACAGCAGTGGAGCGCGGCTTTGGGGTTTTCTCATAGGGAAACTTCCAGGATCCCGAGGATTGTCCCTTCTTTATTTGCACTACCGCAAGGGTCTCAGCAGCCTGCACAACAGTTTCCTCACCTGGCATCATAGAAGGGGTAGGCTTGGTGTCAGTCACACTTGGTGTAATCAAACATTGGCAGTGCAACTCCTCCTCAAGGAGTGGATCAAGACTAGACATAGGTTTCATAAAAACTTCAGAAATCAGAGACCACAACTTGCAAAAATAGCTTAGAAATCAAAGGGAACTAATGTGACCCCTTCAGTCATATTTATAACATAGGTGTGCCTTAAACAGTCTTATGTGCATTAATGTAGCCCCATAAATTCTAAAATGGCTCCAAATCTGGCATAATCTCCTCATTAAATGCAATCTAGATGCTCTTCCAAATGGTAAGAATGTTGTCTTGTCTAGAATTACTGTTCCAAAAAATATATTTTGGCACCTCTGCGACCTGGTCAACCTCTATGCGCAGTTACAGCGTGCTTGTTGCACTTGTTTGCGCATTAGCCATCCTTGCTATGCAGATCCATATTTCTGACCATATAGTGATTTGGTGCATGCAAGGAGAGGTTCATCCCTCTATGGCTTCAATCGGCTTCCATTGACATACCCAGGAAGGTTTTCTTCGCTCAAAGTGGCCAGGCGCACCTCACCTCCGTATGTGATTTCCTTGACAACATATGGTCTAAGACAATGCATCTTTAATTTTCTTGCGTGGCGCACAAACTTGTTGTCATACAACAAGATCAAATCATCTTCCTTAAAGACCTTTTGTCTAATGTGTCTATCATGCTAAGCCTTTTTGCACTCCTTCTGCACTTGTTGATGGAAACCTGCAATGAATCGATCCTCTTCTAGCGTGACCAACTACAAAAATCATTCTTCCATAATATCCTACTTTTCCATATTATTGAGTGTTTCATTGTGAAAACTTGGAACAATGTACTCCATCGGCATAACAGCTTCCTTCCCAAACATCATTATGAATGGTGTCTTTCCTGTCAAATTCTTGCATGTGGTTTTGTATTCCCAAGAAACTGCAGGTATACGCACATGCCTATCATTTTTATTAGCATTGCAGACCTTAGTGAGTGTAGTCTCTAATATCTTATTGTAATCTTCCACCGTAGCATTCGCCTGTGGGTGATATGGAGTACTCTTATGATGATGAATCTAGAGTTCTTCCATGAGAGCTTAAATATTTTAATTTACAAAGTGTGTACCTCGATCGCTCATCAAAATCTTAGGGCACCCAAATCGAATCAAAATGTTCTAAAAAATGAAGTTCGCAGCTTTTTCTGCACTAAAATCCTTCATCGGCTTAGCATCAGCCCATCTGGTTACATAGTATGTCGCGGTGATTATGTAACGCGCACCTGTATTCTTTCCTAGAGGGTTAATAGGTCCAACAAAATCAATGGCCCATTTTTCATAAGCTTGCAACGCCATCTGTGGGTGCAAGGGCATCTCATTTCTATGCGACAGTTTCCCCATTCTTTGGCATACATCACAAGCACGGTAATGTGAATGTGCGTCATTGTGCAGTGTGGGCCACCATAAACCAGCGCTCAAAATCTTATGTGCAGTTACTTTCCCTGCATAATGACGTCCGACAATCACTCCATGAACCTCAGCTAAGATATCTCGTCTCTCAAATTCTAATACATACCTGCGCAGGACTTCATCTACACCCATCTTGTATAGCTTACCGGCAATTAGAGTAAATTCAACTTCTCACACAACCATCTCTTTCTTCTATTGCAACGTGTACTCTGTGGGCGCACTTCTAGTGGTCAAGAAATGAATAATGTCTACAAAATTATCATAAACTACCTTTATAGAAAATATTTGTGCATCGGATAAACCATCTTCCAAGATAGTTTGTTCTTCTCCATTTTCAATGCGCGATAGATGGTCTAGCCCAACATTCAGTCTCCCAGGTTGCACAATTACTTCAAAATCATACTCTTGAAATAGCAGCAACCATCTATAAATATCCACCCCCCCCCCCCCCCAAAACACAGGCTTATTGACCAATTACTTCAGAGAAGAATGGTCAGTAAACATCTTAAAGTGGCCTCCTAATAGATAATGGCAGAATTTCTACAGTGCATATACCATAGCCAATCCTTCCCTTTCCGTAGTTGAATAACTACGCTTCGCGCTTGATAACTTCCTACTTGCAAATGCAATAGGATGGTCAATTTCTCCAACTCCTTGCTGTGCTAAAATAGCTCTAAGCACGATGCAAAAGGCATCGACATGGACATGGAATAGATTTGACCAGTCTGGAAATACCAATATGGGCATAGTGACCATCTTCTTCTTAAGCAATTCAAAAACTCTTTTGGCATTCTTCATCCCAAAAAAATCAGGCATCCTTCTTTAAAAATTTATCCATGGCGTAGTGATCAGCGCATAACCTTGGATGAACTTCTTGTAATATCCTATATGCCCCAAAATTGAGAGCAGTTGTTTGAAATTTGCAGGATCTTCCAGGTTAACAATAACTATGATCTTGGCTAGATCCACCATCAATCCTTGCTAGCAAAAAATATGTCCAATCAAGAACTCAAATGGTACACAAAATATGCACTTCTTCAAATTAAGTGGGATCTGATACTTCTGACAAGTATCCATCATTAGGCACAGACTTGATACATGCTTCTTCAACAACCCAAAGGCAGTCCAGTCATCAAAGTAGACTTCTAAGAACTTGTGGATGTATTCCTTGAATGCAGCTACTACTACACGCGATAAAATAGATGGTGCATTCTTCAGACTGAATGGCATAAATTTATACTGAAAGGATCCCCATTATGTTGCAAAGGTGGCCTTACTTCTATCTTCCGCCACAATTCTAATCTGGTGATATCCTGAGAAACCATTTGGTAAATGAATAGGCCTCTTTTCCTCCTACATTGTCCAATATATCGTCAGAAAATGGGGTCGAGAACAGATCATGTACGCAAGAATCATTCAATTTGTGCATATCCACGCAAATCCCTATTTCTCCTTTAGTCTTCTTATCCTGCACCACCATGGGACTTACCCAATCATATTCTTCCACTAGTTCTATGATTCCTGCAGCAACCATTTTCTCCAATTCTTCTTTGACTTTCTTCTTATACTTGGGGTTAAACCTATATGGGTGTAGTTTCACAGGTCGCGCATCAGGTTTCAAAGCAATCTTCATCACCCCTAGATCTCCTATTATCCCCTTCATCTCAGAAAAATTTGTAGGAAACAAGTCCTGATACTCAGTTAATAGCTTAGTGGCATTTCCAACTGTATCATCATCCCAATAATCCCCTATCTTTGCTAATTATGGTTTTTCTTCTGATCCAATGTTCACTTATCGAATATTCATAATCTTAGTGACATCTAATGACTCAATTGAAGGCCCCATAACTGTGTATTTTCCTTTAGATTCAGGGATTGTAATATTCCTTGGATTTTCCTCATTCTCTTCAACTAACAGTGTAATATTCCTAATTATCCAAAGCTAATAGGAATATTCAATTTCATTTTTATTTTCATGTTCATGAATAAAATTGTAAGGGAGGATCAATAAACTCCTAAAAACTATGTAATAAATCAATGCTCAATGTGAACAAGGCTAAATCAGGGCTGCTTTGATGAAACCCCTTATGTGTGAAAATGGTTTGTGAAAATTGACTAGGTCAACAAGACCTTATCTACAGCATTGTCTAAGTGCAATGTACCTCCTAAATACTCAGCGCAGATCTAGAAGGAGAATGCACATGTGAAAGGAGCTAAACCTTTGAGATGGTTTAGGGTTTTGCAAGACTTTCATCCTATAAAAGAAAGAGGAGAGCAGCAAGAAAAGGTTGTTCAAGATATTCAGAAATTAGTCTCCTTAGACTAATTTGAATTCTCTAGGCTGTTTAGCCTGAGAATACTGCTGCTTAGCACTAGGTGTTCACAGGCGGGAATCCCACCTCTTTCCATAGAGTAGCTCTTGGAAGAGTTTTGCATTTCTCATTCACTATCCGGAAATTGGCCAGGCTTCTGCTTCCAACTTCAATGCAGATCCTATTGAGGGTTTGATTGCTTTTGTAATCTGTAGCAAGTGGAGCTCTAGATCTATTTAGATCTAGATTGTTTTGGGGAGTCTCTTCTCATGGAGTGTGTCTTTTAACCTCCTGGAAGAGTGCCTCTCCTGTTGGAGCATAATTTCAGATCTTGGCATCAGGACATATCATATTCCAGAGCCTACTATGTAGTTACCCTTCCTGAAAAGCATAATCTGCAAGGAAGAAGTTGCAGGGTGATTCAGCTATCTCTTGGGAGAGAGATCTCTGGTGTTGGGAATCTTCCCTCACTATGGTGATCCATGGATTGGCCAACCAATCCATGTACCTTTCAGATCTGATCTATTCATATATGTATTTACTTCAGAAATTCTACAGAAATCTGCAGATCTGCTGCATAATATTTCCGATCTACTCCACATGCTTCATGATTTGCTGAAAACCCCAAGGGGTATGTAAAATAGGGAAAATATAGTGTAGAGATCTCATATAGATCTAATATTTTGTACACTGATCTATCCTAGATCTTATTTGTAACCTAAATCTATTGTATGCTTCAGAAAATAATGTTGTCAAGGTTTTACAGTGAAATAGAATTGCTACGGCACCTCTTTTAGAGGGATTTTCTCATAAAAGTCTTCATTGTCTCTCTTCCACTGTATGAGTAGTTTTTTGTAACTCATTTCATGATTTTATTAACCTATTACAACTTATACCTTCATAAACTTACGTTTCCTGAGCTTCAGTAAATTTCTGCATACATTAAGTCATGGGAAATCAGGGTTTTCTAGCCTAGTCGGGAATGGAGGAACTGTTTAACATAGCTAGGAGCATTTTTTTGAGCTTAAATTTGTCATTTAGACTCCTCTTAGCCTTAGCTATCAGATCCAGCCATCCCCCCTGCTTATTTTTACACACATTGTTGGAATTAAGCATTTTAGGGCTGAAATAGCTGTTTTTCCCCACTTTTTGGCTTATAAATTACTGTATAAAGTTGATGATGCACATAAAATTGAAGGAGAAGTGGTTAGAAATATTTTATCAGACATATATATGCCTCTCCAACTTTTGAATACCTTAAATTATTATATTTGTTGCATAAAATTCCAGATTTGGAACATTACAGTGGTATGAGAGCATGATCTCTGGCACAGCCTGTGAGATCAATATTTCAAAAGATAAATAGAAGAAGAGAGAAAAATCTGATGGATAAGTATGGTTACACTGAAGGCACAGAGAAGAAGGGCCTAAACCCCTTTTCTGGAAGACTGCAGAGAGAAGAGTTTTCAGAAACTCTTCATGTACTGAAAGGAGAAATCAGGGGAATGGAGAAGGGAGGTCATGCAGATCCCTCTGATCTTAAAAGCCCCAGAATTCATTACAATGTGTGTGATAATTCAGCCACACAATCTAATCTACAACGTTGGAATATGCCTACTTTCTTGTCAAAGGAAAGAGGAGGAAGAAGAATGACAGAAGAGGAGATCTCCCTGCTTCTTTTCCAGACTTTGGAGGGTATCAAAGAAGATCTCAAGGAGATAGAAAGGGAAGATTGCAGAGAATTTCTAAAATGGTTTGGAGATGAAGCAATCCCTATCTTTTTTCATGAAGGGTGTGAGCATTCAGCCACACATGTAGATCCACAGCGCAGTTCATTGCCCACATTCACTACAAGGAGAATGGAGGAAGAAGATGAGGCCATTGGAGTAGCAGCGTTGCAACTCAAAGGTATGGCTCATGATGGGTGGTTTTAAAATTATATTTCTCGTTATCATGCAAATGTAAAAGCATATGATGAATTCACTAAGGGATTGATGAAGAAATTTGATGAAAATCAATATGAACCATCATGTATCAAAACATCAAACACTTTGCATGCATTGGAGGAGACCATGCAACCAGCTCCATTCCTTATTTTTAAAGGGGATAAGAACATGTATGATGGCTTGCTAAGGGCAAGATCCCCATCTTATGAAGAGCCCTCTTCCACTTGTGATGACATGGAGGTACCTCCTTCAAGAGATGACCAAGATCTAGGGTCTCTCATTGATGATAAGGCATTCTTACATATTGATGAAGAGGATGAGCAGAGAAGGAATACCAACGTTGTACCATTAGAAGAAGAAGAATAAGAGAAGAAGGATCAGCATGAGGGGATAATGATCATTCACTCTTATCCATTTTAGAATGTTTCTACACAAAGGAAGAATACTGCACTGCGCAGAGAAGAGAGGGACAAATTAGTCCACTCATACATGCAGTCCACTTCAGATTTTGATGTCTCATTACATGGATGCATTCCACCTGGGAGGCCACCAGATTTAGATTTGGTGAGAGACATCTTGCATATTGTCTCACCATTCTTGGATTCCAAGGAGGTGATGAGTTTGGAGGATGAATTTTGCATGGGGGATGTCAAAGTAACAGGCAGCAGCATGAGGAGAGCTTCATATTCTAGATCACCAGCACTATCTCTTGCGAGGATTGATCCCTATTGGAGATCTCAACTCTTGGTAGAGTACTCCAAGGATCTTGGTGCATGCATGATTCTTGATGACCTAGATGGAGATGATAGATACATGGTGGATGACGTGGTCATCTATTCCTATGGCAGGATCTTCTTGACTAGAGCTTCTAGTCTCAAGGAGAAGCTACTTTATGCAGCACATGAGGACTTCTCTTCCATGCACCTTGATGCATATTTCCATTTGATGGAGGAGTTCACTTGGGAGGGAATCCATCATGACATAATTCAGCATATGGAGAGATGCATAGCCTGGATGATGATGGAGAAGAGGTCACAACCACTTCCCTACTCATTGGAGGTGAGGGAGAATTCCAGTTGAGCCATTTCAGCTCAAGGTCTCAAGTACATGATGGAGGAGGTATAATTTCACATTTTTTATTGTACTTATTTTCCTTGTTTGAGAAAAATGATGTATCAAGGAGGATTTTTCCTTCTTGTATGATGTATGATGGTGTACTTGCAGCTACTTGTAGCATTGAACTTGGCTACCTTAATGGTGGTTTGTGGGGGAAGCCACATGAATTTTGGTGTGCATCGTTGACACCACTTTGTACTTTCATGTTTATATTTTGTAATATGATTGTGGCAGCAAGCAGGTGGCTGGAAGAGCACTTGTTCTTGTTTGATTTGATGCAGGCCAAGGATGCACTACGCTGGTTCCATGAGAGGAACTATGATTCACTCTGTGGTTGTCATTTGGCAACTTGCTTTCATTGTATTCTGCTTCCATATATTGTTGATATGTTTATGTTCATGGGAAGTTTTGTTTCGAGAGTGGGCTATGAGTTGAAGGTGCCCATTGGGAGTATGATTCTCCCTAATTTTAATAATGCATGTTTTAGGAGAAACAATGGGCATTCCATGACTGTCAAACTACATCTCTTATCTTCATGTGGGAGAAGCCATTTGGAGAACTTGAGATTTTGGAGGAGGCACTTCCTGGTTCATTTGTTTGGTGGGGTAGCTTGGGCCACTCTTAAAGGTCATAATACTTCAGCCCATGTGCAGCAACAGCCCCATACTTATCATAAATGGAGAGAGAAACCACTTGGGTGGGAGGATCCAATCTCTCCATGTAGCCCCAACACATTGTATGAACCAGGGGTTGAGGATCTTTTTGAGCTAACTAGATTTGCTCACTTCATTTGGATGATAGCATGGGTATGGAAGTCACTCATTGGGAATAATATCCCCCATGTTCATCATCACTCCTACCTTGAGGAGGTCATTGAGCAACAAAGAGATCGCCACTTGTACCTTCCATTTTCTCATGATGTACACTTTTCTATTTTGCACTTGGAGGGAATCATTGGAGGAAATATTCATTGCATATCATTTTCAGCCATGGTGGGATCCATTGATGAGGCCAAAAAAAGAGGAAAGGAGAATTTTTTCTCTACCTTGCAGTTGCTTGAGGACAAACAACATTTTGAAGGGGGAGGACTATAATATTCCTAATTAGCCCAAGCTAATAGGAATATTCAATTTCATTTTTATTTTCATGTTCATGAATAAAATTTTAAGGGAGGATCAATAAACTCCTAAAAACTATGTAATAAATCAATGCCCAATGTAAACAAGGCTAAATCAGGGTTGCTTTGATGAAACCCCTTATGTGTGAAAAGGGTTTGTGACAATTGACTAGGTCAACAAGACCTTATCTATAGTGTTGTCTAAGTGCAATGTACCTCCTAAATACTCAGCACAAACCTAGAAGGAGGATGCACATGTGAAAGGAGCTAAACCTTTGAGATGGTTTAGGGTTTTGCAAGACTTTAATCCTATAAAAGAAAGAGGAGAGCAACAAGAAAAGGTTGTTGAAGATATTCAGAAATTAGTCTCCTTAGACTAATTCGAATTCTCTAGGATGTTTAGCTTGATAATAGTGATGCTTAGCACTAGGTGTTCCCGAGCGGGAATCCCACCTCTTTCCATAGAGTAGCTCTTGGAAGAGTTTTTCATTTCTCATCCACTATCCAGAAATTGACCAAGCTTCTACTTCCAAATTCAATGCAGATCCTGTTGAGGGTTTGATTTATTTTGTAAGCTGCAGCAAGTGGAGCTCTAGATCTATTCAGATCTAGATTTTTTTGGGGAGTCTCTTCTCATGGAGTGTATCTTTTAACCTCCTGGAAGATTGCCTCTCCTGTTGGAGCATAATTTAAGATCTTGGCATCATGCCATATCATATTCCAGAGCCTACTACGTAGTTACTCTTCCTGAACTACGCAATCTGCAAGGAAGAAGTTGCAAGGTGATTCAGCTATCTCTTGGGAGAGAGATCTCCGGTGTTGGGACTCTTCCCTCACTGTGGTGATCCATGGATTTTTCAACCAATCCATGTACCTTTCAGATCTTATCTATTCATATATGTATTTACTTCAGAAATTCTGCAGATCTGTTGCATAAGATTTCAGATCTACTCCACATGCTTCATGATTTGTTGAAAACCCTAAGGGGTATGTAAAATAGGGACAATCTAGTGTAGAGATCTCATATAGATCTAATATTTTGTACAATGATCTGTAATAGATATTATTTTTAACCTACAGCTACTGTATGCTTCAGAAAATAACGATGTCGAGGTTTTACAGTGAAATACAATTGTTGCGGCACCTCTTTTAGAGGGATTTTCTCATAGAAGTCTTCATTTTCTCTCTTCCACTGTATGAGTATTGTTTTGTAACTTATTTCATGATTTTATTAACCTATTACAACTATATCTTCAGAAACTCACTCTGCCTGAGCTTCAGTAAATTTCTGCATACATTAAGTCATGGGAAATCAGGGTTTTCTAGCCTAGTCGGGAATGGAGGAATTGTTTAACATAGCTAGGAGCATTTTTTTGAGCTGAAATTCGGCATGTAGACTCCTCTTATCCTAAGCTATCAGATCTAGCCGTCCCCCCTTCTTATTTTTACGCACATCCTTGGAATTAAGCGTTTTAGGGATGAAATAGTTGTTTTTCCCCACTTTTTGGCTTATAAATTACTGTATAAAGTTGTTGATGCACATATTATTGAAGGAGAAGTGGTTAGACATATGTTATCATACATATAGCTTCCTCTCCAACTTTTTAATACCTTAAGGTATTCTATTTGTTGCAAAAAATTCCAGATTTGGAACATTACAAACAGATTTCTGCAATTAATAATGTCCATCATCTACGCATCCGATGATGGCGAGGCGTGTTCTATATTTGGTTTTGTAGTGTCAAATATGAAATCCTAAATTCCCTATAGTGCTTTACCCAAGCAGTCGAACCCACTTTCAAAGCTCAAGGTTAAAATAAAACATTCTGTCAGCGCAATTCATTCATTGGTTCCTCGTCGCAACTCAGTTTCCCAGTACCAATGTGTAGGCACCTTACCCAAAATGTGGATAAACATGTGCACCCATTCTGGTCTCGGCTCTACGCCCCATGATTCAGTCAATTTGGTCAGATGTCTGTGCAGATCACCTTTTCTGGAATAGGTATCTTCCATTCTGGTATTTGGACACTCAAATTGCAGTCTCATCATACAGGTGCATTCTTCCCAGTTACCCAAGTTTCCTTTGTGAGTCTCCCACCAACGTGATGGGGTAGATCACATTGCTATATAAAAGGTATGAACCTCTGTGCTTCTGGAACGGTCTTTTCAATTTCTCCTAAAAACATGTTAACATTAGTAAAACCACAATAATAAGGCAATTCTTGTACCTGTGATGAGATGCGTCGAAGATATATTGTCACTTGATTGCAATTTAGCGTAGATACTTCATGTAGCTTATTCTGCCAGTTCTCCAGTTCTTCATCTGAATCTTAAAATCAGGAATTATCTTTTTCCCAGTTAAGTCGTCCATCAGTTTTCAAATTGATCCAATCATCGTCTCGTGCACTTAGCTTATAGATGTGATCAACATCATCATCTGCATGCACCAGCTCTGTATATCTTGCACCTTATGCAGGATCTAGGGGAACCACAACTTTGGTTCCATTATTCTCAAATACCATACTTATTCACTTAAGATTAATGATGCCATCGATATCAATAGCCAAATCTAAACCCAACAGTGCAGGATAGGGATCAGTATCATCCACAATTAGTATGACTTCAAAATTTGCAAGCACCTTTACTCCTTCAATATCTACTAAAACCTGCGAGAGTCTTCCTAATGGAATGATATTTTGTTGATTGGCCATGCGCAGCTAAATAGTAGACCATTCCAACTTAGGCTCTCCTATGTGCTGCAAAGTTTACTTCGGTAAGACATTCGCATCTGATCTTAGATCCAAAATGACCCGATCCATATAATAGGCACCAATATGAACAGTCAAGCGCATCTCCCATCCAGTTCTTCTTTTTTTAATATAGATCTTATTGGAAGCTTTCTATTCCATCCGGGGCTATTATTTTTCCGCACAGTTGTCTATCAATGCTTGGGGGTTCTCAACTGCTTTTTTATTGCGCAATAACTTTATACAATCTTGTAATAAGGGCTTTATTACTTCATCTACTCCAGCCACATCCATAGGTTTACCTGATCTTGATGTGCTTGCTTTTGCAAACCCTTTCTTTTCCTCTACAAATGTGTCTTTATCGCGTTGTAAGTTGAATCCATCTTTTTTCTCAGGTGCTTTTCGGATCTACATATCGACATCTGGCTTCTTCCCTTTGTCTTCACTAGTGGTTGCACCACTCCTAGTGACAAAATTCACTCTAGGTTCCTCTTCGCGCAGCTCCGCTCTTACCATCTAAATATTTTGAGTAGGAGTCTAGATTTTATTTTCTTGCATCTTGGCAATCGAAACAAGACAATCCCAAAATACATGGTCAAATTTCCTACAATACCTGCAATATTGTAGTGTTTGATTTGTACAGTCGCGCGCATAATCACCAACGTCTCCAAAATTGTAGCAAATGAGCTCTCCCTTCCCTCGACCAGCTCCTCCTCCTCTTCCTCGTCCTCTAGTCTAGAATCCACCATGCACAAATGGGGATACTGGTGAAGTAGGTTCAAGGTGAATTCTATAGAGGTCAAATCCATCAATCATCAAATCGAAGTTGAGATAGTTTTGTTCATCATGTCCCAATGATGAGAAAAACTTGCAAAAAGGTTGCTTTAGCTTAGGCACATATTTCATAATCCTCGGGCAATAATCTGTCGCATGCATACCCATAACCTGACAAATTGTACACCATAATGTAGGTGTCCCACTTGGTCCGGTCACGCTCTTCAGAAGGCTTTGTCCTATAGCTTGTAGATAATCATTAAATACAGGGCATTGATCCTTATGATGCCCGACAACTTTGCATCGTATGCACCATACGTCTGCGCATACCTCCTTTCCCTTATCCTTGGGCATAATTTGTATTTATAAATGCATCGCTTCCAACTCACTTTAGATCTGTTGGGTCCTAATTTGCGCAGCTGGTATCAGTGAGGCTTCTATTTTCATCGTAATTTATACGGCCTCCGCATGTGTGGCAATCTTCTATTGACTCAAGGGATGGCACAGATGTGGGAGCGGCATAGAAATAAACCATTCCTTGTGTTGGGTATCATCAATAGTGAATTTTTCGTCTCTGATAGTGTGCTTCATCCTTTGATACGCATCCCATACATATTTATTCAATTCTTGGTGAATCTCTTTCAACTTGGTGACAGATTGCGTAAATGATTTCGTCCCCTTGAATTGGTCTTTTAGAGCGGCCTTCAAATTATCAATAGTGGCATGATGATTCGTTGTTACATACCTTATATACCCGTCCAGCACGCAATCTTGAAAAGTAGTGGCTAACTGAGCTTTCTTAACATCATCATTATTCACCTACTACGTTGTCCACACAGCGTTAGTGACAAACCAAAATTGGTCTATATCCTCTCCCAATACCATATAGAGTAGGTAACTTCATGGATGCGCCCATCTCAGTGCTTGGTGGTGGATTTAGAGGTGGAGGTGGATTATATGACTTGTGAGATGAGTTCGGAAGTGGAGTGGATGGGATCTGAAGTATGGTCAATGACCCAAGATTATTATGATCTTGCGAGACTTCTTCTTCGGAGTGTGCGGATTCACCAGAGCCACTAGTCTCTAGTTCTTCGTCACTGTCAGATCTACCCTTGAGAGGAATGTAAATAAACCCTTCTCCTAGATCTACACGATAAGTTCTTCCACTACCCATAGTTGGGCCTCTTCAAGACATTCACTCAATATGACTCCATAGATTATCTTGTTCACACAATAGCATTTTAATCCATAACTTCAGAGAGTGAAATAACTTACCCTGGGACCCTTGAAAAATATTCGTTCAGCTTCAGAATAAGATAAAAATTGATTAATATCAAATTCCGTTACAAATCCTCCCAGAACATGATCGATCCAATGATCTACCATGCGGGTGATCTTGTTGCTAGTCTTCTCTAATTGTTGTACTAATTTCGGGGTCCACTGAGTAATCGTGTAGTCCTTTGCACAGGTCTGAAATTTAGTAAGTTGAGACAGCCACTCATGCAACTCAGTTGGAAAGGAGGCAAAGAAAATTGCATGGAACTCTGTATAAATATACTTTTGTACCCAATCTTCAGCATATAATTTAGAGCTTCTATTCTCTTGGATTATGAATTCAAGTATCTTCTTATCAAGCCAATCTTGTAATTCATTCTACATAAGATACCACAACATTAACTCTCCCTCGAAATGATCCTAGTCCCAGAAACATAACTATCTGTTGGCTTGAGGGGTCCTGACTCGGGTTTGGAGTTATCGTGAAACCAAAAAAACACTCCAATGACTGGCCCTTTCGGAAGTGACCTGTTTGCGCAGATCAAAGTCTCACTCGAAGCAGTATGGGGGGGTGCTGGAACCAGGTTTCCCTGAGGAATATTTTAATTTAGTGGCCCTAAACAGACTTATAATAGATAATATAACACATGCGTGCATCAACAAAACATACCCTTCTACATATTATCAAATAATACTTCAATATATATATATTTGTGCATAGTAATCAAGTATGCTTCAATCAGATATATTCATCTAACATCAACTGATATTCATGCATATAATAAAATAACCAATAACAAAAGCAAATATGCAATAACATAACAAATTCATATCTTAATGCAATTAACAGATAATCAATGCATCCAATCGCATAAAAGTCCAAGTTCACCAAAAGAGTCTTCTTTATTAAGAAATATATCATTCCAGTACATTCAGTCCTTCAATACAACCTATCCTTCTGCGTACACAGCCAGCAGATTCTGCACACAGCCAGGACTTAGGTCTCCACGCACACAGCCAGCAGGAGCCTTTCTACCCAATAACCCAGACTTAGCTCAAAAAAGTTAGAGAACAACCATCACAGATAACATATCATGTCCTTATTTGAATTAATATTTACATATTTATACTATCTAGACGTGCACATACCATGGTTTGAGACTCATGGTTTTCCCTTTAAATCCATTACAATGATTAAGGGACTTTAACCTGCCCCAAATCCCCTTTGACTCTTTCGCACAACGCACACAACAAAACATAGAAAAACTTAACCCAGACATGTACCCCAGGGGACTCCACTCCAACATAGAGTTAAAGTTGTAGTTGAAGGAAATGCTTGACAAGGGATACATTATGCCAAGTGTCTCACCGTGGGGTGCACCAGTGTTTTTTGTAAAGAAGAGGATGGTACTCTAAGGTTATGCATTGATTACAGACAGTTGAAAAAGGTGACCATTAAGAACAAGTATTTGTTATCGAGGATTGATGACTTGTTTGATTAGTTGAAGGGAGAAACAGTTTTATGAAAGATTGATTTGAGTTCAAGATACCAACAGGTATGCATCAAATAAGAGGACATTTAGAATACAACTTTCCAGGACAGGTATGGGCATTATGATTTTGTTGTAGTTCTGTTTGGTTTGACTAATGCTCCAATTACCATTATGTGCTTGATGAATAGTGTGTTGTGTCCTTATCTGGACAAGTTTATTATTGTATTCGTTGATGATATATTGATATATTCTAAGAATGGGGAGGAGCATGTCGAACACTTAGAAACTATATTTAGATTGTTGAGAGAGAATCATTTGAATGCTAAGCTCAGTAACTGCAGTTTATTTTAGACAGAGGTACATTACTTGGGACATGTTGTTTCCAAGAAAGGCATAGCAGTGGATCCGAAAAAGATAAGGGCTATCATGGAGTGGGAAGCTCCTAGAAATTTGGATGAGGTGATATAATTCATGGGGCTAGCGAGTTACTACAGGAGGTTCATCAGGAAATTCTCTTGGATTTCATATCCCATTACGTCACTATAGAGGAAAGGTAAGAAATTTGATTGGACAGAGGAATGTGCAACAAGTTTTGAGCAATTGAAGCAATTGTTGATGAATGCTCCAGTGTAAAAGATTTCAGATCCATGCAAAGAGTTTGTGGTGTGTACATATGTTTGTAAGATAGGACTTGGTGGAGTCCTAATTCAGGAATGACAGGTAGTGTTCTATGAGTCACAGAAATTGAATGAGCACGAGCATAATTATTAGACACATGATCTTGAGTTAGCAGCAATCATCCATGCATTGAATATGTGGAGACATTATCTTTTAGGTAGGAGGATTGTGTTGATGAGAGATCACAATGGATTGAGGTATTTATTTGACCAACTGAATCTGAACGCCAGGCAATCTAGATGGTTGGCCACGATTATGGAGTTTGTCTTTGAGATCAGGTACATCAAGGGCAAGGATAACATGATTACAGATTCTCTTAGCAAGAGAGTATAGGTGAATGATATAACAATTATGACTTCTTATGGGACAAACTTATAGGATCATATTGTATAGGCGGGACAATAAGATAATAGGTACATGGAGTTTAGGCATAGGTTACAGTAGGGTACAGGTGATCAATATGTGGACTATTGTCTTACAGCATATGGTTTGATCAGATTTAGGGATAGGATATACGTGTTGAATGAAAATGAGCTCAAGAATACTATCTTGTGATATTTTCATGCAAAATTGTATTTAGGTCACCTAGGATACTAGAAGACATTGACAACAGTGAAGAAGTTTTATCATTGGCCGAAACTTGAGAAGGAAGTGGCAGAGTTTGTGGCTATATTCTTGGAATGTCAGTAGGTAAAAGCAGAATGTAAGAATATAGCTGGACTGCTACAGCCGATTCTGATTCCAGAGTGGAAGTGGGAGTTCATTTCCATGGACTTCATTACAAGTATTTTTTAAGGAAATCTAGGCAACATGATTCTTTCATGGTCATGGTGGGCAGGTTGAAAAAGGTATCGTACTTCATTCCAGTGAAGTCTACTTATTCAAATAGTGATGTAGCATAGGTCTTCATTAGATATGTGGTGAGGTTACATGGTGTTTTGTTGAATATCATGTCAAACATGGATGCTAAGTTCACTTCCAAGATTTGGAAGGAGTTGTTTACAAGTTTGGGGACAGAGTTGGCCTTCAGCACAACTTATCATCCGCATACAAATGGACAGATAGAGAGGGTCAACAAGATAATGGAGGAAATGTTGAGGATGTATGTGATGCATCAACAGAGGATATGGGAGGAGTAACTTTAATTAGTTGAGTTTGATTACAACAATGGGTACCAAGAGTCACTGAGGATGAGTCCATTTCAGGCACTCTATGGGCAGAATTGTAATACTACCATCAGTTGGAGTGATCCAATGAAGAGGGTGATGATAGGACTAGAAATGTTGGCAAATATGGAACAGGAAATGCAGGTTATCAAGAAGAATCTAAAGACAACACATGACAAGCATAAAAGTTATGTAGATCAGTATAAGATGTTTAAGAAGTTTCAAGTTGGGGAATAGGTGTACTTGTGCGTCAATCCCAAGAAGAGCTCCTTGAGGATCATATCTTGTGCCAAGTTTCCACCTCGGTTATGTGGACCTTTCAATATTCTTGAAAGGATTGGGCCAATAGCCTATCGACTTACACTACCTTCAACAGTGAAAGTCCATGATGTTTTCCATGTGTAATTTCTTAAAAAGTATGTTAAATATGTTGATCATGTGATTGACTGGTTTGTATTGTAGGTGGAGCTACAAGGAGAATTGCAGTCGAAACCTCAGTGTATTTTGCAGAGAAAGATGCTCATGCTCCGGAATCGAGCAATCGAGCAGGTTAAAGTGCAGTGGAAGAACTTTGGGCCCGATGAATCTACATGGTAGATTATGGATCAGATGTGGGCTATGTATCCTTCTTTATTCGCTGGTTGAGCAAATTTTTTTGGCATATGTTTTGGTGTTCTGTTTTCGTATATGTACATATGTATATGGATGTAAATATTGCCATGATTTGTGTTATAAATCTTCAATAAGTAGTATGGGTGTCATTTCATTATGGTTGTTATGTTGTTATGTTTGTCATGTTGGTTTTCTTCTCAGCAGGTTGATCATTGTAAATACTGAAATGAGCTGAGTTACAAATTTCCATGGGTAGTATGTCTTACTTTTAGTAGTCTTGTTGGTTGTAGGTGTCAATGAACACTGAGTACAGTGTTCCCCCACGTGGGGGTTCTATAACATCTTTGGTCAAAATTCCATGTAAATAAAATTAATAAATTAAACAGAATAACCAAAGCCTTAGGACACGTATTCCAAGCCAGATGTTGGGAAAAATATCTTAGTGTGGGTTTTCGTTTGATTTAGTATGGCTAAGTAAATTGGCAAAGGCAATGACAAAGAATTTTGAAAGGCAAAGTGGCATTAATTGACATTTATTTTATGAAAATAATGTAAATTATGAGAAAAGGAAGGTAAAAGGTCCCAAGTTGCATGTGAGGAGGAAAATGGAGGAAAATAATGGAAAATTGAAGAAATTAGAGGCCTCATTAATAAAAATGCTTGTGAGGATCAATTGGTACCTTTTTTTAGTTCAGTTTTGGAGCTCTCTCT
Organism: Pinus albicaulis; assembly: GCA_034641835.2. Classification (NCBI taxonomy): domain Eukaryota; kingdom Viridiplantae; phylum Streptophyta; class Pinopsida; order Pinales; family Pinaceae; genus Pinus; species Pinus albicaulis. Next base: position 338,003,185 of record CM076582.1, on the reverse strand, counting down.
CTATTCTCTCTCTCTCTCTCTCTCACTCTTGCACACTTAGAGCATTCTTGGAGCACTCTAGCATTGGATCGAGGAAAGAAAATGAAAGACCAAGAAGGCAAAGGGAAGCAAAGATCAAGCAAGGAACAGCAGGATCAAACAGCTACATTAGGATTAATTGCATGTATCGATTTGCATGTGTAAATTCCTTGCTATATTTGGCATGCATGGTACATGCATGAGTGTATTTGGTTCTCTTGGTGTCATTGGCATGGGTTTTTCCAGGTGTGACAGTGATTTTTAGCCTTGCCTTTCCATTTCTGGATAGCCATGGTGTGATGGGTTCTCTTTTACTTGGTTAAGCTAGATTGTCGAATGGTTTCGAAACTAAGTGAGGTGGCCTCTGAAGAAGAACACAAGGCCTGCGAATCCTTGGAGTAGAGAAGGTAGGATTGCAGTAAAGCTAGATTTTTTGTACCTCGGTAGGCCTAGGAATCCTCAACCGGTGAATGGCGAGATATACGGTAAAGCCTAGAGGTGTGTGTCCTCAATCATGCCTAGGAATCATTGACCAGTTAATGTCTAGATATACAGTAAAGACTGGAGGGAAGAGTCTTGATTAGGCCTAGGAATCCTTGACTGGTGAATGGTTGGATATAAGGTAAAGCCTAGAGACTAGGAGGTAGGAAAATTCCTCACGCTGTAGGTGGAGAAATCCGGAGGCATCCATGCTTGTTAGGGCCTAGCGATTTGGTGGGGATTGTAGTAAAACCTAAGGAAACCTAGATTGGTTTGGTTTTGAGTCCCACATTCATGCTTGGAATATGGCACGAGGGTGATTAGCTGAAAGAGAGATTTATTTCAGCCCAATTTATGGTCGGGTGATTCATGGAAGTCCCTGACTTGGTTGGGTTTTGCATTCACTAATACGAGATCCTTCTTCTTGGTATTTCATGTGTAAATGTATTGGCTCATATGTGACTTTTATGGTTGTAATATCATTGTTATTTATGTTAGTTATATGTTGGTTATGAGTATGTTTTATGACAAACTTGATGTATGTCTCTCATCATGTTTTGATTAGAAAATGAATGTCCAATGAATATATGACCTAATAGATAATAATGCAACTAATGTGATTAGACATCAATGCTTCTTTACGATCTCATACAAGTATGAGACCCCTATGCTCAGATTTTTTGTTATGACCTGTAGATTACATATTTGTGATATGTTTGATGAAATTCCTGTCATGGATAGTAGGGGTAAGAACAAGTACTATTACCACTCATTGTATTAGTAGCTTTGTTCCATTGTTATTTATCACTTTTGAAGGTTTCATGAAGTTATTGGCAGTGGCCTGAGACCTAGCCCTAAAAATTTGGCTCTGAATCTAGGGATGTTGGCACAAAACTGCCTGAAAAAGTCCACAGTCACTAACATGCCTTTTTGTGGGAGCGACTGGAAGGCCTCAGTCGCATGCATGGCTTTTCATGGGAGCGACTGAGGGTCTAGACCAGGAAAATATCAATTTGTCTCATGGGTTGGTCACTTGGAAGGGTAGGTTGGCTCTTGAAGGTTCTGTAGCATGTGTGGAAGGCTAGTTTGGTTTCATTATGTCGATTCCACTTCCTTAAATGTACATGGGGAGTTGAATCGCATCATAGTATCCTCTCGTCACATGTTTACCCTAGTGGACCAATTAGCTTGGGTAAATGTGGGAGGAGGGTGTTACACATGGACTTTGAAATCAATTACCATTACATAAGGAGTGTCTTAGACATACAACCATTAACCAACTACTTTATTCCTTGTGGTCGATGGATGTGCCACTTATCCATAAATAATCTCACATTAGTTCGATTATATTTGGTAGAATCATTATTTATGCATAATTTCCAATAAAATTAGATGAAATATAATTGAAAAAGATAACTTACCACCTTCTTTCACTTCCTCCCTGCAATTGTGATCTCTTTAATAAAAAATTTACTTTTAGTGAAGAATAATAAATCACTTGTTACACCGTAAGGCATTCCCATTTGAGAAGAACTCCTCCATTTTCCACTTTGCATAGGTTTGCATCGTCAGATAAGATGTTAAACTATTCAAGAATAGTGTGTCATTATATTGATACAGTTATTGAATGACAAGAGATGTCATATAACCCTCCAGGATGGTGAGCTTGAACTTTGCATTTGCGTTTTTATTTTGTAGAGGGAAACTCTTCTCTTATGGTTTCTTCGCCTTCATTCTTGAACATTCTACCCATTTCTTGTTACTTATATAAATGCTCCCCTATCCATCCAAAAAATTCACCAAGCTCATCTCTCCAAGTCTATGAAGGTCTCACATTCAAGATAAACATTCTTTCAATCGCTTCTTTGGCAAACGATCCAACATTTTCGATCCCTTCTCAACAGATTTTGGGGATCCTTTCGAATCTGGGAATTTTCCATTTTGGGGGACATGGGGCATTGTGCAAGGAATGAGTCAACATCCATAGCCAAAATTTAGCTCGATTTGAAGGGAACTTCTGGCATCAACACCTTCAAGGTTGATCCTCTAGGTATTCATCATGCATATTATAGGGTTTTTGTTCCATTCATTATAGAATTTCTTGATTTTTTAATATTTAGTGACTGGTGTTGGCAAGAAACGAGGTCTCAGGGGGAGACCCAGGTTCGAAAAGGTGGCCAACAAGGGTTACCGCAGTAGTCTAGCACAACGCTAGCATTTTCACCCTCCTCCAACGAACAGAGTGTCTCACCTGAGGTGTGTCGTGACCTTACTAAGGCTGGAGTTGGGTCAGGTATCGATCAGGCATGGCATATACGCAACCCATCCATAACTTTAAGTACTTCAACTAACTGTAAATACCAGACAGATAGTAATATTCATGCACTTGATCAGAATGATAAACAAAAATTAAAAATAGTCGTGTATCCCATTAAACCATAACACAATATAGAACTCAGAATAGCACCATTATATTATAAAGAGGTGCATTAACAACAAAATACTATTACAACACTCCTTAAAGCATGTGGGGCAGAACTGACTACGATCACAGTACACGATCTAGCACAGAACAGAACAGAGAGAGAGAGAACAGAACATGAACAGAGCTCTCCTACGGCTCTTGCTCTCTGATTCCTACTGAGCCAACCTCTTCCTTCCGTTGATCGGCTACCTATTTTTCCCATCGCCAGTGCAACTAACAGTTCTTCCTCCCTTCCTGCTTGGCTATTTTTTGCTTCCCCTGATTGCTGGGAGTCCCACTGATTGTCTTATGTCACTTCCCTTTGCCATCTGTACTTGCCTCAGCAACAATCGTGCCACTTGCCCTTCACCTCTTCGCAACCATGACAGCTCTCTGTCTACCATGGTTTAACTCTGCCACCTATTCTCCGCAACAAAAAACTATTTAATTTCAAAACAAGGGCCCCAACAGGCCCCGGCCACATCTTGTTGACTCGTCCCGAGTCAATTGTTCCCTGTCGCCTCGGTTTCCATTGGTCTGCTTGACTCTGTGGCCCGTTCTTCCTGCTCTTTTTCCTCTGCATGCCCAAACAAGGGCCCCAACTCTGGGACCTTTTTTAGTGTGGCAGCTTTCAGCTCTCAGAAGTTGTCAATTGCTTGCTGCCATCCTTGCATAATCAAGTCTGTTGCTTTTGTGATCTGGGTGACCACCTCTTCTCCCACGACGTTCGATATATTTCCGAAGACGTTTGAGATCTGGGCATTAGCCTCGGTGACTATTTGTTGTATTGCTTGTGCCGTGGTCTTCACTGGCTTCCTAAGCTCTCATAGGGCTTGTTTGGTCGTGTTAGAATTTTCCTCAATCTGTTGTATCTGGACCTCAAGCTCCTCCGCTTGGGTATACAGTTGGTTGAGTCCATCTGGGTCTGTGGCCCCCTGAATCTATTTTTATAGTTGTTGTAGCTTTGCTAAAACTGGATTTGACTTTAAAGCGAGAGAGGTGGAGCATTCATGTAGACCCTTCAGTAGGTCATATGCCTCCTTGGCTGCAGTACTCAGCATTTCCTGCATTCCGACGATCTGGGTCCGTCGCTCTGTGATTTTCTCTGCGTAAATGACAGTTGGGTCTAGCAGCGTGGGCCTAGCCTCCAATGCGACCTTCAGCTCCTTGTTTTCCTTGTTGAGATTTGAACAGGCCACATGGACGTGAATGGATCATCCAACTACGTCGTCCTCTGCCAGTTCACTTGGAATCTGGTCGTTGTGGGCTGTCACCGTGGGCCACAGTTCCCGGAATACCTTGGTCACCATGTCGAGTTGGTCCTGGAGTTGGTTTTTTTCAGTTCTTAGCTGTTCGCGCTCTTCAGTAAGTGTGATAATTTGTACTTGTTGCTATTCGAACCTCTGTTGAAGCTCTGTGTGAAGCCCCTCTGCCTGTTGCACTGCCTTCTAAATGAAATTATACAATTGGGTCGTTCCCCAGGTCTGCACACTTTCGGATCCAGAGATATCTTGATTCGGCTGTCATTCCTGGAGTGGCTGACCGCTGGAAATGGATCTTCCCGAGTGCTCTTGTGGTGACTGCGGTTGAGTTGGTTGTGGTTCCAAACCACTGTTGGAAATATTGTCATTGATGGCAAAGGAGAAGACAGGAGTAGCACCTGAACTATCACTAAGGAAAAAGAGCGTAGAAAGAACCAGCAATAAGGCAAAGGAGAAGACAGGATTAGCACCTGAATTATCATCAAGACAAAGGAGCACAAAGGAACAACGGCAACCAAGGTAGAGAGGCAGCAGAGACATCAGAGGAAACAAATGAAGCAGAAAAGGAAGCAGAGGCAGCAGAGATAGAAAAAGAGAAGCAAGGAGCAGCATTAGATAAGAAACAGAGGCAACAAAGGCAATGAATTGAAGCAGAAGAGTTGTTCAGAGCTGCAGAGTGTGTGAGTGTTTCAGATTTGGGCAAACAGGGGTTTGTTCCTGTAAGCCTACGGGCAATTGTAGAAGGGCCATTTGATTTTGAAAATCTAGCCAGACAAGAATTTGTAAGTAAATGCTCTTGTGGTTGATTTCATATTTATATATTAAGGAGTCTATTCTGAAATAGATGGGCATTCACTGTTGAATTATGGTTGAAAATATTCAGATTTTATGAACAGATCACTCGTTTTCAAATGCTAAGATGAACGAATTCAAGAGATTTGTTGTGGTTCTACAAGGGATAATTATTCAATTATAAATTAAGTTTTATGTGGACTATTTCCACCAAGGATCGATCATTTATTATATTATGGATCAATGTGTTTAGAAGAATTATGATCCGGTAATTTGATACCACCCTGCAAATAAGATTTAATACTGGTTCTGGGTACCATTAAGAAATTTTTGTGAATTCTCATCTCACAGAGGTGGAGGAAATACCATATAAGGTTGCCGAGAGCTTAATGGTAGTTCAAAGGTCATCGAATTGGTGAAAGGGAGTTTTAAAACCGAAACAACGTTGATAGATCAACGAAGTGTTGAACCTGTTCGTATATTTGAATTTAAAACATTGGAACATCAAACAATATAGTGAATCTTCGATTTGAAGAAGCGAGGGCAAAGGGGTTTGAAAACCATTTAAATTATTGAAGTGAAGGCACACAAAATCAAGTGATGGCTCTGTGCGAATATTTTGATTAAACCACAATGGAAAGGTAAGCGGGTAATGCAGGTCTGCAGAGGAAGTAGAGCCACGAATTTGTATTAAAAATAGAAGTGGAAAGGTGGACCAAAGCGCAATGGAACCATGGTGAAGGGTGAATAAGAAGAATGAGGGCGGAGTTATAAATATATAGTAAAGGCGCTAAAGAATTGGTGAAACCCTGAGATAAATGGAACCATGACTTGTGAACAGTAGAAGCGGTTTTAGAATCAAGGAGTGGTTTTCACGTAATTTATAAATGGTAAGTGGTATCAAGAAAAAAAACGTGATATGGGTCTCTGCATGACACGTAAGGTAGGGGTGGTATTTTAAAACCATTTATATCGCGCGATTTCAAAGAATTAATGAGTTTTCATTTTAGTTGCGCAATATCCGTCGGATGTGCGCCCAAAGTCTTGTTGGAACGCGAGAGGAGATTGACCGTGGGATTATAAGCGAAGTCACATGGATGTTAATGCAAAGGTAAGTTGCGCATAGTGTGGGCCCGATTTCATTATAAATTGATGCGATGCTTTGTTTTGTAAGTTTGAAGTATTAATGAAACTATGGGACCAAAATAAATATACATAACGTTGTGGGCCATATTTGGAGGTGCGTTTGACATAATACATATGTGTTATGTATTTGTAGGCGGTTGAAATTTTTAATGTTAACTGGCCATATATATAAGAAGTGAGTGCAGTACTTTGATATATAATTGACCAAAGTCGAAGGGTTAATGTAAGGTGAAATGTTCCGTGAACATTTAAATAAAGACCATATACATGTTTGAGTTGATTATATGTCGAATATAAATTCGATATGCAATATGGTGTGAAAATCAAAGTTTTAGAATTGGTCTAAGATTTGGTTAAGACCAAGTATGGACAATAAAAGAGAAGTCCGCATATGAATTCATGAAGTGGGTTTAGACCATGGTTTAAACATTTATTGAAACAAGTCGAGTTTCTGCATAAAAATGAAATCTGAGACGGTGGGGCCCAAACCTTAATCTATGTTGATATTTGGTTTATGCATTAAAAGTTGTGGACATTATAAGTGATGAACATTCAAATGATTTAAATCCAAAGTCGAAGATTTGTGACATGTTCCGTAAGCACATTTAATAAGGATCATATAATATATATGATGCATTGGAATGTCGTGACCAAAGGTTTACTTTGGGGGTTTTTTAAACAGAGTTTGAAGTCAGTGTGTGAAATGTAACGTGGCATGTTTTAATGTTCCTTTATACTCAGATTGAAAATGATAAGAAGATTTTAAAGTTTGGTTAAGACCGAAAACGATTTTAGGAGGAACAACTTCATAAAATGAAGTTTGTAAACTTGGTCAAAGTTGAAATATTCGAATAGTTGATTTGACAATTCATAATGTGGGTTTTTTCTTATGGTCTGTTAAAAATTAAAGCCTCCACTTTCAAAGGTTTCTAGGTTGAGAAATAGGTGTGGCACATAAAGACACAGGGCATTTTACATGCATAGAAAGCAGGAGAGTATGCAGAACTGTTACATGACAGCAGCAGAAAAGACAAACGCATAGCAATCCAAGGGCCGGAAAAAAGGCTGAGTGAAATTGATTTATGTAACTGAGAATGTGAATGTAAATGATTTAAAACTATTTTTATTGTATGAGATGTAAAGGCAAGTCTCTGTAGGCAAACAAAACTCCACTGAAATACTGAAATATGTATGTACTGCTATATTCCTCTGAATGAGTTGGACAAAGAAAACGAGAAGGTGGAAGGCAAAGAGTCATGGTTGTTCATTTCAAATTCCCTGTGGAATGCAAACAGTTATGAGGAGATCTCCATAAATAATGTTACTATCATATGCATAGGGAGGTTTTTTTGAGAATGGAAAAATGAGGCAGAGAGGGTAAGAAGAAGGAGGAGAAAATAGAGAAGTTGTGAAGATTCAGAGATGATTTAAGGCAGATATGAAGGCTGGTGGACAGTAGTGAAGAAGGAACAGAATAGAGCTGATATCCAAGTAAATCAGCATGTGTTTTAAGAAAATAGTGAGGAAGTTGGTGCTTCCATATCAAGTTGTAGATTGATAGATGTCAGTTGTAGCTGGCTGAGGTAGGAGACTCCTGTAGGTTGTTTCCTGTAGAAAATAGATGGGAGTTGGAGCTTCCTTGCAAGTTGTAGCTTTCAGAATTGAGGTAGGAGCCTCCTATAGGTTGGAGCCTACAGAAAATCAATGGTGAGAGGGATTTGGAGCTTGCCTTTGCATCACAACAATAATAATATGTGGTTTTCTCCCTTATGGGTTTCCACTTATATCTGCTATCTATGTGCATGATGTATATGTGTTGATATGGTATATCTAATCTGCTTAATACCTACTACTCACATATTAAGATTGTTGTTACATTATCTAATCTGCTTAATACTTGCTACTCACAAATTAAGATTGCTCACATATTAAGTTGATCATGAAATGAAGGTGTAAATAAGTTTAAAGGAAAGTTTTAAAAGTTCATGAATGTGTTAAATTGATTCACCCCCCCTCTCAGTTTAACTAAGGGTTCAACAATTGGTATCGGAGCGGGTTCCTTTAGTGTAAGCCTAATAGCTTGAAGGAGATCTGGTTGAGTCATGGAATATCAAAATGTACCTGTGCTAAATACAACAAACTTTCCTGAATGGAGAGATAAGGTTAAAACAGAATTAATGGCTTATGAACCTGAGGTATGGAAACTTGTATGTGATGGTTACTTCACAGACTCTCTCTCTTTTTAAGAACAACAGTGGAATGCTAAGGAAAATTGTGTGATATATAACATTCTTCATAACAAGGATCTTGATTTAATAATGGATCTAACCTCTGCAAAGGAAATCTGGGATAGATTGCATTTCATGCATGAAGGAGACACTAGTGGCTGCATTGTCAAGAAGGAGAAGAGAATCAAGAAGAAGAAAAATTCATGTCAAAAGGAAAATGTTCAATCAAATGAGGTACCTGCTAGTGTGAATGGAATTAAGTTCCACGAAGAAATTATAGTGAAAGAACAAACCAATCTTGACACAGCCTTGACTGAAATAGAAATATTGGAGAATGAAAACAAAGACCTTAAGAAATTGGTGCAAATATGTGATGAGAAATAATATGAAGATAAGAAAGAAATTGTTGGCCTGAAGACACAACTTGAAGAAGCAAAGAAAGTAGAAGATACTTTGCTGCAACAAATGAGAGAGAAAAGTCTGGAATGTGGAAGATTGGAAGAAGAGGTGGTAAGCCTAAGGATGAAATTAGAAAAGGTCCAAAGTGAACTAATTATGAATATTCCACAAATGAAAAGCTTTGGACAGTTGGACCAAATTCTAAATGCTCAAAGGTCTCCTCTCATAAAGACTGGGATAGGATATGAAGGAGAAACAAGTAAGTCCAAGGTAGAAGATAACAGGAATATCATGGTTGTAAAAGTTGTAAAGGATAATGAAGCAGCTCAGAAGATTCCTTTAGAAGTAGAAGCCAGCAAGAACATGATTTGTAAAGAAACAAACAGAAACAAGCAGCAACATGAAAGGACAGAGAATGAGAGGATGAAACAATCAACTAATAAAGGCTCATACGCTCCTAAGGATGAATTGAAAAAATTTGGAAGATGTCAAAGGAGGTTCTTTCCTCCTATGAAAAATATCACATGTTTCTCCTGTCATAAACCAGGACATATTGCAGCACATTGTAAGACAAGGCATATCAACTTTAACCAACAAAATATGCAGCAAATGAGAAGAACCCCTCAAGCAAGCAAATGGAAAAGACAATATTTCACCAGGTACACAAATCATTTCCATGGCTACTATTATGCATGCAATAATTTTGGACATAAACTTGTTGAATGTAAATTGTATTAAAAAATGGGAATAAAATATTATACATCAGCTCAAACGTACCTTGGTAAAGTAAGATGTTATGTATGCCTCAAGCTTGATCACAAAGCAAAAGACTATAATTTTCCATATACATTAAAGAACTCTAGACAGATGATGGAATCAAATCAAATCAAACAAAACTATGAATCAAAAAGAAGTGCAGACATTATGAAGAACACCAATAAATTATGGAAGGAAAAGAGAAAGGGGGAGCCTGTTACCTCAATAACATAATGAATCCATCATAGTCTTAGGGGGAGCTGCTCTAGGAAGCAACGAAAATATCCAACCAGTGATAGATATGAAGCAACATCCCAGGGGGAGAGTAGTTCATAAATATTCCCCACAAAAGTATTCTAAGAAGAGCTCCATGAAATAACAACAGCTAAAAGGTCAGGAAGGGAGAGGAAAATTCCTTTAACAGAGAAATACAGAGGAAGAAGATTATCTTATGCATTCAATAGCTGAATGATTGATGGAAGAAGAGAAGTCAACAAGAAGCCATGGAAGTAGAGATAACATCAGCCATGAACATGTAAGCTAAGAAGACATCAACACATTAAGTGATGATCACATTGTGCATCATACTGCTAGAATTAACAATGAATCACATTAAGAAGGATGAGTAAGATAAGTGCCTATCATCACTATGTCATTACATCATTCATATATGAAAAGTCCCCTTGGAGGAATGCAGTTAAGTGAGTGATAAATCTCTAAGTGATCTTCCCATGAAGATTCCAAGTAAAGAAATTGAAGATGTCTTCTCGAAGATCATTATGTTAGAACAGTTGAATTGTATATAAAGCAGTAATGATTCTGGAGCAGTCCTAGAAAGGAAAATGTAGTGACATTCCTTTGAACAGAATGACAGAATAAGAAAAATGGTTAATGATGCCAAGATCAAATTCAGTATATTGATGATTGTTGGTGTGAACAGTGGAAAGCTCAATAGTAGAAACTATGAAGGTTGTCTTAACTATGGGTTCATGTGCGAGCTGAAGTGAAAGTAGTATCAATTGGTATTTGGATCAAGCAGTTTGCCTATCAGCAAAATACCAAGTGTCATCAATGGATCAGTGGTATGGTACAAGTCCTCAAGATCAAAAGTACATCAAGGTAGTATTCCCAGAATTATCTGCATTACTAAAGCATGAAAAGGTCAATAACAGTGCTAAAGGATCTCTATTTTGTTTACACTTGAAGCATTATATTGAGCATTGAAGCAGTATATATTTCTATATATAACTGCATGCCTTCCTGAAGTTAGTACATGTATATCTTCAAGGCTTCTCTTACTTAAGATCATTCATAAAATGTGTGAAGTCTGTTTGCTGAGATTTCAATTAAACAACTTGAAGATGTTTTGCTGAAGATCATCATGATAGAACAGTTAAAGTATCGAAAGTATGAAGGACTAGTTGTGTTAATCTTACAGTTGAAGCTCAAAATTCTGTTATTGATTCATCAAAAGCATACTTCAGCAGAAAGGATTTGTTGGTATTTCACCATTAAAGAGAGGTTGATCTTTGACATACATACCCCCCTTATGTCATAAAGAAAATTGCATGATTGATAAGTGAGACTGGCCAATACATTGAATGTATCTAGCCTCAAGGGTTTGTTTTGAAAGTACATTGTGCAAGCAGTAAAGTCATTTGATCTCTTAGATCAAATTCTGGTTGATTCATTGTTCACATCAGCAACAATGACCTTTCAGCTATTAAGAGTAATATCCTTGTCAGCATCCTAGCTCATATCACCACCAACAGGTAGGAAAGGCGAACCATAGCTATAAAAGATATATTGGCATCATCATAATTGAACAGATGTTTTACTGCAGATGTCTATTGTAGAAGAGGACATATTCCATCTACAATATTCCTCAACAGATATGTATTTCTGATGAAGATCATACTAGAGACTGAAGTATATTTGAAGCATTCTCATTATTTTAGCTTTAGTCCAATGATACATCTCTGATTATATAAGTCTGGTTATATATGGTTGTTCTATCATCACCTACACTCTATACAAGTGCAAGGAGTCTATGCTCTGGGATGGTATCAACTTACTGTGTATATACAAGTTCAATAATTCTCAAAAGTGTTCACCCAACAACTCTTGTACACCAGTCAGGAAGACAAGGTATAAAGCCATGAGAAGAAGGCCTAAACACAACTCAGAGAGAGGAAATGCAAAGATAGAATGCACACTGGGAAATGTACAACCATTTGCCATTGATGTCAAAGGGGTAGTAAAAGCAAGCAAAAGAAGATAGGCAGAGGAAGACAAAACACACCTTTCAGAATGAAAGGGGGAGGAAGCCCTGAAGGAAGTATTGGAGTATTGGTGGAGTATTGCCATCAATGCCAAAGAGGGAGACTGTTGGAAATATTGTCATTGATGGCAAAGGAGAAGATAGGAGTAGCACTTGAACTATCACTAAGGCAAAAGAGCAAAGAAGAACTAGCAATAAGGCAAAGGAGAAGACAGGATTAGCACATGAATTATCATCAAGACAAAGGAGCACAAAGGAACAACAGCAACCAAGGTAGAGAGGTAGCAGAGACATCAGAGGAAACAAATGAAGCAGAGAAAGAAGAAAAGGTATCAGAGATAACAAAAGAGAAGCAAGGAGCAGCATTAGACAAGAAACAGAGGCAGCAAAGGAAGTGAATTGAAGCAGAAGAGCTATTCAGAGATGCAAAGTGTCTGAGTGTTTCAGATTTGGGCAAACAGGGGTTTGTTCCTGTAAGCCTACAGGCAGTTGTAGAAGGGCCATTTGATTTTGAAAATCTAGCCAGACAAGAATTTTGTAAGTAAATTCTCTTGCAGTTGATTTCATATTTATATATGGAGTTTGTTCTGAAATAGATGGGCATTCACTGTTGAATTATGGTTGAAAATATTAAGAGTTTATGAACAGATCACTCATGTTCAAATGCTATGATGAACAAATTCAAGAGATTTATTGTGGTTCTACAAGGGATAATTATTCAATTATAAATTAAGTTCTATGTGGACTGTTTCCACCAAGGATCGATCATTTATTATAATATGGATCAATGTTTTTAGAAGAATTATGATCTGGTAATTAGATACCACCCTGCAAATAAGATTTAATAATGGTTCTGGGTACCATTAAGAAATTTTTGTGAATTCTCATCGCACAGAGGTGGAGGAAATACCATATAAGGTTGCCGAGAGCTTAATGGTAGTTCAAAGTTCATCGAATTGGTGAAAGGGAGTTTTAAAACCGAAATAGCGTTGATAGATCAACAAAGTGTTGAACCTGTTTGTATATTTGAATTTAAAACATTGGAACAGCAAACAGTATATCAAATCTTCAATTTGAAGAAGTGAGGGCAGAGGGGTTTGAAACCCATTTAAATTTTTGAAGTGAAGGCACACAATATCAAGTGATGGCTCTGTGTGAATATTTTGATTAAACCACAGTGGAAAGGTAAGCGGGTAACGCAGGTCTGTAGAGGAAGTAGAGCCACAAATTTTTATTAAAATTAGAAGTGGAAAGGTGGACCAAAGCGCAATGGAACCGTGGTGAAGGGTGAATAAGAAGAGTGAGGGCGGAGTTAAACATATATAGTAAAGACGTTAAATAATTGGCAGAACCCTGAGATAAATGGAACCATGACTTGTGAACAGTAGAAGCAATTTTAGAATCAAGGAGTGGTTTTCGCGTAATTTATAAATGGTAAGTGGTATCAAGAAAAAAAACGCAATATGGGTCTCTGCGTGACACGTAAGGTAGAGGTGGTATTTTAAAACCATTTATATCGCGCGATTTCAAAGAATTAATGAGTTCGCATTTTAGTTGCGCGATATCTGTCGAATGTGCGCCCAAAGTCTTGCTGGAACACGAGAGGAGATTGACCGTGGGATTATAAGCGAAGTCGCATGGATGTTAATGCAGAGGTAAGTTGCGCATAGTGTGGGCCCGGTTTCATTATAAATTGATGCGATGCTTTGTTTTGTAAGCTGGAAGTATTAATGAAACTATGGGACCAGAATAAATATACATAATGTTGTGGGCCATATTTGGAGGTGTGTTTGACATAATACATAGGTGTTATGTATTTGTAGGCAGTTGAAAGTTTTAATGTTAACTGGCCATATATATAAGAAGTGAGTGCAGTACTTTGATATATAATTGACCAAAGTCGAAGGGTTGATGTAAGGTGAAATGTTCCGTGAACATTTAAATAAAGACCATATACATGTCTGAGTTGATTATATGTCGAATATAAATTCGATATGCAATATGGTGTGAAAATCAAAGTTTTAGAATTGGTCTAAGATTTGGTTAAGACCAAGTATGGACAATAAAAGAGAAGTCTGCATATGAATTCGTGAAGTGGGTTTAGACCATGGTTTAAACATTTATTGAAACAAGTCGAGTTTCTGCATAAAAATGAAATCTGAGACGGTGGGGCCAAAACCTTAATCTATGTTGATATTTGGTTTATGCATTAAAATTTGTGGACATTCTAATTGATGAACATTCAAATGATTTAAATCCAAAGTCGAAGATTTGTGACATGTTCCGTAAGCACATTTAATAAGGATCATATAATATATATGATGCATTGGAATGTCGTGACCAAAGGTTTACTTTAGGGGTTTTTAAAATAGAGTTTGAAGTCAGTGCGTGAAATATAACGTGGCCTGTTGTAATGTTCCTTTATACTCAGATTGAAAATGATAAGAATATTTTAAAGCTTGGTTAAGACCGAAAACGATTTTAGGAGGAACAATTTCATAAAATGAAGTTTTTAAACTTGGTCAAAGTTGAAATATTCGAATAGTTGATTCGACAATTCATAATGTGGGTTTTTTCTTATGGTCTGTTAAAAAGTAAAGCCTCCACTTTCAAAGGTTTCCAGGTTGAGAAATAGGTGTGGCACATAAAGACACAGGTCATTTTACATGCATAGAAAGTAGGAGAGTATGAAGAACTGTTACATGACAGCAGCAGAAAAGACAAACGCGCAGCAAGCCAAGGGCTGGAAAAAGGGCTGAGTGAAATTGATTTATGTAACTGAAAATGTGAATGTAAATGATTTAAAACTAATTTTATTGTATGAGATGTAAAGGCAAGTCTCCGTAGGCAAACAAAACTCCACTGAAATACTAAAATATGTATGTACTGCTATATTCCTCTGAATGAGCTGGACAAAGAAAACGAGAAGGTGGAAGGCAAAGAGTCATGGTTATTCATTTCAAATTTCCTGTGGAACGCAAACAATTATGAGGAGATCTCCATAAATAATGTTACTATCATATGCATAGGGAGGTTTTTTTGAGAATGGAGAAATGAGGCAGAGAGGGTACGAAGGAGGAGCAGATAGAGAAGCTGTGAAGATTCAGAGATTATTTAAGGCAGATATGAAGGCTAGTGGACAGCAGTGAAGAAGGAACAGAACAAAGCTGATATCCAGGTAAATCAGCATGTGTTTTAAGAAAATAGTGAGGAAGTTGGTGCTTCCATATCAAGTTGTAGCTTGATAGATGTCAGTTGTAGTTGGCTGAGGTAGAAGCCTCCTATAGGTTGTAGCCTGCAAAAAATAGATGGGAGTTGGAGCTTCCTTGCAAGTTGTAGCTTGCAGAATTAAGGTAGGAGCCTCCTATAGGTTGGAGCCTATGAAAAATCAGTGGTGAGAGGGAGTTGGAGCTTGCCTTTGCATCACAACAATAATAAGATGTGGTTTTCTCCCTTATGGGTTTCCACTTATATCTGTTGTCTATGTGCATGATGTCTATGTGTTGATATGGTATATCTAATCTGCTTAATACCTGCTGCTCACATATTAAGACTGTTGTTACATTATCTAATCTGCGTAATACTTGTTGCTCACAAATTAAGATTTCTCACATATTAAGTTGATCATGAAATGAAGGTGTAAATAAGTTTAAAGGAAACTTTTAAAAGTCCATGAATGTGTTAAATTGATTCACCCCCCCTCTCAGTTTAACTAAGGGTTCAACAACCACTTGGATTACACATGCTTATATTGGGTTGGACTCTCGGAAGTATCAACCTTGCCTGCTGGAATGGATTTGGCTCTTCAGCTTGAGTTGCTACATCTTCCACAAAAGATGTGTCTTGCCTCAAAAGTTCCTGAAAAGAACCTGGTCCAACCAGGGTTTGGTTAACCTCGGGTATCATGGTTGTACCCGAGTTAACCTCGGTCTCGGCATCTCCGTTTGTTTTTTTTTGGTCAGATATGGTCGCTGATGTGGAAGGTGTGTGAGATGGTTGATCTCTGGAAGTGAATGAGGTGGTGACTGCGGGTTGGTGAGTGCGAAGAGGTGATATACGCACATTGAGAAACGAATAGGGGTTTATGGGGGTACCTCCTAAGTCTTCTGGGGTTCTGTTACGAGCTCTTATCTGATTGGGACCTCTGTGTCCATCTGTTGCGTTGGATCTTCCCCTGTCAGATCAACAACTTGGCTGAACATTGCGACTCTCGCCTTCTTAGCCTTGGGGTGGGCGAAAGGTGGCTTCGAGGCTTTGCTTTTCCTAACTAGAGCTTTGGTGGCTACTGGAAGTGATTTAAACAAGTCTAATGGTAGGTTGGTGACTAGGGGGACTGGAATGTAAGAGGATGCAGCATTTGCTCCCTGAAATTATATAAATGTAGGAAACATAGGAGAATAATGAGTTAAAGTTTGTACCACTCGGTTAAAGCTCTGTACCTTGGTATTTAACTGCTCAATGATTGGATTTATTTGTATCCGCGACATCCTAACCATCGCTTCCTCTGTTGTCTCTCCTAGAAATGGGTCTGGAAGCATGCCATCGAACGAGTAGACGTAGACTCTGCTTCTTATCTCCATTTCTACCCCGGGCCAGGAGCATACCTCTACGTGAAAATCCTACTCATCAATTTGGAATTTCAGTGGCCTCATCTTGAAGGTTGACTCCGGCTCACAGGCTGGCCGAATGTAAGTCTGCTTATGGTTAACACCAAACCATATTTGTGCCACATAGCTATCTAGCAGAGTCCGTGGAACTCGTTGTTGGCTCGTCGCGACGTCCACCATCTAGATGTACCAGAACTTGAACGCCTCCTTGTTCACTTCCAAGGTGTGAACTTCATTGCAAGTGGTTGACCAAGCGCCACTTCTAGTGGTTGCCTTATTCCTGGAAATTTCCATTTCCACATGGCCAACGCCATGATAAGGTACCCATAGATGAATCCCATGGTCCTCTTGTAGTTGTCCTCACATGCTTCAAACAACTCATTGAGTAGGAACGAGCACCAGTTCAACTGTGCCCCCTGGAGACAATGCTTCGCAACTGAGATAGTGTCTAGCATGCATTCCTCTTTTGTATAATGTCTCATTGTTTTTCTTGCGATCAAGTAACACGTAAACCTGACCACCAGGTTGTTGATTAAGTCGGTCTTAGCTCCTTTTCCCCCTCTTTTGGTGTCATACTTCTTGTAGTAGTCCATGTCCCCTAATTTCTTTGCTCTCTTAGACATCGTCTAGAAAGTTGTAGAGACATCTCTCCCCTCCTTTGACAACCCGGTCAATCTGTGAATGTTTTCAACGTGAATTGGGATCTCTCTTCCCACCCAGAGCGACCCATTGTGAATTCTGCTTAGGAAAAACTTGGTGAATTGCATTGCAGCTACCATAGTGCCAAACACTAGAAGGTTCCATAGGTTCAGTATGGTGGATTTTTTCACACCTCTGAACTCTGGAAGTACTCGTTGTGCTTGTTGTCTCGCCTCTATGGCATAATTCTCCATGTAAACTTGTTTTTTCATTGCTAGGAATTGAAAAAAAATT
The DNA here is from genome assembly GCA_034641835.2 of Pinus albicaulis. Taxonomy (NCBI): domain Eukaryota; kingdom Viridiplantae; phylum Streptophyta; class Pinopsida; order Pinales; family Pinaceae; genus Pinus; species Pinus albicaulis. The sequence continues at coordinate 337,985,819 of CM076582.1, read as the reverse complement.
GTGAGGTCGGTATCAATCAACAAGGCATTGTCGTATTTCCTACCAGGGATTCCATCTTGTGAATCCTCTCATCGAGCCCATGCTTAGCAACTATCGGCACTACCCTCGTCATCTTCGATCTCCTTTGATATACTTGCAGCTCTATTCCTCCTCTTCCTCTATGAATCCCGGCTTCTGGACTCCTTCCTTGTTCTTCCTCTGGCGATGTTTCCCTTGCTGCATTTGTTGTTTTTTATTCTAACTCAGACTTCTCCGGAATTCTCGCGCTTTCTGTCATATAGGTTATGTAAGTAACCGGCACACATGAGGTTGATAAGACCCCATAACTAATTAATTTTCCCTGCCTTTCCCCACGGCTATAATCGTGTGATTAGTTACCGGGCTGAGGTGGATTCTGACAAAGTTGACTGTGGTTTCGAGGTTTGGGTAGACATGAAATGTGATGGTTATGGCTTATATTGGCAAATTTATTGCAGTATGGGTGATGCTAATTATGGCAATTATTTTTCAAATCTCAGTAATCCTACGAACTGACTTGGGTACTATGAGTAATGATGATGGAATGATGCTCGATGTTAGGTCTCTTTAATTTGAAAGTTTGGCAATAAAAACTGCAGAGGTAACATATGAACCACTTTGGGATTCTAGGATTTAGCCCTCCTGAATCCAGAGAGGGATCTCTCTATGAATGTGTTTAAAGATGTGATCTTTAAGGCTTGAAATATGATATCAGGCTAGTTATGAAGAGTATGGGTTTTTTTTTTTTTTTTTTGGTTGGGCAATGACATGGAAGGTGAAGGAAGTTCAAATAAAGGGTGAAGGTGTATGCAAATGAAGGGATGATTCAGCTGATAAGATAGGCAAGAGCAGCTTTAACCCATTGGGCTATGGAGTCATAAGAGGATTTAATTGGACAGCAAGGTTCAAGAATGATCCATGGGGCAAGTCATCTATGTCAAAGGATCTCTTAAGTTGAATTTATGGAATGAAAACAAATAGGAAATGGAGAAAAAGAAAGTGAAGAACAAAGAGCAGCCTAAGATCAAGTAAGTGCTTTGAAACTATCTTGCTTTGGCATACACTTAAGAGAAAACATAAAAGCAATCCTAGATCAGGTAAGTGCTTTTAAACTATACTGCATTAAATACTTACAGTAGAAAACACTTAGAATAGCTTAAGATCAGATAAGGATTTCTAACCTATCCTGCTTTCAGCATATTCTATAAGAAAACACAGATGATAATCACAAAGAGCAATCTAAGATTAGGCAAGTGCTTTGAAACCAATCTTCTTCAATGTACTCTTAAGGAAAATTTTCAAAGGAAGAAAACATATAGATAGAGTTTATCAGTAAGAATAGGGTACTGTCAAGAGTAAATCCTAGCTCTATATTTATTGTTCTTTATCAAAGAAAGTGGACAGAATGGAAATATAAAGAGAAATCACAATTGACAGTGAGAAAAACATCACCATCGACATAAATTAGGATCCCATAAATCAGCAGCTTGTATTTGATGTTCAAACCAGTTACAGTCAACAAGCCCGGTGGGTCTCTACAACTTCAAACTTATCATTTCAACTTATATATCTTCAATTTCAAACAGGACTTCAGTAGCTTCAGAAAAATATTACATGCAATCAGATATCCAGAGACCAACCATTACAATGTGGTCCTCAAGGAGAATTTATAAGAAAATCAGGAAGTGGAAGAGTTTCTAAGGGTAAAGTATCATTAATTTCACAATCAATGCAATTCCTGGCCTTTGAAAACCAGGCAAGGCATAAGGTAGGAATGCACTCAACTTATGACTTTGTTTCATAACTTTGTTTTTTCTTTTCGAGGCTTGATGGACGAAAGATTGACTTCAGGACTGTATCTTATCTTAAAATAGCTTTTGCTGGCAATTAGTAATAAGTTCCTTTGATTTGTACTAATTGTTCAGTTGTCTTTATGAAAATATCTCTTATTCAGGCAATAACTAGGCCTTCTTTGTTTTCTGTGAGGTTGCAGGTGTCTTTTAGTAGCTGGAGAGGTTGGCTTTTGGTGCTAGAGAGGGTTCAATTGGCCTCTGAGTGACGGTGGAAGCTTTCTTGGATTGACAGATGTCTTTGTCCTTTCCTAAAACAACTTTAATTCACTTTCAGGTCTGTGCTTTAGGCTGAATTAGGCTTTGGTATTCTTTTCTGTTCTTCAACTACATTTTTGTCCTTTAATTATTGGATTATATTCTTAATCTTCAATAACATGCTTTTAATCCTTTTAATTTGTTACTGATACACTTTGTCGCTTCCTTTGACTGTTTGTGGTGTCTGCGCAGGTTCAATGGTGCAGGAGGGTTTTAACCAGGGTTTTACCACTGCTTCCTTAATAAAATATGCTTTAAAATCCTTTTCGATGCGTTCTCTACGATTTCTTGTTCTAAAAATGGAGTTTTTCATTCTGAAAAACACTGTTTGTGTTTGTGAGATAGAGAGCGGTGTTTTACTGCCTGATACCCTACAAAAAGACAACAAACATGTTAAGAGGCCTGTGGGGGTGGAGGGGAATATGTTGTGGAGGATCAAAGGGATGGTGGTTTGATGAAGGGAATCATGGATGTAGTGAAGAAAGGAGGAGAAATCATGGCGGAACGGTGGAAATTGCGAAAAAACGGAAAAAAACAGGCGCGACGAAGTTCTGTGGTGAGGATGATTTTGGGCCTTCAGATCGGATCTGACCACGGCAATCAATGGTCAATATTGATTTACGAATTCCTTTGGTGGATGGACGAAGGAATGGTGGATAGAGGGTGAAATTGTATTATGGCCGTCGGATGAAGAAGGCGGACAGCGAGGATCAGGCGAGGAGATTCTTTGGAAAGATAGGTGGAAGGTAAATGAAATGGGGAATGGTTCAATTGAGACCGTCGGATTAGAGGATCCAACAGTGGGGAAACATTTGGGAAGTGCTTGGGGGCATAAATGAACGGATCAAGGGTGGAGGCGAAAACAAATCCGGGCCGTCAGATCAGTTTGATCAATGGCGGAGATTTAACATGAAAACTTAATGCGAAGGGTGGTAAGACAAAAAACAACCAGTGGTATTCGCGAGGGTATGAAGGTGGTAAGTTGTTTTCAAAAAAAAATGTGATTCCATACATTGCTCAACATGTGGCAAAGTAAAACCGCCCATTTTGCGTTTTTTTGGGACGTTAACCTTCAGGCGCTGAAAAATGTGAAACGAGCTATCAACCGTCGGATCTGATGGATTTGATCGGACGGTGCGGATAAATCCCGATGGGGAGATATGTACTGGCGGTTTTTTAAAACATCGAGTTGATCGTGGGCCATTCGATTTGGTGTATGAATGGTTCGAACTGATCGATTGGGCGCAATGTTTTCGAAAGGGGAAAGACTGTATGGCATGCAGAAATAGATCTGACCATTAGATCTATAGATCTGACGGTTGAGGTTGAAAAGTATGGCAGAGGAATAAAAAACCCATCGCATTGGAAAGTTTTAAAAAACAAAGGAAAAGGTGCTCTGCTTGGGGTTTTTCAAAAGCTTTAAGCGCTCAGACATTGGGGTCTAGGTCTCATGGGAGGGGGCTAAGCCACATAAGCCCTCAGGGGCTTAACTTTTGAATCGAGCAAAAAAAGTGTTTATAGGCTTTTTAAAGGGATTTTCGGGTTTTTCAGAGGATTTTTGGTCTTCTTAGTGCCTGGTTGCGGGTTGGGGGTCATATGAAGAACAGGGCTACAGAATATAAGTCCTCAGGGGCTAAAGACTGATATAATGTAACTTGGGTGTTTTTAGGCCAAATGAGGGGTTCCGGTAAAGGGGAAAAGGGATTTTTAAGCCTAACAGAGGGTAATATGAGGCTTAAAAAGGATTTTAGGAGGGAATGGAGGGTTAGTGAGGGGATTTTGTGGGATTTTGAAAGGAGGAAAGGTAATGAAAAATGGAAATTTGGAGGGGATAAAATAGGGCAAATGGAGGGCTTTTTGAGCATTTTCCTCATAGCAGAACAGCAAGTTTTCAATGGAAATAGCAGTGAGGGCTTCTTCAAAGGGAAAAATACATGAAGGCTTCAAGAGTGATATGTTTTCAAGGAAAATGTTCCTCTTGAAGACTCAAAAAAATTTAGCCACCTGTTTGCTATGCCGAAATTTATAGGTGGCTAACACTCGACACGCTTTTCCTTCTGACGTGGCTGACATGTTGGACGTGACCCCCCCCCACCCCCCTGACCACAATCGGTTGCATTGCGGTCTCCGCAACACAACAGTGAATTTTTCTTATGCTACGAAGTATTTTTATTGGGAATCCTATCTAAGCTCTTCTCGGGTGCGAGAGAGTTATTGACTTGATCTGTTCAAGCCTACTCTATCCTACTGACTTATCTCGGTTGCGAGAGCTTATTGGAAAAAAAAATGCAGAACTTACTCGTGGTAGGGTTTGAGGCATGCATCGTTCACCCATCCTAGCATTATTTGGCCGTCTAGCTCTGCTAAGCGCACTTCTCCAAACTCCTTGATTTCGATCACATGATATGGTCCTAGCCAATGCATTTGTAGTTTCCCTGGAAACCTTTGGTACTTGTTATCATATAGTAAAACTTTTCCACCAACCTTGAAAGTATTGTGTTTGATGTGGCGGTCGTGCCACGCCTTTTGTCTCTCCTTTTGGACAGTTTGGTGGAATTATGCTAAAAACCTATCTTCTTCCAGCACCTGCAGCTCCTGTAATCTGTCCTTTAGTGATTCCTCTTCTGATAGCTGGAGTGAGGTTGCGATTAGGAGGCTGGGTATTCCAAAATCTGCTGGTACTACAGCCTCTCTTCCGTACACAAGTTGGAACGGTGTTTTCTTATTGAGTCTCTTGACAGTCATCCGGTATGCCCACAAAGCTGCTGGTATACATTCATCCCAGTCGTCTCATTGAGCGTTGCAAATTTTTGTTAATCCCTTTTCAAGGATTTTATTGAATGCCTCTACCGTGCCATTTGCTTATGGGTGATAGGGGTTGCTCCTGTGATGTTGTACCATGAAGCTTTCGAGCAGGGATTTAATGGTGGCATTGATGAAATGCGTACCCTGATCACTGGTCAAACTTTTCGGGCAGCCAAATCAGCTGATTATGTTCTCAAATATGAACCGTGGCACTATGTCAGTTGTGCAATCCTTCACCGGCATTGCCTCTTCCCATCTTGTCAAATAGTCGGTTGCGGTGATGATATACCGAGCCTGTGAGTTTCTTGCGACAGGTGCAATCGGGCCTATAAAATAAACTGCCCATTTCTCGAATGGTTGTAGTGCTTTTACTAGGTGTAGCGGAGCTCATCACTATGCGATGGACGTCCTGTTCTCTGGAAAAAATCACATTTCTTTACGAACTACTTACTGTCAATGTTTACCGTCGGCCACCATAAGCCTGCCTGTAGTACTTTTCTGGCCTTCGGTTTGGCTCCTACATGTCCTCCCGCAACTCCCCCGCAACTCCAGAGTGGCATTCCCATATTATGGCCTCCCTCTCGTGGTCCAGGACACATATTTGTAAGATTTTGTCCAACCCCATTTTTTACAAGTGTCATGAAATGAGCTGGTATTCGGCGGCCCGGACTATTAAGTGTTTCTTCTATATTGTGGTATATTCCTTTGGGCACTTTCCTGTGGTTAGGTAGGTCGCGATCTGATCTAGGTATTCTAGGATGGATTCTACCCTAAAACGATCAGCGTCTGGAAACTGATCATCTAGAGATCCTTCATTTTCTCCATTTGTGAGCCTTGACAGGTGGTCTGGTCCCACGTTCAATTTCCCAGGTTTGACTATTACCTCGAAGGTGAATTCTTGAAAGAGTAGGAACCATCTGCATATCCTTCCTTCCAAAATCGGTTTGTTCACTAGATACCTCATAGCTGAATGGTCTGTAAAAAACTTGAACATTCCTCCTAGCAGGTAATGGTGGAACTTTTGGAGGGAGTACACCATTGCTAGTGCTTCCCTTTTTGTCATGGTGTAGTTCCATTCCGTTGTTGACAGCTTCTAACTTGCAAAGTACACTGGGTGATCAACTGTAGTGTCCCCTGGTTATGCTAGAACCGCTCCGAGCACGATGCTTGAAGCATCAATGTGGCCATGAAATTGTTTTTCCCAATCTGGATGAACCAATATTGGTGCACTTGCCAATTTTTCCTTTAAGGTGTCTAGGGTCGTTGCACAACTTTATGTCTAGTTGAATTGTTTTGATTTCCGTAACAGCTTCTCCAATGGGGCTATTCTCTTCGCATAGTTTCTATGAATCACCTGTAATAACCTGTATGGCCTAACAGTGACCTCAATTGTTTCATAGTTTCTGTAGCTTCCATGTTGATTATCACCGCTACCTTTGCTGGATCTACGTAGACTCCTTGTTTGCATACAACGTGTCCAAGAAATGTTCCAAACAGTACTGCAAAGATGCACTTATTTAGGTTCAATGAGATCTGTAGCTGTCTACCCCTATCAAACATAATTCTCAGCAACATGGCATGGTCTTTCAACAGGTTGTAGATGGTCTAGTCATCCATATATACCTCTAGGAATTTGTGGATATAGTCTCAGAATGTTGCTATGAAAATGTGAGAAAATACTGCTGGTGCATTTTTCAAGCCGAATGGCATTACGTGGTATGCGAAGGAACCCCATTTGATGGTGAAGGTTTTCTTTTTCTTATCTTCCTCAGCTTTCCTGACTTGATGGTACCCTGAGAATCCATCTGTAAAATAATATGCTTCGTTCCCCACAACATTTTCTAGGACTTCATCACTGAACGACGTGGGGAATGGGTCATGTATATAGGCATTGTTCAAACTTATATAATCAACACAGACTCATATTTTTTCCTTATCCTTTTTTCTCTATATAACAATGGGACTTACCCAGTCTGCTTCCTCCACTGGGAATATCAACCCTGCCTTCAGCATCGTATTGATTTCCGCTTTAACCTTTTCCTTTACCCTTGGATTCAATCGATAAGGCCTATGTTTGATTGTTCTTGCATCAAACTTTAGTATTATACGCATTTCTCCCATATCCCCTTTGATTCCTTTCAATTCGGCTACGGACGATGGAAACAAGTCCTCATATTCCTGTAGTAGACTGAATATTCCCTTGGTTGTCTCAGCATCCCAGTATTCCCTGATCGATGCTAATTTGGGTTTCTCTTCGGTCCCAATATTCATTTTCCTAGCTTTGAGGGGGAGAAAATGAATTCCCTCGGTTGTCGGGTTTTCCTGAATATTCCGTTCTCCCTCTGTTTCTTCAAAGTATAAGTGTCGAAGTCCCTCTAGATTATCATCGTCCATTTCACTGTCTATTTTCTTGCATGCTACTGACTATCGGATGTTTTGGTTCAGGAGTGGTTGCTCATCCTCCTCCTGATTCTCTTGGAAGAACAGTATTTTTTTTTATGGCCTGTACCGCTTGGGTAACTGTATCTTTTTTTCCTTCAAATAAGAAGCATTGCGTAAACTTCTTCGCAACTTCTTGCCAATTTCTAGTTCCCCTTTTCCTCTCCTCCGTTAGGTACCAAGCCTATGGAATCCTATCGAGGGAGTATATAAATTTGTGGACCCACAGCTCGTGCGGGTATCCTATTGTTTTCCATTGATCTTCACACTTCTTCAAATGCTTTGCGGGGTCTGAATTCCCCGAGAACTTTTGAGTGCATTGGGGTCCTTCTTCTCCCTTGAACCTGGCTTTCAGTGCTGCTGAAATTCAATCCCATCGCATCAGTGAGTCATGGTGATTTTTCCATCGTCTTGCAGCCGTGGATTGCAAGGCCACGTCCATGAGCGGGACCCTTTGATCCTCCGGTACATTGTCTTCTATTTTGTTAATGAAAGTATTCACAGCATTCAAGTCGGAAAAGGTTGGATACCCTCTTACCTTAGTCCCAATCCAATTGATTCTTCTAATGTTGGCGCATCTCCTTGTGTTGGTCTCATATCCCCCTTGCTTCCAATCCTCCCAGGCTATCTCTGAGTTCATATCTGAGCTTTGAATGCTCCTCCAGCTCACTGATCCTCCTATCGTTGGGTTGATATAATCTTCCCTTCTTCCTGCAGTCATTTGATAAAGATGGTCGAGAAGATGAACATATTCTTTGTTATTGAAATACTCTGTGTACTGGGGACCTTGATACGGGTCAAGAAACTGGATGACTCTGACCTCTCCATCCTCAGAGATCATCAGTCCTTTCTTTAAATCTATTACTGTGTAGTTTTCAAAATACCAGTCGATCCCCAGTAATGCTTCATAGGGATCTTTGTCCCATATAATGTCGATGACCTCAAAGTCCGTGTACGTCTTCACTCCCGCAACGTCGACTTCAACCTCTTCTAGCCTACCTATGGGCACAATGCAGTACTGTTTTGCGATATGGATTTGAATAGGTGAGTATGTTAGTCTTGGTTTCCCTGATGCTTCCCATGTTTTTCTGGGAAAGATATTTACATCGGACCCCAGATCAAGCATTATGCCCTTGATTTGGAATCCCGCGACTTGAGTATTCACCCGGAACTCTTTGCCTATTCGTCTCTTATTTCTCTTCACTCTTTTTATATATTTATATGTCGTGCCAGATAATTCCCCTGGATCCGTCGTCTTCTGCACTTCTCTTTCCAGGTTCTGTTTTAATTGTTCCAGCATTGGTGCATTGTTAAAAAATTTTAGAAATAGACGGAACCATTCTTAAATTGTAGTGCCTGTATTTTCTTGGTTTTCATCTTCTTCCTTCAGTTGTGGCATTTTGATTTCTTTCCTTCCCCCAATCTGGGCAAACGCTTCTGCTGCCTCTTGAAAGAATTGCTTCTGTTTCTCTAGCCTGAATATTGGCTTTGGAGATATTGGTGTTACCAGTTTTATCGGGTCCATCCCTTGTGCGTCTTCCCTGATTCGTTTGCCTCCCTGTGTTACTATAGCTACGTTATGCATGGGTTGAGCCTTGAATATTCTTGGTTCGGCATTTACTAGATTTGTTCCTCTTTTTCTGGCTTTTTCTTCCCATCTTTTGATGAGCTCTGGGCAGTCTTCTGTTGTGTGCGTATTAACCCTACAATGAGAGCACTAGGGTCTTCTAGGAAGTGGACACTCCCTAGCCACATGGCCCTCCTGGTCACAGTTGTAGCATCGTACTGGTCCTATTCTTCCTGCTCGGCCTCCTCTCATGCCTCCTCCTCGTCCTCTAGGAGCCTCATTTACTCTGTATGAAGGTATGTCTAGCCGTTCTGCCAAAGCGTCCAGAGCTCTGCACTGCTCTGTGTTGTGCGTGGTAGATGCACAGAACTCATAGTATACATTGTTTGGGACATTGGAGTACTTTTTCAGTATGGGGCATAGATGGGGTGAGTGGCCCACGCTTTTGCAGATCTCTAAATACTCAGTCGTTCCTAAATTTTGTTGCGCGAGGAACCCCGTCTATGGGGGTTGCGGCGGACATAATTCTTAAATATTTATTTGTGCGACCCCTCCTGCTGGTGGAGCTCATGGTGCCCCTATTGTTGGTGTCCCCACGTTCTGGCCTCGTAATCGAGGACATTCGGTTACCACATGTCCTTCCATTAGATAGTGTGTACACCATACATTTGGCCTTGCTGGACATAGGGGTTGATTTTCCTTTAGTTTTTCTATCAGGCTAGCTATTTGATGTTGTAGTCCTAGTATAGAAGGGTCCTGAGCTGATGCCCCTCCTCTAAAATCTTGCAGGTATCCCGCCATGGCCTCTATCTTCATGGCATGTTCTAATGCATCTTGCAACGTCTCGATCTTATGTTGCGTCAGCGGGGTCCTTGTCAGCGGGAGAAGACCCTTAATAAACCAATCCCTTTGGTGATTAGGATCGATCGGGTAGCTGAGTTTTCCATCCGCATCCTTGAATCTCCTCATCAGGACCCATGCAGTTTCCCCTTCTTGTTGCTTGATCTCCCACATATCTAATAAACCATATTGATCTATTTGGGGTAATTTGAATTATTTCATGAAATCCCTTTTTACATCGTCTAATGCTGGTTCTGATGAGTCTCAGACCACTTTATAAACCAGCGTAGAGCTCTCTCCTGGAGAGTAGTTTGAAATTCTACCAACTTACCTGTGTCTGGTGTCTGTCGAGCCCTCCATATGGCCTCACATAGGTACCAATGTTGCTACACATCGTCATTACTCCTCCCAGAAAACTCTAGGTACCGAGTAAACGATCCTGCCATGTTTCCTTGTGTGGGGCTTACTATAACAAATCCACTTAGTCCTGGCTGTGAAATGGTAGTACTAGTATGGTTGCTAGAGTGTATTACTACTGTGGCCTAGACACTTCTTGGCTTACTTAATTCTCGTAACTTAACAAAAATTTCACCTAAGGGCTGATAGAGTACCAAGGGAAGGTCGGGAGTAGAGCTACTTGAGCTTTGGGGAATAGAGTTACCTGGGATGATGGGTGTCGACCTTTCTCGGAATAGTTGCTCCATCGAAACATGCAACTCTACATCGAATGTCTCCTCGGGGTGCACATCATCTTCGTCATACTCCTTTCCCTTTTCTGCTGGGGTTGGGCTCCTATACACCTGTTGCACTTCTTTAGTGGTCCTCCCTATATCCTGGGAACCCGTCTGACCTTCCATCTGCTTCGTCGTCTAAGGTGCCTCTCCTTTTTCTTTCCCTTTTCCTTGTTGTCTTTCCAACTCTTTCATAGCCCTTTCTCACAACTTTTCGGCAAGTTGCGCCCTCCGATGTGCTCGTTGTTCTTTTAACCTACTGGAGGTCTTGGCATCCATATCCCTAATCCCCTTTTTTAGCTTACTTGTAGCATCTCTCCTTCAGTCTTTTCCCCCAGTACTATAGGTTTAGGTCTCAGTCTTAGATTTTTCTAACTCCATCAGTCCATGGAATGGGTGGGTGCTAATAAGGGGATCACCACCTATTGAAATGGAAAAGTCAAACGTAGATATGTGAGTCAGTTCATGGTATGGCAGGACCCGCAGCCTTAGTCTTCCTTCTTAACACCTTACTTAGTTCCAAGATGGGGGGGTGGAGAGAAATTAGCTTTTCAACTTGCCTTTCTCTTGTCGTAGTGAGAAGTATCTGATAAATTTGGGGGCAATGAAAGCATAATTACAGCGTACGATTTAAATTATTATGATTTATTAGAGATGGATTTCGTCCACCATCAACGCCTTAATCCACAGAGGGATCTCTCTCATCAGTCCTCCGCGCAGCCCTGATCTGAATACATCTTCCGCTTTTGAGAAATACTGCTAGCATTCAATTGTGAACTCTACTATGTATCCTTCCAAGGTAGATTGCACCCAAAAATCTACAGCTCGGGTCAAATCGGTATCTAACCGATGGAGTGCTACTAGATCTGAGTGCAGCCACTTGCGACAGATGGTCCGCAACCCTCTAGGGACTGCCTTGCTCTATAATCTCTGCAACCAGTTGTAGAGCTCCTTAGGAAAATTTCCCCAAAGGATCTCATAGATATCACTAGCAGACTCAGAGAAGAGAATTTAGTTCTTGACAGTCTTTTCTTTCTGCTATCCAGATGGTTATCCCACCATTTCCTTATTTCTTTCTCAAAGATCTGTGATACCATGATCTAACTCCAGAATGAACTTTCAGGTCCCAGCAACGAGACCATTTGTTGGCAAGAAACGAGGTCTCATGGGGAGACCCAGGTTCGGAAAGGTGGCCAACAAGGGTTATCGTAGTAGTCCAGCACAACGCCGTCATTTTCACCCTGCTCCGATGAACAGAGTGTCTTACCCGAGGCATGTTGCGACATTACTAAGGTTGGAGTTGGGACGGGTATCAATCAAGCATGGCGGATACGCAACCCATCCATAACTTTAAGTACTTCGATTAAGTGTAAATACCAGACAGATAGTAATACTCATGCACTTGATCAGAATGATAAACAAAAATTCAAAATAGACGTGTATCCCACTAAACCATAACACAATATAGAACTCAGAACAGCACTATTATATTATAAAGAGGTGCATTAACAGCAAAAGACTATTACAACACTCCTCATAATGTGCAGGGCAGAACTGACTACGATCACAGTACACAATATACCACAGAAGAGAACAGAGGGAGAGAGAAAAAAACATGAACAGAGCTCTCCTAGAGCTCCTGCTCTCTGATCCCTATTGAGCCAACCTCTTCCTTTCGCTGATCGGCTGCCTATTTGTCCCATCGCCAGCGCGACTAACAATTCTTCCTCCTTTCCTGCTCGGTTGTTTGCTGCTTCCCCTGATTGTTGGGAGTCCCACTGATTGTCTTTTGTTGCTTCCCTTTGCCATCTGCACCTGCTTCCACAACAGTCATGCCACCTTCCCTTCACCTCTTCGCAACCATGACAGCTCTCTGTCTACCGTGGTTGGGCTCCACCACCTGTTCTCCGCAACACAAAACTTTTTAATTTCAAAACAGGGGCCCCAACACCTGGTGTTTATTTTTCGGTCTTGGGAGGTTTGAAGAAACAGGAAGAAAAGAAAGAGGTGGAAGATGACCATATTTTTTATATTATTGATTGGGTTACACAATTTTGGGTAGTGAGTAGTTTCCCTGCCGAGCATATTTTTTTATTAGATGGATCTATTTTCCCCGTGTTGTGCCCATCATGTGCTTCATATAGAAGAGGCAAAATTTTCACAGTACAATAAACACTTGCAGAGAATCCCATCAAATCAATCTCTGACTGCCAAACCCCATTACTCTCCATCCACAAGTGTTGAATAATTGCAAAGGTATTATGTTCTTATCAATATCAAGGTTTTCACTGCGGGCCTTATTAATTTTCTATATTTGTTCCCTATACTTATAATGTAATTGTTGAGAGGTCCCAACAAATGGAAAAATGGCTTTTTTTATTGTAGTGTTTGCCTTCGTTAGTCAAATTGGACTTGTCTCATTATCCCCAAAACCCAATTCAATGCATTTCTCCTCCTACAAATAGCTTGTTTGACCAAGGCCATCGGTTTTACCTTAGGCTAATTCCTATGCCATTAGAGCATGACATGGATTGGAAGGATAATGAGCACTCTCACAAAATATTTTTTTGGAGTTTCTGCTTCTCGAAAAATACCAAGGTGGATCAGGTAAGGGTTACAGTGGAAAATAGAGTGCTCACTGTTATGGTTCCTTAGCAGCCTCAGCCTAAACCCAAGGTTAGAGCCATAGAAATCTATGGTTAACTGAAAATAAAATTAGTTTTTCGTGTTAATTTTTAGTGTTTTTAATGTTAGTGGCTTTTCTCTTCGAACGTTTAATGAGGGGTTATTTCTTCTTGCAGAAGACCAAGACCCTATTCAGTCTATTGGCATACACACCACACAATACCATGATTTCCATCGAACCAACTATCTAGAATGAAAATAATGGGTTATAATTTGTTGCAGGGAAATTTGGCATTGTAACCTGCCTACTTTCATAGATCGAGAAGTGGATGTGCACACCAGTATAATGAGAAAGAACAAGCAAGTGCCAGAATTATGGTTCACTAGAATTCTCGTCGGCACTATAGATTTGGTGCTTTTTTCCTCCGAATATTACAATGAACAAATTCAATTTCCATGGTGGGGAGTAATACTGGGATGTGACATTTCCTTCTTCATCACATTACCCATTGGTGTTATTACTACAACTACCAATCAGGTAGTTTTATGTGTCATTCATGCAAATTTACCTTTTGTTTCGTCAAGAAAAATAATTTTTCTTGCATGAAACTAAATCTTTGGATTGTGTTGGTCATGGTAGACACTATGTCTGAACGTCATCATAGAGTACATCATAGGCTCGATTTCAAGTGCAATATCTTCAAATATATGACTCTCATGCTACGCTAAACTTGAAGTTTGCCTCTCTTTGAGCTAAACCGCGTTGTGGGTAACATCTTGTGCCCTATAAGCGACCTCCTTTCACAATCGAGTAGTATTGTTCTTAGTGATTTTATGTGGTGGTGGATATGAAAATCAAGGTTCTCTTTAAATGCAAGAATTATGATAATTATATATTATTGTTCAATGGTAGTAGTAGTTACTCTTTATAGATTTTAGTTCAGTCATTTTAAAGTAATAAGTAATATAAATTTGCCTCATTTTTTATCAGTTAGAATTTGAACTTGGAGAACTGTACGAGTCAACTATGTTCAGATGATAGGCATGCAAGACTGCTTGAGTTTATATGTTCTTCAAGAATTCCTTCCTGAAAGCTTTTACTTACTAAATTAACTTGTTTCAATCCATGCACAAATTGAAATCTGCTAAGATAATTTGGGTTCAATCCTCACACCTCATATGTTAGGAGACCAATTTTCCAATACTTCCTTTCCACTTATTTTATATAAAATTAGAGGGAAAAATAATCATCATTGTCTTTATTACCTCCCCTGCAGCCATTTTCATCCATCCATCAATATTAATACATATTCTTTCCCCTAAAATTTTCTCCTTCCTCTAGTGTTGTAAGCCAAAACTTAATTAGCCTTTGATCCCACTGTCGAGGGTACTATCTAAATTTGACATCCCAAATTCCTTTAACTCGACCAACCCAAACAATTACATGAATTTCCAAACTTTCTAGACATAATCAACTCGATGCACAATCATCTAAACCTATTTTGCAGTCTTCTTAATCGTATGATCATGATATGACAAGCATTCATAGACCTTATATGTAATTTTGATACAAAATAGGATATTAAAAAACGTAAATCAATGATAATTACAAAAATTATAGCTCATAAAAAATTACTAAATACGAAAAACCTCTAGATGAAACACAACTTGATTATGACATGTCTTTTTCTTGATAATACTCTTGAGGAATTGAAAAATGTGACCTACATAAGGGATCAACGACTCAACCTTCTGTGAATTTTTGAAACCTTGGAAAATATCTAAATAGGCTTCTAGAATTCCATTAAGTAGTTGATTACTATATTCACTCATTTCATCATTAGTTTCTGCAGACTGCACCGATAAATTTGCTTCAATCTGAAGCATAGTCATCGCATACATTATGTATATCTCAAAATGGCATACACAATATCTCCAAAACATGACAACTCAAGGTTACAGAGACCATTTTGACACATAATAAAAGGTCACAAAATTCTAAAATAATTCTACAATGGAAAGTTGCAAATTTTAATACACACAACCCTTTCATACTTTTTATCTAAAACCATTAATGTTAAAAGAGTACACAGGAGTGAAAACAAAACTATGTAACCCATTTTCCAGATATCAAATATTTAAAAAGACAAAAATACAATAATGATGCTTTCTGGCCTTATGGGTCTAATTTTTTTTATTTCTCATAATAAAGAGAAGCAAATTTTTTTCTTTAATTTCCATATATATTTTAAACAAATTCATGTAACCATTATATTTTTCTACAATTAATGAATCACAAGCCTCAAGTGTGCATTTGTTTAATTCATTTATTTGAATCTCTCTCTACAAGAAACTCAACCTCAAACCATGAGGATGGGGAAGACCATCCAACAATGACTACAATGATTCCCAAGCACTGCATTGATCACAACAACTACAAAATATTTTGTCTATAGGATCCTGTTGTTGAATTTTGTGTATAAAATATGATGTTGTTCTTAATTTTTGAATTATTTGTAATTTATAACTTGTAATCTTTCCATTTTGATACATTTTTCTATATCTGATAGTTAGAAAAGATTTTCCTTAAATTTTGAAATTTTAATAACCTCGTACAATAGTTTCCTTTACTACCCTTTTCTCTATAACAATGTCCAAATGCAAAAATTGATTTTTTAACACTTACAAGAAATATCATTAAAAGAAATGCAACTACTTTAGCATTTTATTTTATTTTTGTATTTCATAATAGGAAATTTAAGTAATGCTTTCCATAGCAAAGTCATCCCATCCATGAGAATACCTATAGCATTACCCAACATTAAATAACAAACATGCACATGAGAGCACAACGAAGATAGACATAAGCATAGGAGCAAATAGAAAATTTATTTCTACCAAAAGGAAAGAATGATTCAACTCAAATTAGTAATGCATTGCAGAAATTTATTTTGCCTATGCATGCTTGCTTTGAAGAAGTCTTAAACATAAATGCAATGGATAAAGGATATTTAAATTATCTAATTAATAAGGGGAAAAACATGGAAGATAATGATCCGGATTTATGCAGGAACGCAACAGAATACAGAAATAACCATAAGCATAGAAATACAATGGAAATAAGGCTTGATATCATTAATATCAAATCACAGAAATATGCTTACAAACATGATGGAAATAAAATAGCTAGGGTGCTGGTAGCGAATCTCTAAGAAGATATGTGGCGACTACAGACATCTGAATTGTACTACAATGAGGCTCGAGGGCCTATTTATTATGGAGAAACAATGGAGAATTCTAAACGTCCAAAAACCTAACCCTAGGAGATGAAGCGCCAAAACTATGGGCACCGTTTGGGTAAATTGGTGTTTCAACTTCCCAGGGACGTAACTTCGGCATACTATCTCTGTTTGGGGCTTCAAAACAGCTCTGAAAGTTCAGGACCCAAAAAAATGCTAAAAATAGTAAGTTGTGAAAAAAACTAAAAGAGACAATGGTAGGGCCCCAAGTTGAATAGGCGGGTGGCCACCAATATCCACCTGGATCATTCCTCCCCCCTTAGGAAGCAATGGTCCCCATTGTGTTGAGTTCCTCCATGAGGTGAGGAAACTTCTGTTGAACTTGGTCCCTGGTGAACCACTTGCCTTGGTGCAGGAGTTGGCCAGCTTTGACAAACCGATAGAGTTGGATCTTCTATCAGCGAGTGTTCTTGATTTTAATTTCCATGATACAGTCTGTGGTGGCCTGTTCCATGCAGTCTGGGTTTAACTCTTTTGGTGTGAGTTCTTTTCCAATGTTAGAGGTGTCCAATAGAGGTGGGAAGTAGGGACGAAGGTGGTCTACATTGAATACTGGGTGCAGACCAAGGAATGGTGGAATACTGAGCTCGAAGGCATTGTTCCCTACAACCTTGGTGATGGTGTACGGCCCATATTGGAGCGGGTGAATCTTATGGTGGGGTCCAGTGAGGCACTCCTTCTGCAAATGTAGCCACACTTTTTCGCCCACCTGGAAGTTGTGTGGCACCCGATGTTGATCATGTCATTGCTTGTACTTAGCATTGGCTCTATCCAATATGTCATGAACCTGTTGGCGGATGTGTTGAATGCGCTCGATGAAGTTATTTGCTTTGTCAGCTTCAGACTAGACATGAGACGAATCGGCCTGATAGGCTGCAAATGGCATGACTACGTCAATGGGACATAGTGGCTAGACCAAAACGTGCTGAGGAGCCTACTGTCATGATCTAATATGATAGATTGTGGGATCCCAAAGTGCACCCACAGTCGTTCAAAGAAGAGTTTAGCAATGGATTTTGCTGTGATATTCTTCTTGTAGGCCACCATAATGGCCATCTTTGAGAATCTGTCGATGACCACGAAAACACAGTCATTTCCATGCTTAGTAGAATGAAGGCCTAACATGTAATCCATGGAGATAGATTCCCAAGGTCGATTAGGGGTAGGTAGCAGAGTATAGAGCCCTTGCTTCTTGATGGTTGGTTTGGAAATGGCGCAAGCAGTGTATGATCTGATGTACTTCCCCGACATCATGTCGAAGTTTCGGCCAATAGAAATACTTATGCAGTTATGCCATTGTTTTATCGACCCCGAAATGCCCAGCGACTCGAGTGTAGTGCGCTTCCCATATCATCTTGGCATGCTCGCTTGAAGGAACACAAAGGTGTCCCAGGTGACATAATAGTGCATCTTGGAGGTGAAAATTTGGAACTTGCATACCCCCTAAGAGTGAATTGTATGTGTAGCTGAATTCTGGATCACTCTTGTAGAGAAGAGGCCAATCAGAAGTCTCATGCCCACAAAATTTGAGAACGGTGGTTATGGCCACGATCGGTGGTCGGCTGAGGCAATCTACAACATTATTGGTGCTACCCTTCTTGTACTTGATGTACAA
The DNA here is from genome assembly GCA_034641835.2 of Pinus albicaulis. Lineage (NCBI taxonomy): Eukaryota > Viridiplantae > Streptophyta > Pinopsida > Pinales > Pinaceae > Pinus > Pinus albicaulis. The sequence goes on along the minus strand of CM076582.1, from coordinate 337,967,772 downwards.
ATGAAATTGTTGTAGATATGTGGACCACTTCTGATGGCGATCGTTTTGAAACTTCCCTTGTGTCTGTATGAACTGCAAGGGTCGGTGGTCTGTGTGGATGATTGTCTCCTTCCCCAAAATGTAATGCTTCCATTGTCTACAAGCCTGCACAATGGAATACATTTCTTTGTCAAAAGTGGGATACTTTCGGATTGTGTCAGACAATTTCTCACTGTGATATGCCACTGGATGCCCCTGTTGATTAAGGACTGCCCCAATAGCATAGTCAGAGGCATCTATCTCAATCTCAAATGGTTGTTGCGAGTCTGGTAATGTGAGCACTGGGGCAGAACAGAGGCGATGTTTCAATTCTACGAACGCCTTCTATTGAGATTCCTACCAACAAAATTTTTCTTTCGCTCCTCCCTTAGTGACTTGACTCAAGAGCCAAGTGATATGAGAGAATCCCAACACGTACCTGCGGTAGAAATTAGCAAGACCCAGAAATTTGCGAAGCTCTGTTAGGGTGGTTGGGGTTGGCCAATCCCAAATGACTTGGATCTTGGCTAGATCCACATGCACCCCCCTTTCATCAATAATGTATCCTAGATATTGAACGCGGGTCATGCCAAAAGTGCACTGCTCCAAATTGGCACACAACTTATGTTGCCGCAGTGTTTGGAGGACTTCTCGGATGTGGTGGAGGTGCTCTTCCCCAGTCCGGTTGAAGATAAGAATGTCATCCAAGTATACCACTACAAATGAATTGGTGAATGGACGCAAGATTTCGTCCATCAACCTCATGAAGGTTGCGGGAGAATTTGTCAATCCAAAAGGCATGACGAGACATTAGAAAAGGCCCTCCTTGGCTTTGAAGGTAGTCTTCCACACATCAGAGGGTTAGATTGGTACCTGATGATACCCAGACTTCAAGTCAATCTTGCTGAAATATTTTTCCCTTTTGATTTGGTCCAGAAGGTCATCAATCTGTGGGATCTGGTACCTATTCCGAATAGTGATCTTGTTCAACGCCCGATAATCAATACAAAGTCTCCAAGTCCCATCCTTCTTCTGTACCAACATGATCGGGCTCCCACAGGGTGATGAACTTGGCGGGATGTGACCTTTCTACAGCAGCTCCTGAATTTGCCTCTTGATTTCATCATTCTCCATAACAGAGCGCCTATAGATTGGTCCATTGGGTAGCGCCGCACCTGGGGTCAGGTCAATGGGGTGCTTGACTTGACAGTGTAGAGGCACCCCTGTGGGTGAGGTGAAGATGTCCCCGTACTCCTCCACAACCTTGTCCATTTGTTGTTGTCGTGCAGAGGAGCCATGTCTGGAGGTCGTGACCACAGTCTTCTTCTTGCCATGGGGGCAAATCATCAGGAAAACAAATCTCCTAGTTTGGGAAATGAGCTTACTGCATTGTTTTGCAGTAACCAAAGAGATAGTGGGAAGCGGTGGTACCTCTGGTATCCTGTACAATTTATTTCCTAAAGTAACAATAACAGTAGGTCGGGACTCATACACAGCATGTCTCTTCCACAAGTATGGTTGGCCTAATAATACATCAGAAACATCAATAGGAGCAATGACACACAATACGTCATCCGTGAAGGGCTAAGTCTCGCTTCTTCTGTTTGAATTTCTGCTCAATCTTGGCAGCATACCAGTATGTCGTACCAAGCGAGGAGATGTCAAGGAACTCCATTTCCTCCTGAATGTATCTGTGCAAACAACCGCGATACTTTAGCACCAAATGTTTCTCTGAATCTTTGATACCCAACTTTGTGCACAGGGTATGGAACAGATTCGTTAGCTCATGCATATCTTGATCCCTTTATTGCCATAGCGTGGTCCATTGTATGTACTTGTCCTCATAGCTCCCCACGGGATAGTATTGTTCCTTGATGGCATTTCAGAAAGAATTCCAAGTGGGTACGGCAGAGAACAGAGAGGGTTCTGCCTCTTCCGTTTTCTCACAGTAGATTTCCCACTAGTCCTTGACATGGGGGTAGCTTTGAGGAGTGCAAAAATAATCTTCTCCCGGTCGGAAAAATCATGAACTGAGAAATATCCTTCTAATATATTCAACCATCTATCTACAGCATCTGCATCTATTTTACCCTCAAATATGGGAATGTCAAATTTTACTTGTACCTTAAAGGGAGTCGCGCCTCCAGAGTGGCTGCTGGATGAAAATGTGCCACTGGTGGGCAGTCGTTGAAGGATCTGGGCAAAGTTATCCATCATCGTGTTCCTTTTTTTTTTTAGGGCCTCCTCGAGCAATATTTTGATAGGATCTCCTACTCCCTCATATTTCTTTTCATCCCCCATGGGCATCCATCAGGGTTTGCGAGGCTGATCTTGCAAAGGTTCCACCATATCGAACCCTAACTCCTTATACCCCAACCTCATTGGGGACATGTAAAGAAGGAACAAGAAAAAGAAGACCGCTCTGATACCATTGATCCGGATTTATGCAGGAACGCAACAGAATACAGAAATAACCATAAACATAGAAATATAGCGGAAATAAGGCTTCATTTCATTAATATCAAATCACATAAATATGCTTACAAACAAGATGGAAATAAAATAGCTAGGGTGCTGGTAGCGAATCTCTAAGAAGAGATGTGGTGACTACATACCTCTGAAATATATTACAATGAGGCTCGAGGGCCTATTTATTATGGAGAAACAATGGAGAATTCTAAACGTCCAAAAACCTAACCCTAGGAGATGAAGCGCCAAAACTATGGGCCCCGTTTGGGTAAATTGGTGTTTAAACTTCCCAGGGACGTAACTTTGGCATACTATCTTCTTTTGGGGCTTCAAAATGGCTCTGGAAGTTCAGGACCCCAAAAACTACTAAAAATAGTAAGTTGTGAAAAAAACTGAAAGAGACAATGGTGGGGCCCCAAGTGGAATAGGCGGGTGGCCACCAATATCCACCTGGATCAAATAAGAAGGTGGAAATGTAGATTCTAATATTTAATGAACTTATATAATGCATCAACATTGAGCCTAAGAAAACAAATGTGCTTGCATTCAGGTGTAATAGAAGAAGAGTTATTAATCACTCTGGCCATTTTGGGATGTAGCAAGGTATGGCATGGTTGGCATACAAATCGGCAGAAGCAATGATAATTTTTTCTTGTTATGCAATCTTGACATTTCCATTGCATATTTTAAACCAAACTTTGATGCTTTTGTAAGCACAACAAAAGCAACCAAGGTGGATATTTTAACTGTTGATAGAATAACAGTACTAAGAGCTTCTTTCATAATCATGAATGCAGTTTAAGCTCTCTTTGGGGCCCTCTAATAAGTAGGACTTGCATAATACTTTCATAATCTTACTGCCAAGAAATGAAAGAGATGAAACGTTAGCAGAGGCAAGAATCAAATTCCAAGATCCTCTCAAACAAAGCCCTGATCTCAAGGTGGTACCTTAAAATCCCCAAGGACCTGTAAATATTTTGGCAAGCTTCATATGGATTCTAGAATCATCATTGACACAAATATAAGTATGAAATCCCAAACTCCTTTAACTTGACACACCCAAACAACTTCATGCATTTCCAAACTTTCTAGACACAATCATTTCAACCTATTTTGCAGTCTCCTTAATCAATTGATCCTTATATTTCAAGCTTTCATAGACCTTATCTGCAATTTTGTTACGGAGTAGGATATTTAAAAAATGTAAAACAATGATAATTACAAAAATGACAACTCATCAAAAACTACTAAATAAAAAAATAATCTAGATGAAACATAACTTGATTCTTACATGTCTTTTTCTTGATAAAGACTCTCAAGAAATTCTAAAATGTGACCTGCATGACGCATCAACAAATCAACCTTCTGTGAATTTTTTAAACCTTTGAAAATCCCTAAATAAGCTTCTAGAATTCCATTACGTAGCTAATTATTGTATTCAATCATTTCATCACAATGCATACAGATTGCATTGATAGCTCTACTGCACTCTAAAGTCTAGGCATCGTATACATTAACTATTTATTAAATTGGGGTCCAATATCCAACATAATATCTTCAAAGCATGAGAAATCTAGTCTACAAATACCATTTTGGCACATAAGAAAAGGTCATACAAATGCTAAAACAATTCGCCAATGGAAAGTTGGAGATTTTAATACACACTAATTGTTCATACTTTTTTATCTACAACCATTAATGTTAAAAGTGTACACATGAAAATTACGAAGGCAAGTCTAGTTTTTTGGAGCAACTAAATGCACTACAATCCATCATACTCACAAAAAAATCAATCTGGTGACAACGGAATTGTTGAAAATTGTAACTAGGCTCGATCTTTATATTGACTTGTAATTATGAATTTATGTAATGAATAAGAAAAATATAATAAAATGTATTTTGTAAAGCTTGCCTCATGGGTTTCATGAGCAAGAGTTTTTATTATAGGTCAAATACTTATTCTTGATGTCTTTAGGGGTTTGTCATCCTATCATAAATGTATAATTTAGAGTCATGTATATGAAGTGTTGTTACATGTGTAAAGGACAATCATTGATGTAATTGTATGCTCCAAAGACCTTGTCAAAGTGCTTATTGAAGTCGGTTCAAATATGTTGCAGACACTCCTTGTCAAGTCGGCCTAGAAGGTTTTGGAAGAAGTCAGCTCACCTCACATATGATCATATCGGCCTAGGACAATGAGACAATCCCTATATATAGGATTTTGGTCTCATTGTTGAGTCAAGGATTCGGTCAAGTGTGAGATCATTTTGGAACACTTGTCTGCAATCAAGTGTGAATTTAGGACTGTGGTTTGGTGCGAAAGTAAGGACAGTAAAGAGTAGTATCTCAACAAAGATAAAAGAAAGCATATCACTGTAATTCTAGCTCTCTATCCCATTCAAGTGTAACTGTAATCAAGTGTGAAGGCTACAATTGATGCGTAAACAAGTGTAAGAATAGAATCCATCTCAATGAAGTCAAGTACTATTATTGGGTTAAGTATTGTCACTGTTTAGGGCATTTATATCTGCCTCATATTCTTTATTTAGACCTAGGGCTACCTTAGTGGAAACAGACCCTTTATACATTGTGGAATTAGGATGACCATATAGTATGTAAAGGAGAATCTCTACAGCAAGATAGAGACTTAAGACTTGGTGCAAACGAAGGACCGAAAGGGAACTTATAAAAGGTAGAGCCTAGAGGAGCATGAAGAAGCATATTAAGGTTAGGGAACAATTTTCTCTAATACTGGTGCAGTACAATGCAAAGAAAGGAAGATCAACATAAGAAGCCTAGAAGAGCGGTTGCAAGGTCTTGGAGGTATACTAAAGCAAAGATCCATGTCAAATTTATGGTACTCGTCAACTGAAGATATACAAGAAGAACTACTTACAGGTTTTCCTCTCCAAGAGGGAGAGGTTTCGGCCCTAGCTTGAATAGCTTAAACTTTGTGTCTCTTGTGTTTTTATAATTGACTTGATGAAGAACATAATAATGTAACGAAATATAAGGTCTAAGTGGAAAGAAGCATCACGAAATCTCAAGTAATTATCATGAAAGAGAAATTTGAATTAAATTCCCTAATTTCTCAACATGGTATCGGAGTTGAGGTGTTGAAGACAAGAAAGGGAAGTTTTGCAAGAAAGACACAAGGATCGAGTTTTGGGAAGGAGGTCAAAGATCAGTTTTCAAGGGAATATTCAAAGAAAATAGATATACATTAAAAGTTCAAAATCCTAAATCTAAGGAAGAAGACCTCCATTCAAAGAGCATCTTGTAGAAATTGTAAAACCCTCAAGCCATCTCAAGAAGATAAAAGACCTTACTCAAAGTACTTGTACATCAAGGTCCTCTCAAGAAGAAAAGAAAGATCTAGGAGGTGATATTTATGTTCAAGGACTCTAAATCTCTCTCATGATTGAAGCCAAGTCAACATTATTGGAGACATCATCAAATCATCATTTTGTTGAATTCATCAAGCCATCTAAGGTGATCTACCACTTTACACCTCTTTTTAAGAAGCCAATCTAAGAAGGATATTTTATTACTATCTATATCATTGTCAACAAGGAAGCTTGTTGTAGAATAAAATCACCTATTCAAGTAAATATATTTATAACTTCATCTGAATATGTCAAAATGTATTTTTTCTAAGAAAGCAACAAATTGGTTGGGGTTTGAAACTTTCTTGCATGGAAGAAAATGATAGATCTAAATCTTATTGAGAATGAATTCATGAACTATATCAAAAGGTCGACAACTAGACCTTTAAAAGAAGATACTCAAGCACATACTTGAACGTAGACATAAGAGCCCAGAGGATTTTAATAGAATCCGTAAAGGACTCGCTCATCCCCTATGTAACAAATCTAGAATCTTCAAAAGGAATATATCACAAATTGGTGGAGTTGTTCTTAGTGGGTAGTGCAGGGGAAGTAATATATTTGAGACAAGAACTGTACAAGTTGAAGTTGTCAAGAGAGGAAGTAATCACTTCATATTTTATGGAGATTTGTGAAATACGAGATCAACTGCAGCAATTGGGAGAAATAATGTCTGATAGAGAAATGAATCCAGTGGTATTGAATGCTCTACCGGAGGAATGGGGAATCTTCACTTCAAGTATATATGGGAAGAAATAAGCAACACCATTCCAGGATCTATGGTCTCTATGCAAGAAATAAGAGTCGAGGTTAAAAGCTAAAGTTGATATAGGATCAAATGAAGAGAATCAAGCCTATTCTGCCATGTCAAGAAGAAAGGGAAGTTTTGGTAAGTTTGGACCTTGGAAGAAAAGGAGAAACATGGGTAAGTTATGATGTTATGGATATAATGAGCTTGGGAACTATAAGAAAGATTGTCCCAAACCTAATAAGGACGAGAGGAAAAGGGAATAAGCCCATATTGTCAGAGAAATGCAAGAACTAGATTCAAACAAAACCTAACAAAGAAGAAGTGAAAGATCTATACTATGGTTGAGATCATCTTCCTCTTTAAGAGGTATTTTTCGGTTGTAAGATAGTATGTTAGGAAGAATTTTATATTAGACAGATGCATCTCTGTATAATTGGCATCATGATAGAAGCATTGAAGGAGGAACACTCATTGTAGGAGAATGTCTCTAAACACATATGTGACAACTATGTTATGAAGTGGCTCCTTGGAACCTCACTGAAAAAAATTTATGGAATGCAGTCATCTAGACCAAGGGTCATCATTCAATAATAAATAAGGAAACAGGTGCTAACATTTTCTAATGGAATCCTCTTTGGATTCACTAGTTAGAAAGAAAGAAAAAGGTTTTATAAAATTTCTATCATGCAGAATTATGGGATTGGGTATGATGACATATTGATGAAGCGGGTCAAGGGAATGAAACTCTTCATTATAAGGAAACCTGCTGTAGGACGACTCAAAAGGAAAAAGGATAAGGTACATGTACATATATGTTGAAACTGGATGCTATGAAGTCATGCCATACGGATGTGGGTAGTATACTTTTATCTTTAGAAGTATGATCAAAATAGAACGCAGAAACTCTTATGATTCCCAAGTTGCCAAAAGGCATGATCTACACTAGATGAAATCAAAATAATATGTCCTCATATGGAATATGAGGTGATTGTACATTATCAATCAACTTCTCAGTGGAATTTCCTAGGAATGAAATAAAATTGTGTGTTGGATGAAATCGTGAGAAGTACAACCATGGAAAGAAGCAATCAACATCAAAGGAAGTCAAGAAGATTTGACTAGGATATCTCTTGGGAAGATATGTAGACTCTAATAGAAGTCTGGAAAAAATAGAGACCCTTGACAATACATATCTTTAGGAGATGTGTCTATCTTTAATGAAGGATGTTGATGCCTACAAGAAGATGTCATGATGAAAGATCATAACAAAGATGGCTTTTAAAAGTTCATATTTATAATTAAATAATATTTGATGAGCTTATGTAGGTTTTCCAAATGGAAGCATATAACTTTCACAATTTGATAACCATATGGCAGGATGAAAGATCCTTGGAAGAAATATGGTTTGAAAGATAGCAACATGGCATGAATCTAGACCAGATGAAAAGATAGATGGATCACTTTCCAATAGAAGACATGACTCTTGGATGAAATTGATGGATGATCTGTGCCCTATGAAGAGATCCAGAAGATGAAGACTCCTGATCAACAACAAAGAAACTCATGACATTGAAGGAAGGAGTTCTTCATGAGCAGCTAGGTGTTTTCATCATTGTTGTTGCAGGTACCTGATTCAAAGGGATTCGATAATAAGTTTCTTACTAGGAATAAAATTGTTAATTACTAATACAAGAGGGAGCTTTGGTACATTCCTTGTATAGGAATGATTACATTCCTTTCTGGAATACGTCCTCCCTAATTGAGAGGGAGAGATAGACATGTCATTTTTGTTTTAACCTGGAAGACATAATCTGGGATTTGGTAATCATATGGCATCCAATACTCTTTTTGGATGTTGTTACCCGGATAAATACCTCTTGTAGACAAGAGTGATCTCCCTAGTATCTCAACAAATAACTAGAAACAAACAGACATAAGAATATCTCTTTCCCTAATCTATTAGCATTCATATTATCAAAACTATAAAAGAGAGGATAATTCTCTTACCTTTCAATGAGATGTTTGTTGAAGACTTTTTCCTGTTGTCCCAAAGAAGTCCTTCAATGTTGAGAAGAAACCTGCAATCACAAGCATGCAAAGAATCAAAAGCATATGCAGTATGTAATAATCCAAATACTAGCTTAACTTAATGATCAAGGAGATTAATAATTGTAATTACTTTAATGAATCTACAAAAAAAAAAAAAAACAACAACAACAAACAAAACCAAAAAAACAAAAACAAAAAACACAATAGGAAAAAGTATCCAAATGTATTATTCAGGAATATAAAAAGAAATCTTACAACCAAGCCTTGATGTCGTACAAATTCCTCCCGTATGCCTTCCCAATATTCCTCCTTGGTTGAACAAGATTTCCACTCTAGAATGACTAGCATAAGATTATCATAAATAAACCCCGTAATCCTGAAGTTTCAACTCAATTTATAGGATAAAGTGAGGTTTCAGATCCACCAATAGAGGGGTGTTATCCACAAATGAAGGGATTAGGGTTCCTTGATCCAAGGGAATAAGTTCCATGATTGGAGGGATTTAGCTCGAACTAGCGCGACTCAAAGGCTTTTAGTTGGAAGAATATGCGCCCAACTATGCTTCTAGAAGTTACTTTTTTACTTTATTTAAAATGGGGTGCACAGGTTTTAATGGGAAACAGAGTTCAGAAGTCCACAGGTAAGCTTATTAATATTCTCGCATGCGCAGGAAGTGATTGCAAAAAGTGCACAGACCATCCATTAGAGAACTTTTGAGGTCTAAAATGGGCCTCCTAGGAAAAATGTACAACCAAAATAAACTTTATAAAAACCAATATAATTCAAGATGATGATTTCAACCATGGGGGATGATTCACCATTTATGTGGTAAAAAAGTAAAAATATTAAAAAATAATAAAATAATAAAACTACTTTTTCAACTTGTATTTTAAACTTATCCCCCTAAGGCTTTACTCAAATTTCAAGCGGGATTACTCGTTGGATGAAAAATTTAATTCTTCATCCAAGGAGTACCAATGTTGCATACTTTCGATGTACCCTTCTACATGAAAAATGAGAAATACATGAAAAAATATGATTAAAATCACATTTTCCATGTATTTCTCATTTTTTGTGTAACAATGTCCATTGAGAGTATGCAACATGGGTACTCCTTGGATGAGGAATCAATTTTTTCTTCCAACGAGTGTTCCCGCTCGAAATTTGAGTAAACCCATAGGGAGATAAGTTGAAAATACGAGTTGAAAAAGTAGTCTTTTCTTTTTTTCCCTCTAAAATTTGATGATGTAATCTAATGTTATTTTACTATTTCCACTATTATTTTATAATTTCCTTACCATTTTAGACCTCAAAATTCCCCTAATGCTTTAAGAGTATTTAAGAGCTATTTTCCTAGTTTCCAAGACTTGGTTAAGGAATATAGATGTTTGAATTCTAAGGAAGCATGAGTATGGATGGTGATATATCCATATTAACCGTCAAATGTCATGGTGACAAAATGATGTGTAACAGATTGACCCCTAAAGTGCGAAGTCTGAGAAAATATTTCAAAAGGGTGAAGTGCTTCATCACACCAAGGATTGAATCAGAGATATGGGTCGAAAACCTATAAGATACATTCAATGCAGATATATAATCATCATTGAGGTATGAATTCCCATACTTAGAGCAAAACTAACTATATGTGTTGGTACAGAAGTGACCCAGAATTACATCAATAATAGACACATTATCGATGCAACCATCTATTATGAATTAAGGAGGATAACATTTGCTTGTTGTGTAAGCTCATCCTTCGGATGAGTTCATCTTAGTAATTTTAACAAACCTTAGGAAGGAGTGGTTCGGTCCCATTGTGATCAACGGGTCCTATACAGTTTAATTTTAATGAGTCTAGCATAGGATTAACTCAGTCTTTTTCAGTTTTAGGGAGTCAGAAGAAAAACATAAGTAAACTCCATAGTGTTATTTTTCGTAAATTTAGTCTCTCAAACCCAAAAAAGGTTAAAATAATGTAGGAGAGAACTATATTGACCATGCTTAGTCAACGTATACCTTTTTTGTAATTAGTCTAGTTCAGTCCGGAAAAGGGGTAAACTTATACTAAGTAGACGAATGTTCATTTATTTTAACGAGTTTGAATATTCAAGTGCTCGACAATATTCTCATGTTTAGAGAGTCTAAAAAGGTCTTAAAAGAGAACTCCATGGTTTCGTTTTTTCGTGTTTTTCGAGTTTGAAAAAGTGATAAAAGTTTTCTCTATCGTCAAAATGATTTTGTGTTTAAATACAACCTATTCTCTACACAGAAAACTCAAAATATACAATAATATGTTCTTAATTATCGTAAAAATATTGAAAATTTAAACTTATAAAGGTCAAAATAAATAAAATAATATTATTTTATTCATACAAACCTATAAAAAATGGAAATAAAAAGTCATTTTCACCATCTGATTTTGAGAGCAATAAAAAAGGGTTTTTACCATAGAACTTCTAAAGCTGATATCGGGCAGACCGGTGGACCATTTCACGAATTGTCACTTCCAAGTATTTAATCACTCCATTATCTTAAATTCTATCCATTTTCTTTTTCATTTTAGGCTTTGAGATTATTGTTTTGGAGAAAATACGTTTTAGAAATCACCCTCGAGGGTAAGCAGGTTTTCCTTATCGAGCCAGCGCACCCTAAAAAATTTTAACACATAAAATTATCGTTCCGCCGTGGTTTTTATGTACAGAACATGCACAAAAAAACATTGCGTAAAAAGAAAATCCACACATGCACCGTGGGGTTTTTCAAAAAATGTTTTCTTTCCATCAAAATTGCTTTAAGTTCTTCCAAAAGATTTCTAATGCTTTTTAATGATTGTTTGTGGGAAAATTGAAACAACCATGCTTGAGTGGAGAGAAAGTGAGCATGAAACACATGATAATGAGGAATTGATAGCCCAGAAATGCTTCGGGCTTTAAATAACTGTGGATTATACAAATTTTGGTCTATACAGGGAATGAAAGCCCAAGTAGAGTTGATGACCTTGTTGGTAAATGCCTGGGATATTCAGGAACAGTGCTTTATCATTGGAGATCATAGACTCATCATTGATGCAGAGGATATTTATTTCCTCGCTAGTTTGCGCTATAGGGGACGATACATTTCTTTGTTTGGCACACGGCCAGGAGGACAACCCACTACTTCCTATATGGTGCAATATTTCACTAAGGATTTGCAATTGAAAGATGGTCGAATTGATATAAAAACTATCCAACGAATGCATCTTAAGATTATTGCTTTCACAGTTACTAGATTATGTGGCAGTGCGACTCCTCATGTGGCCATCAAAGCACATATGCAAATAGCTTTTGAGTGTTCTGAAGGAACAATATTCAACTGGTGTGAAGGAGTAGTTGTCAATATCAAAGGACAACTCACTCGAGCAAAGAATGGTAAGTTGAAGAATTTCGGCTATGGTGCCATTCTTATATCTTTTTCTTTAGAGAGGATTCCATTCCTTCTACCACAGCAGTAGTTAGTTGATCCTACGGGACCGAGAGATCCTCGCATGTTGTGATGGGTTTCATTGATGGTTCACCATGGCGGCGATGGCAGTCTTGTTGTCCAACATACACCTTAGTTTTTCATATGGCTAGGAAGCCAAAATTTCATGATCGAGGACTTCCCCTATACAGGGGTGACCCTGATACAACACTCCCACTTAGAGCACAGTGGGATGAGCCAGGTAAAAATTCTCATTTTGAGTTTTTATGTTTTATAATTTTTATTTGATTTTTTATCATCCAATACTACTAATAAAAAACATTTTAAGGCAGATGTAGGCCCAGTACGACCAGTAGTGCTTTTTCATTTTTATAGACGAGGAGCACAACCTATAGAAGCATTTCTAGCATAGACTGATGCAGTTGAGGCCCTTACAGAGTTGGAACATAATATGGAGAGGCTGACCATATATATCCCAGAGACTGGGATAGATGATTTGCCTCTCTGATACAAGAGGCATGTGACTGGGATTCATGGTCCTTTCAGACGATACTTGCCCCAAGTGGCGCGTGCTATACTCTGTTATCATGATCATCATCATGGATAGTTGATATTCATTTTAGACGTCATTTTTGTTTTTTGTATCAGTATATTTAGATCATAAGGTGTTTGAGACATATGATCACAGATGATGTATATTTTTTGACAAACTATGATAAACAACTATTTTGACCTAATGATGATACTACTTTTGGTCTCTTACTATATTGCTCAATATGGATTGAATATTGTTTTGATTTACTTTCAATGTGGCAAATGTCTATTTAAAACTTGATTACCCAATGCATCAGCTAACATGTTTAAATTTCTCGAAATGTGTTGATATTCAATGTAATCAAACTGTCTTTCCAAGAGATGGGTAATTAAAAAAATTCTTAACAATAATGGATTTATGATTTCATAAACATTGTTTAAATGTAATACAATGAGTTGAGAATCTAACCTAACAATCAAATGTTGAATGCCAAATGCAATGGCATAAGATAATAATTTATTGACTCTGCTATATTCGGCAATATTGTTCGTTGTTCGACCGAGGCAAACCCCATGAATAGAAACTAACTCATTAGTGGGTGAATAGATAACCCAAGAAGTGGAAGATAGGTTTCGTGTACTACGACAAGAGCCGTCAGTAAAGCCAATATAATTCTGAGGGAATTTCAACATCTGTAATATCAAGAGTAGTCAAGATAAGCAGAAAAAGTAGTAGAAACTCGCAAAGAAAAAAAACTAATCTAAGGCACACTTTTCCTAAAAATGTAACTAATGTACAATGAAGATATCCATAAGATAGATCATGCATAATATCTCTTCAGATAAAGACCCTTTATGGTCTTATCTAAAGAGACATCATCATAATCAACTAATTCATAGGCCCCTTTTGCAAGCACATGCTTAACAATGTAAGGCCATGCCACATTGGTTCAAATTTACCAGCGCCTGGGTGAAAATGTGAAGTTGGGTTACACTTTTTTCCCTTTTTTGAGAAAAAACTTTCTTTTTTTTCGGTTCTTCAACTTTCTGCAAACTATAACAATTTTTCTGTTTAGAATTTCATTTTGCGATAAAAATAAAAGTTGTCAGAAACTTTGTTAGCTTTCTATTACTTATTTTTTGAAATTTTTTAATGCAAATTTGATATGTCAACTTAGCGTTTCTTTGAGTGTGTGTTTCTTAACAATCAAAGGATTCATAAGAATTCATGTTAATACGCAATGTTGTATTCATCGAAAATTTTTGTTTTTGAGAAAAAAAATGTGTTACAACAATATAGAGAGAGTCTACTTCGGTTTCATCATATTTACAAAGCCAATGGATGCATATCATTATTACTAGAATTTTTTGAACTGGTCCAATATGAAAAAACTGCATATTTTGGATATGTTTCGCGACACAACAAATTTCTTAACATATAAGTTATAAACTAAAAATCTAAAAGCTACCCATTAGAGACGACGGACCAATGTAATGTCCCATAATTTTTTCAATTTTTTTTACAATGGGGAGATACAGAATTTTGATTTCACTGAATCACAATGACCCTCAGAAATTGTTTGCACCCATTTTATTAGAAAATTAATTAAAATTAGTAAATGTTTATGAAATTCCATAAAAATTATATTTCCTGAAAGTAGATTCAATTCTGAAAATTCTTATCTTGGTTCCGACAGTTAATTCAGAATGTTTCATGGAGTTTAATTAGTCCAAAATTGCAGAAACGTCAAGCTGTGTAACTGGTGATACGTTAGTTTGGCTGAACTTTGATTAAAAGTTCGGCCGAACTATGGCCCATTAAGTCTAACGACTTAATATTTCGGCCGAACTTTAATCTAATTTTCCGTCGGCCAGAAAATTCCACGGCGCCCCTCCTAAAACACATTTTGCGGCAATATAAATTGCCGCGAAATCATTCATAATTTTTGCACATTTCGCACATTTGCTCTGATTTTATAAAGGTCTTGGTTTGGGTTTAAAGACTTTTCTTGGAGGTTTGAGTTTAAGGGCATTTCTTGGAGGCGGACCAATTTTGCAAAGAATTGTTTTGGAGGCGGAACGGTTTGATTTTTCAAAAAATTATTTTTGGTTTAAAGAATTTTCTTGGATGTACATTCAAAGGACATTTCTTGAAGGTATGTGATACATTTTTTTGGATTTTTTTTTGTTCATTTTTTTTAAAAGTATGGATTTGTGCTTAATTTCGAATTCTTGGAGACGGTCCGATTTTGCAAAGAATTGTTTTGGGTTTAAGGAATTTTCTTGGATGTCCATTCAAAGGACATTTCTTAGAGGTATGTAATACATTTTTTTGGATGTTTTTTGTGCTTCATTTTTTTTTGAAAGTATGGAGTTGGGCTTACTTTCGAAAATACATTTTCTGGAAGTATTTTTTAAAGTGACGTTTTTTTTTAATGTGGAGGCATTTTTTAAAGTGACATTTTTTTAGAGTACGTGTTTTGAGTTGAAGTAAATATTTTGAGCTTTGTTTCATTTTTATAAGACATTTTTTTCTCGAATTTTTTAAAGTGTTTTGGATTAGAGTATGTATTTTTTGCAAAAAATTTAAAATGACTTTTATTTTAAATTAAATCTTTTGTGATGCTTTTTCTAATTGAGTTATTGTCTAAATTTTTGAAGGAAATTTTTTGAACTTCATACTCTATTATCATGGGAAATCGAAGGACTTGTGCAAGAAAATATGATCGAAAAAGAGACCCTGAGGAACGTAGAGAAGATATGAGACAATCTCGCAAAAGAAAGATAGAAGCCCTCTCAAATATTGAAGTGGAAAATCAACCTCAAGCAGAAATTGAAGCAGGTATGTAAATGTAAATATTATGATCTATTGATATATTTAAAATTCTCCTAGTGTAAAATGTGAAGCTTAATTTTTATATGATGAACTAATTTGAATTTAAATATTTTGTTTAATGTAAACAGACAGAGATATTCTTCAAAACATTGATGATGAGATACAAAATTTTGAAAGAGAAAGTGAAAGAGATATTGAACCAATGACTGAAGATGGTGAAAATATTGAAAGAAATTCAAATGAAGAAATTGAATCACAAGGTATGTATATATATTGAACACATGCACGTATTATTGAAATTATACATATATTTATTAATTTAGTTATTTATTGTTCATATGTAAACTTATTATGTGTACTATTTTTTCGAATATGTACAAATGAAATCAGTGTCGATGATGAGATGTTAGAAAATGTTGACACTCACACATATGGAGATAAAAAACCTGACCATGTTATACGATATCGTGTTAACTGCATTTTTGAAAAGTATTTCTTCAATGAGCGGGTGACAGTTCAAGCTCAAATGTTGAAAGGTCTCCTATCATTAAGAAAATTAAAATAAGCTACGACACTAATGGGTATTCGAAAATCAACCAAAGATAAAAAAAAAAAAATGAAGGAAGATGTGATACAAAATATAAGTAGTACTATAAATTCAATTAAGAGATCTAGAGAGAAAAATGTTTCGATTGTACGTAGAAGAATACATATGGAAATGATTTCATCAAGTACTAAAGAGAATCGTTTGGTAACATCTATGGCACGAGCATTAGGAACCTCGCGAAAAACTTTGCACAAACATCGGAAATTTCGGCTGCAAGTAGATGCAAATGATGAACTCGCTTGTTGGAGAGCTATTTGTAGGCAACCATACAAAGATAGACTTGGAGAAAATGTTAAAAAAATAATATATGAATATTGGAAGAACAATTCACGTGCTTCGCCAACTGCAAGGCATGTGATGCGAAGAAGAATAGCACGAAATCAGTACGAAGAACATGAAAAATATTTCTTGGAAACCACTCAAATAGAGTTATTCAACAAGTTCAAAGAAGATAATCGTCAAATTCATGTTTCAATTAGTGCTTTTGTTCAACAAAAACCATGGTATGTAAAACCTATCACCGTACGCGACACTTGTTGTTGCCGTTATCATGTGGAATTTCAGTTATATTATGACACATTCCTTGATTTTGGTAGAAAATTATGGAAGGATTCACCTCCTCCTTCCACTATCTGTGATTTCATATCTCAAATTCTATGTGAAAGAGAAAGCGATGAACTATTTTACAAAAAGAAATGTGTTGGTGGTAAAAAATGCGATGATTGTGGAAATTTCACTAAATTTCAAAGCAAATATCGTACTGATATAAATGATCAATCATTTTCCAACATGAAAGTGAAATGGAAGATATATTAATATATCGATACATCGATTCAAGGTGCAAATAGTGTTAAAAGAATGGAATTACTAGAAGACAAAATTTTTGTGATAGACTTTTTCAGAAAGTTTGAGGTAGAAATTTACAAATACACCAAGTATTCCCATAGAGCTCGATGGAAAGACTTGCAATTCAAAAAATCTCATGAAGTTTTTCCACCAGGGACCATTTTGTCAGTGATTGATTTTGTAGAAAACTACACATTTGTTCCACAAAAATAAATTCAGAGTGAATACTATCATTTTGACCAAGTCTCCATGCTCGTCCATATTCTATATAGACATGCTGAACAAAACGTCGATCATATAGAAATCACGAGTGAAAATCGATATATCATTAAAGAATATCACTTTTATATCAGTGGTGATCGTACACATGATACATATTTTGTACAATATTGTTTTGAAAAAATTTATGATTCCTTGAAAAATCGTGGAATAACATTCAATGAACATTGGATATGGTCAGACGGATGCGCGGGTCAATTCAAATCTGCACAATCATTCTTTTGGTTGTGTTGTCTTCATAAGAAAACCTGCATTAAACATTGTTGGAATTTCTTTGAGACTGCCATGGAAAAGGAGAACATGACGGTGCAGGAGCATGCATAAAATGAGCACTTCGAAGATATAAAATGAACCCCTCTGCAAGCCGACTTGTGAACGCTAAAGAAGTTGTTCAATGGTGCATCGCTGCTCTAAGCCATGAGACTAACCCATCAAGGGAAGTGCCAAGGTACATTCAAATTAATTTTTAATGGAAATCTAATTTTAAACATTGTACATTTATCGTGCAATGATTATCTTTGATTGTATTTTGATATCATATTTACAAATTCTTATTTTAATTTTCCATATAAAGGTTTTTCTGGCATATTGGGATCGAAGACGTGGATAGATCAATTGGAAATGAAGTTGAAACAATAAAAGGGACTCGAAAATTGCATTCAATTAAAACAAAGTCGTCCAGAAATGTGTTTGCATTGGATAAAAGAAAATATTCTTGTTCCTGTGATGTTTGCATAGACAACACAAAATCCAATGACGTTTGTGAAAACAAAATGTATGTAAAAGATTGGAAACATACAGAGCTAAATATAAAGGGAAAAATGTCTGTTGCAATGTTTGAAGAAATGAAATCAGAGGAAACTACAATATCATTCGATAGTGATTGAGTTTATGATCTTGTAAGATAAGGTAACATTTGAATTGCTTTCTAATGATTTAAAGATCTAGAAATAAATTTAAATATGTATAATTTTGTTAAGTTTGTTTTATTGTGCAGGAGATGTTTTTGTTGTAATTGCACCTATTAACAACGATGAAAATGTTAAGTATTACTTGATGCGTTGCACTGAACGAAAAATGAAATTATTAGAAAACTATAATGATCACGGATTTCAATATAACAGAGGATCTATTATACTGAAAGGTTATTTTTTCAGACAAACTAATCAAAGTGGGGACTTTGTTTACTTTGAATAATATGAACCTGATTCCATAAGTTGTCAATATAGTCACTTGGTGTGTGCAGCACGCTTAAAGTTGATAGAGGTTCAATCAAAGAAAAAAACGAAAATTAAGAAATGGAAAATGTCAAAATCCGATCATGAACGGATTATTGAAGATGGCATTCCATTGGATTTTTTTTTATTGAATTGCCCAAAAATTTATTCTCTTTGGATAAAATTTGTTTTAGAACTTCCAGTACACTCAACTAAAAATTGAGCTCCTTATGTTATTTGTGCAAGTGTTTGCACATGTACAAATTGTTTTGGTACATGCACGTGCTCCAGTATCAACTGAAAGTAGCTTTTCTATACATGTGAATTGATGAAAAATGTTATATATATATATATATATATATATATATATATATATATATATGTTCTAGAATGCAATTAATTATTCAAGTAGTTTTACTATGTGCATTGATGAAAAATGATTCACGTACTCAATATATATGTTCTAGAATGCAATTAACTGGAACTAGTTTTTCTATGTGCATTGATGAAAAACTATTTGGATTTTTCTGGTAAAAAGTATCCACAATGTAAATAAATCATCCGCAGTATAGTTTGGTACGAAGATTCCTTTCAGACAAGAGACTCGGAGCACTTCTCCGACTTTTGGTGGGATTTGACCTACATCTCTATTCCTGATTGAAAATCTAGTACAAAATTTGTTTGTCCAATGGTCAGATATGTTCAATGTGCATTGATGAAAAATGTTACTTACATATTGGATATATATGTTCTAGAATGAAATTAATTGTTCAAGTAGTTTTACTATGTGCATTGATGAAAAATGATTTAAATGTACTCAATATATATGTTCTAGAATGCAATTTTAACTAAAAGTAGTTTTTCTATGTGCATTGATGAAAAATCATATTGGATATATACACAAACTGAATGTGCCCAATTTTTCTTGTGAGCCTTTCTGGTAAAAAGTATCTGTGCAATGTAAATAAATCATCCACAGTATAGTTTCGTACGAAGATTCCTTTCAGACAAGAGACTCAGAGCACTTCTCTAACTTTTGGTGGGATTTGACCCACATCTCTATTCCTGATTGAAAATCTAGTACAAAATTTGTCTGTCCAATGGTCGGATATGTTCTATGCTCTAGAATGCAATTAACTAAATGTCATCAATTTACCAAATTATAAATCAACAAGGCTACCTATTTGAGTGCATTAATGACATTGACCCAAATTCAACAAACATATATGTACTTCTTATATTTCCAATCAAAATTAAAGGGATAATTTGTACATATATCTACTTCTTTAAACTCTTTTTTCAATTAGAGTTGAATTGATACATGGTTAGTTGCATTGAAAATTTATATTCTTCCTATTGGAAATTTTTTCACTCAAACAATACTATGTAGAGATCAAAAGCAATCTTAAGATTCCAAATGTACTTCAACCATCCAAAACTTGAGTTTTAAAAACTTTTTGATTAAATCAAAACAATACAAGTCACATAGGAGTCTTCTATCTAAGCCAAATGTAGATTGAAACCATCCAAAACTTAGATCAAAACATTTAACATTTAACATTAAATCAAAATTAAAAGGATTTACATATAACTACTTCTTTACTCTTTTTGATTAAATCAAAACAATACTTCACATGGGAGTCTTCCATCTAGGCCAAATGTAAATTGAAACCATCCAAAACTTAAATCAAAACATTTAACATGTTATATCTTGAAACATTTAACATTAAATCAAAATCAAAGGGATTTACATATAACTACTTTAATCTTTTTGAATATATCAAAACAATACTTCAAATAGGAGTATCTTCCATCTAGGCCAAATGTAGATTGAAACCATCCAAAACTTAAATCAAAACATTTAACATTTAATATTAAATCCAAATTAAAGGGATTTACATATACAACTACTTCTTTACTCTTTTTTATTCAATCAAAACAATACTTCACATGGGAGTCTTCCATCTAGGCCAAATGTAGATTGAAACCATCCAAAACTTAGATCAAAACATTTAACATTATATCAAAACATTTAACATTTAACATTAAATCAAAATTAAAAGATTTACATATATATAACTGTAATGAACATAATGTACATAGCGAGACCCGTCTCCTGGGTTGCCTAACTAGCCAACACCAGAGGGGGTCTGAATCAAAAAAAACAGAAAAGGGGCTGCCCATAACAGGGAAAAAGCTAAAGAGGACTTGACATCAGGCTAGCTATCGAAGTGTGTAGGAGGATTCTCCTCCACAATTGGACAATTGTAGTCCTCCGGATCATCATCTACTCCCTTGGAGTGCTAGGAGGAGTTTTCGCTGCTCGCGCCATCGCTGCAAGAGCTCGTCGAGGTGGATTTGACTGGAAGAGTTGCCGACTTCCTGGTGTCCTAGGTCTGATGGGTTGGAATGGTGGACTTTCTCCACCACTTCCTGGAACTAGAAGCACCTTCATCTTGCGGCTCCTCCTGAAAAGAGACGGAAATGGTCG
The DNA here is from genome assembly GCA_034641835.2 of Pinus albicaulis. Taxonomy (NCBI): domain Eukaryota; kingdom Viridiplantae; phylum Streptophyta; class Pinopsida; order Pinales; family Pinaceae; genus Pinus; species Pinus albicaulis. The sequence continues at coordinate 337,946,827 of CM076582.1, read as the reverse complement.
CCGTAATTCGCGGTCTGACCATAGCACTGGTGAAGTGAAATTGTGCTTCATTGCTTGCTAGAGGAGGGTGGCTACTTGTGTCATGGATGGAAAGAGGAGGGTGAGAGCCAGCACTCCTGCCCCCTCCATCCCTACCCCCACCTCCCCTTTTGCAATGCATCCATTGTCTATGCATGGGGTCTTCCATAGGCCAAATGTAGATTGAAACCATCAAAAACTTAGATCAAAACATTTAAAACATTTAACATTAAATCAAAATTAAAGGGATTTACATTAAATTTAGATTAAAATGGTATCCAAAACTTAAGTTTTAAAAAAAATTTGATTATATATCGTGCAACATTACTTCACATGCCATGCCAATTATAGTTCAACTATCCAATAGAAACATTTAACATTATACCACATGTGCCAAATGTAGATTGAAACCATCCAAAACTTAAGTTTTAAAACTTTTTGATTATATATCGTGCAACATTACTTCACATGCCATGCCAATTATAGTTCAACTATCCAATAGAAACATTTAACATTGTACCACGTGTGCCAACTGTAGATTGAAACCATCCAAAACTTAAGTTTTAAAAACTTTTTTATTATATATCATGCAACATTAAAACATTAAACATTTAAAAAATTAAATATCACATGCGAAATGTAGATTGAAACCATCCAAAACTTGAGTTTTAAAAACTTTTTGATTATATCATACATAACATTACTTCACATGCCATACCAATTATAGTTCAACTATCCAATAAAAACATTTAACATTATATCACATGCCAAATGTAGATTGAAACCATCCAAAACTTAACTTTTAATTTAACAAAAAATTATAAATCACAACATTACTTCACATGCCAAATGTACTTCAAGCATCCAAAACTTAAATTTTAAAAACAAAACAAATTATAACACATCATTACATAACATGCCAAATGTAGTTCAGAAGCAAAACAAAACTTAAATTTAAAAAACAAAACAAATTATAACACATCATTACATAACATGCCAAATGTAGTTCAGATGACAACATTAATTTATAGATGACAACATTACTAGTAGTTCAATTATCCAAAAAAGTTTTAAAAACCAAACAAATTATATAACAACATTACTTCACATTCACATGCCAAAAGTACTAAAACCATCCAAAAATTAACTTTTTGGAACAAAACAAATTATATTAACACTGTAATAAAATATGTCCAAAAATTGTAGATCTCACAAGTATCAAATTGTATCAAGTTATATATATATATGACAATGCATCTAGATAATATATAAAAAAGAAAATTTAAGACTATCTAAATCTTGAAATCAAATCTACAAATCATGTCCATCAAATAGAGATGGATCTAGCATCTTTCCTATCAGGGTCTCAATCCGTGCACTATCATGTGAAGCATGGGAAAACTACATACACAATGCACATGTACTTGAACATTAAAATTTGATGTTTTAAAAATGAGTGAGAATATATATAGAACTTCATGTAAAAAACAAAATATAACAAAAAAATCATGCAATACCTCATGAGGTTCCCTCTCCATTTGATCAACAAGTTCCGCCCCCATAAGAACATTTGCAATGGTAAACTGTACAATATACATGTACAGTTATATATCTATATATATATATATATATATATATATATATATATTAAAATTTCAAATGAAAATGCACGTGTACATATATAAACTTATTTTCAATAATATTAAAAAAAAAGTTAGACAACTTGTTCAAATGGTTGAAATGGTGTGGATGCTCCTATCTCCATCGCTAGAGTCCGTGGATTAAAGAAATCTTATATAGGAACCCAAATTCAAAAAATTTAAAATAACTCAATATATATATATATATATATATATATATATATATCTCAATTTTTAATGGAAATTTTTGAGGTGGAATATATATATATATATATAACTTAAACATAAATTTTAAAAGTGAAAAATTGTCCATACTTGTGGCTCATCTCCTAAGGAAGTAGAAGGTACATCTCCCAAGGAAGAAGAAGGTACCGCCATCCCAAAAACATCGGACGGAATCGGAATCTATTAAAACATTTTATCATTATATATACATACATGTACATGTGTGCACAATTATTTATTTTAAAAATATCACTTAAAAAACACTAACATTTTCCAACATATCTTGATGGTGAGACCCATCTGCATTGTTTGAACCAGAGGTCCCGAACGTGATATTAACATTTTCATCATTCATCATGCGTGACAACTGCAAATGGTGTTTTAACATATAATGATACATTTTTGTTAGATTAATGTACATACAAATAAATGTATACATGTACATACACATGTATTTATTAAAAATTGTACACATGTATATGTATGTTAAAATAATTTCAAACCCTAAGGTCATTAACACATACCGTTCCCGTGCCCTCTTCCTCATGAAGAATTAGGTCTTGAAAACCATTGTGACAATTTTTTGCATATATTCGGAGATCTTCAACATTCATGTTGTCAATCTCTTCATCTGTACAATACACAAAATTGGCACGTGCATTTTCACGTGCTCTTTGTCGATTTAGACAAACATCGACTCCACCCAATTTGCTGTAAACATTGTCGATCATGACATCCCTTGCTTCTCGACTTATTTGAGAAGTCGCATCCATCTCTGACTGCAGATTTTCAACCCGAAAAGGTCGACTCACCAATGGCGGCTCAGGGCGAGGCAACTCCACATCTCGCTTAGCACCCTTACAGTCATACAATCGACCTTTCCCTGGACCAAAAAATTATGACGGAAGGTCATTGTAGTTGGGTTTCATATCCAAAAAAAATTCTCCGTAAAACAATTGTGCAAAATAAACAGGAACCTCGTCGTTCCATGGGAGCCTTCCATGGGCCGCAAGGTGTCTATCATACAAATAGTGAGCTATATTTGGGTGCTTGAAATATTTCACCTTTAGCATTTTTCTTTTTGGCCCTTCCTTGAAATTAAACATTGGCTTCGCCATATATTTTGTAACTCTTCATTTTACATCCTCCCATTTATCTGGACCCATTACTGTTTCCTTTCTCTTTCTCATCACTTCTACAAATGTATCAGTTGTTGGCCCAAGAGTTTTGTACACATTTACAAGTTCGCCAAATGACTGTGTAACTATTTCGAGGCTTTGTCGACTCTCAGCAGGTAGAGTCAAAGCCACGAGATCTCTCTGCAATTTTGCATGAAGTTTTTCACACCTTTGTAAGGTGCATTGCGCTATGTTTGTTTCCCATGGTATATCAGAAATGTCGGCTGGATAAGTTGTGCTGGATAGATAACGTTCTTCTTGAATGTATCGTTCTGCCCTGCGTCTATTTTGACCAATATTTGGAACATTTTCAGCCTCTGCATCAATATATATATAATTTTGTATATTAGAAAAAACACATGTAAAAAAATTTGTACAAATTCAATGAAAAAAATATTGAAATTGATGGCAACCTTGACGTGGTTGGTTAGCATCTTCTCCACCATGAAACTGTTGAGACCCAGAATGACCCTGCTGAGAACCAGCACCACCAGCTATTGATTGGCCTTCAGGGGAATAAATATCACCCCCTTCACGCAACCTGCTACCACTCATTAATGGCCCTCTAAGGGGATTTGAACCACCACCAACCTCTTGAGACGAGAGAGAAGATTCATAAACAAATACAAATTTATAATCAATTGAAAAATACATTCATGTGTACATATAAATACATGTACATATTCATTGATTAAATTGCATGAACCATACCACGACTGGGTGAACCATGGGCACGCTCCATGGATGGAGTAGAGACTCTTCTCTTCTTAGCTCCTAAAAATTAAAAAATGAAACTTATTAACAACTAATTTAACTCACAAAGTAAATAAAAAATCAATTCCATATGTACACACATGTATGGAGATTTAAGATTATATTTAAATACCGTGAACATCCCCCGATCCCTGTACCCCCATATGGGATTCGGTTGATCTTCGTCGTTCATCCTCCATGATATATATATCTATTGGTGGACATTTACACAAAATAAATTTTAGAAAATCAATTTGTAATTTAGTGTACACAAATTATGTAGAACACAACTTTCAAAGCAATAATTGATGTGTGAAACTCAATTTAAGCAAAAAAAAAATTATAAAAATGATAATTTCACCAAATTGCGCTTTACATGGTGGGAGCACACTTGGTATAAAATTGAAAAAACACATGGTCATTAAAAAAGAAGTGAAACTGCATTTAAACAAACTTCATTTAAACAAAAATTTGTTGAAGTCCCCGCATTTTAATTTTATAAAAATGTGAAGTTCACCAAGTTGCGCTTTACATGGTGTGGTGGGAGCACACTTGGTATATAATTGAAAAAAACACATGGTCATTAAAATAGACGCATTTATAAGTACACAACACACACATATCCAAGATATGTTACAATTTCCATCAATAAATTTTAAAGGAGAGCGTCTCAACACTAATTCGTCTTTGAGAGATGAATCTTGAATTTTTGAAGAAGAGCATCTCAAAACCAATTCATCTTTGAATAGATTAATCATGAATTGGAATTTCCCCACGCAATAGATTAGTAGACATCTTATTCACATTTGTACAATGCCTTATACTAAAAAATTGAAATTGGCTAACAATATTGTTTGCTATTCCATGCAGTTTTTTTAGCTTCTCCTTCTTAACTTGGCACACGCCATTCATCTGGTTGCACACAAGTTCAGAATTGGTGAAAACTACAATTTCATTTGATCCATACTCCATCGTTGTTCCCAAGCATACTATCAATCCAATATAATATGCCTCGTTGTTTGTTGTTCTTCCCAGTATATTCATTTTCCTTTGGACGACTTTGCTAGTCGCAATATTGGAAAGCACATATGTAATCACTGCTTTCCCTGGACTGGGATAGCAAGAAAATTCTATGCATAATTTCCATTTTTCAACCATATTTAATGGTTTTCTTATCCCTGAAAAAAAAAACAAAACAAAACAAAACAAATTCAATAAAAATATATATATTAAATCAACATTTATTTCAAATTTGCATGAGATAAATGACACAAGATCATGAGGTAAATGACATGTGCATTGTTTATCTTAAAGTTTGACTTAAAAAGTTTGTGGTAGAGTTCACATCTAAAATTAATGGGAGGAAGCCTTAACCGATGAGCGCATGGGGTCCCATCAGTAATGGCCCTATAAGGGCATGGAGTCCCATCATATGGGTGATATGGTCTGATATGATTGATAATAATCAGGTCATATCATCGCATCAATCAACTGCAAGGACCTTGAATGGCCCTATGAGGGCATAGGCTCCCATCAGTAATGGGAGGGCCTTCCATGACATGCTGAAGGACCTTATAGACCCCCTTAAGGGGGCATATAGGCTTATTATCCTAATGGTTGGGTGGACCATACAATCTATGTTGGGTGGACCATACGATGAAATTGAGTGCAATATCTATGTGGGAGAGTACACAATATCTAAGGGGGGGAATAGATATAAGTAAGGAATAGAAAGAGTAACAAGAAGCATATGATTGTGTCAATAATTTGAAGTAGTCAAGAAAGATAACAAAGGACCATCAAAATTGAGTGCAATATATATATGATCAAGTGTCAATAATTTGAAGTAGTCAGGAAAGATAACAAAGGACCATCAAAATTGAGTGAAATATCTATATGATATCTATATGATCAAGTGTCAATAATTTTAAGTAAAGAAAGATAACAAAGGACCATCAAAATTGAGTGCAATATCTATATGATTGTGTCAATAATTTGATAACTTGAAGTAGTCAAGAAAGATAACAAAGGACCATCAAAATTGAGTGCAATATCTATGTGGGAGAGTACACAATATCTAAGGGGGAGAATAAAATATATTTGACTTCAAAAGAAAAGCCTATGAAATTGAGTGCAATATCTATGTGGGAGAGTACACAATATCTAAGTGGAAGAATAGATATAAGGAAGGAATAGGAAGAGTAACAAAAAGCATATGATTGTGTCAATAATTTGAAGTAGTCAAGAAAGATAACAAAGGACCATCAAAATTGAGTGCAATATCTATATGATCAAGTGTCAATAATTTGAAGTAGTCAAGAAAGATAACAAAGGACCATAAAAATTGAGTGCAATGTCTATATGATATCTATACTCAATCAAGTGTCAATAATTTGAAGTAAAGAAATATAACAAAGGACCATCAAAATTGAGTGCAATATCTATATGATTGTGTCAATAATTTGATAATTTGAAGTAGTCAAGAAAGATAACAAAGGACCATCATCAAATTCAAATTGAAAGATCAAGTAGTCTTCTTCATGAAGAATAAGCATTAACTAGGTTCATCATTTAAAGAGTTCACTTTTTAATGAAAAAATTTATGAATAATATGGAATGAATCACTGTACATTATGAATTTATGAATAATATGGAATGAATCATTGTACATTATGAATTTATGAATAATATGGAATGAATCATTGTACATTATGATAAATCTTGTATTTAAATGACATTTGATCTATGAATAAAAAATAAAATGGGATCATCTCTTCATATGTGTGTGTGTGTGTGTGTAAGAGAGAAATAAAAAGCAAAGGTAATTCCACCAAGCCTAAAGGAGCATGTCCTAATACATTAAATTATGTTTGTTTTCTAGAAGCATTAATCATGAAGAGTCATGAGATCCACATTTCAACCATACTATTTTCAAGTTAAAGAAGCATGTCCTAATACATTATTATGTTTGGTTTCTAGAAGCATTAATCATGAATTTTCTTTGAGATCCACATTTCCATCATAATGTCTGAAAGTTCACATTTCCATCATGCTATTTGCAAGTTCTATATGAAGATATGTAGTCTAATAACTAATTAGCAAGTTGTGATGTCCTAATACATTATTATGTTTGGTTTCCATCATACTATTTGCAGAATAGTATGAAGATATGTAGTCTAATAACTATACAATCTAGCCCATATAACATATAACGGCCTTTGACAGTATGAGCATAGAGTCAAAAAATAGAGAGGCCTCCCAGCAGAGTTCCACCTGTTCATCAAGGTAAGCAACATAATGTCAGAAGTGAAACAGTGACACCACTGAACATATGTGAATTTAGAATGATTTCAACTCTTTTTTCAAAGGAGAAAAAACCATGTTTCATATATTGATAACAGTTCATATACAAAATCCTCTTGATATACCCATAACAGGTTATCAAGTATAAAATATCAGATTATGTCTCATACAGAAATACATTACAGCAGTATAAAAGACAATATGTAGTCACATATAAAAGACAATATGTAGTCACATTACAGAAATACATTACATGTGAATTTAGAATGATTTCAACTCTTTTTTCAAAGGAGAAAAAACCCTGTTTCATATATTGATAACAGTTCATATACAAAATCCTCTTGATATACCCATAATAGGTTATCAAGTATAAAAGATCAGATTCTGTCTCATACAAAAATTCATTACAACAATATAAAAGACAATATGTAGTTACATATAAAAGACAATATGTAGTCACATTACATAAATACATTACAACAGTATAAAAGACAATATGTAGTCACATTACAGCAGTAGATCATTCTATTTCAATCATTCCAACGTTGAGGAATCGAGAGAAGGCTCAGTAACGACATAAGCTTAACAGTGGCGGTAAACTTTCATGCACAAGGCGAAAATCAGCTAGAGCGGATGAAATTGATGGATCCACAGGAACAGTAACAACTGCAGCAACCGAATGCATATCATACTACCAGAAATTCAACATACACCTTACAGCAAAAGGTAATGAAATTTAAAGCATAATTAACAGCATAGATGCTTTGTTTGGAATTTTGGGGTTTCTTGTTCCCACTTGGTTGTAAAGACAAAATTTCTATACCAATGAGTGCCTTGACTTCTACATGACACCAATCAACTCAAATTAAAACCAAGAATTCCAAAAGGTGCATTTGCAGTAATAGTCCAAAGTTAACATAGAAAAGGACTCTATGAATGTCGTTAAATGGTTAAATGGAGAGAGCAGTTGTCAGAGTTATATTTTATCTCCTTTACTAGAAGAGACAAAACATTTAAAACATACTTTTAATGTTTTTTCTTTAAACCATATATATAGGGACCTCCCCAAATTACTGACTCCAAGCCCTTAAGGAGCTCTCTTCAACCTGCTCATGGCTAGATCGATTTCCAATTTTTGGACTATTCCTAGAAAAGAGTATAGCCCGCATGTGGACATAGGCCTAGATGGCATAGAAATAGACAACAACAGAGTCAATAGGGGCAAGGACAGTTTCACTCGCAGGAGTAAATACATCTAAGAAAGCAGCAGGGGTATTTCCCTTAGGGGGGTTGTTTTATTCCCTAAAGGCATGCGCCAATGATACAGCAGACCAGCTTTCTAAAGCGGGTTTGCAACAAGATATGGGATGTTGGAGGATAGAGGATGAGGACCAGGGCGTGATCCATGTGTCGGATCAGCCACCATATGTATAACTTTATTTTTCTGTCTCCCTGTTTTTATATCAGAAAGTGTTTTGTTTTTTGGTTTGATATACATGCCCTAGATAGTTACTCTTACTTGCATTTATTTTCAGACTTCTATTTTGTTGTTTATCCCATATGGGTTGTTTTCCTCTCTGAGGAGGCTCTGGTTAACATAAAAAATTGTTTCTGTTTTATGAACATATGGACATACTTGTTTTTCTGGATATGAACCGATCTATGGGTTGTTTTCCTCTTATAGAGGAGGCCTATACACTAGATCAATGGTTTATCTTCAGGCATTTTAATTTATCTCAATCTGAGTCCTAGATAAAAATGTATTCTCATTCGAGGTTTTAGAATATTAAAAGAGGCCGTGTAATCACATTACCCAGGTGGCTTATGGGTGTGTAGATATAGATGTGGAGAAAGAAAAATAGATGGATGGATATATTTATAGAAAATAATATATATATATATATAGTGTGTATATTTCAATTATATATGTTATAAAAAATATGTGTGAGCATAAATATAGAAAATAAATAATATATATATATATATATATATATATATATATATATATATATATATATATATATGCATATATATATATATATATATATATATATATATATATTATATATGTTATAAAAAAATATGTGTGAGAAATAAAGATGTTAACTTAGTTAAAAATCAAAATTTTAAAGTTGAAATTACTAAAAAGTTTGCTCTCGATCACAAATCACTATACCCATAACAATGAGACAAATACAACTATACAACCCACTTATAATAGAGGGATAAAGGGACTCGTGTCACCTACTCCAAACCTAAAGACATAATAATGAAAAAGAACATAAGGATGAAAAAACAATACACTTGTCATAATTGTCAAGCAAACCATAACCCACTTATAATAGAGGGATAAAGGGACTCGTGTCACCTACTCCAAACCTATAGACATAATAATGAAAAAGAACATAAGGATGAAAAAACAATACACTTGTCATAATTGTCATAAACTTATATCTAGTTTAATATTTCTAGCTACATGTACACAATAACACATGGTACAAAATAACACATTGATTAGTTCAGGTTATATTAAGTTTAACATAGCAAAAGTTTTAAAATTATATTGCAACCATAAGAAAGAACAGGCATCCATCAATGACATCAATGGCTCAATGAATTGTGGAAATATCGAATGTGAATTAAACTATTGATTATACAACAATTAGGAATTTTTACCGTAATATTGTAATTAATTTATTTTTATATATTATTTTGTCATCATTAATTATGTGAATCTTGGTTATCTTAGTTTATAAGAAAACTCCGGTTAATAACGATTCTCGTAATTTATATATAACACTTCCTTTTAGTTCAATGGAAAGTATAAGATATGTATAACACTTCCTTTTAGCTCAGTGGAAAGCATAAGATAGTGATGACTCATAATGAATTGCTGAGAAGTCGGCCAAGTCGTGTGGGCTCAAGAGAAATAATATACTCCACGGGAGGGAAATGTAACTCAAATATGAAATCAATATCTCTAAATTTTCTCAAAATATTATAACATAGTTGGAAAACATAAATTACAATAGAATATAGAGTATTAAAGGATGGTTTTAGAATTGCATAACCATCTTACTTGCCTTCCTGAAATATGAATGCCCAAATATAAAGGAAACTGAATGGACAATAACCTTCAGGTTTTCTTTTGATAGTTGGGAGGCCAAAGCATATCAGAAGGTATAAGATCACAGATTTCATGGATAACTCGGCCAAGCAATTTTGTTTCAACATTATAGCAATAGAATTCAATATTTTTTAACGACGTCAATATTCAATATGGAAATAATACTCATACAATTGAAAAGATCTACTCAATCTGACTTGTTTCACTCTACATGAATAAACATATATTCATATATTATTGTATGATGTATGTATTTCACAGAGAAATTTTGTAGATCAATATTTTCAATGAACTTTCCACCCATCAAAGGTTTTCTTTATTTCCCAACACTTCTTAATAGGAGAAAATAATAACAGCAGGGTTCATATATGATTACCTGGCATGTCAAATTACCAAAATTGGGCTATGTTACATTGCAAGTAATTAACAACACAATTGGGAGCGAGGAAGAAAACGAAGCTAGTAATTATTGATTTTATTACAAGTTTGGCTAAGATCTAAAGATTGAAAGTAATTTTTAAATAATTTATATTTTAGAATTTCTACAAAAATTAGAAAAAAAATCTCCAGCAACGCTCCAATACCTAATAAATTAATCTAATTGTATAAAAATCGGTATAACTTAGAAATTTAAGTGGACTCTCTCACTCTGACAGTAGGGATGAGTTTAATAAAAACATGGGCTACAAAATTCTTATACTGAAAAATCAAAATCAAATAAAACTCTTACATTCAAAATCAAAATTATTACAGAAACATTGGAGCACAAAACTCTGCTACAAAAAATTCAGACAAAAAATATGTTGGGCTGCAAAAATCTGCATTCTGCTAGTTTGATCTCATTCAAATTTGCGTATTGAAAAATAATCATCTATATATTGATAATTTGGTGTTTATTCAAATTTCTATGTTACAAAATAATCATATAATATAGAAAAAAAAAATTCACAAGAGAAAAAACGTTGTTTTGTATTATATTATAGAAAAACAGTCCATATGCCATATATACATAAACCCGTTAATAGAAAGTGCACCCATTCCATCCAACCAGTGAAAAGATAGTGCCCCATCCCAGAAAATGAAAAGTATTCCCATGTCACCTACAGGGAAAAAGCTAATACAGCATGATCCACATGTAAAACACCATTATATAAGAGAGGATTTGGAGTCACTAAAAGGCTTTCGAAAGCAAGAAGAGACAATAAGTAATAGAAAAACTAGCGAGATGGAGTACATCCAACCAGACATCCATACCGAAACAAAACCATTACCATATAATATAGAATATAGAAACCTGGTTGGATGAGAATGGCTTACTTGTAAAACTAGTCCAAAAAAATTCACATTAAAGGAAACGGTTGATGGTATCATATTCAACTAGACACACATCAAAAATTAAAATTGAAGACTGAATGCGAAACCTATAATATGAAGTCCGGCTAGATTGAATTAAGAAGTGTTAAATGTCGGGACCTTTTCTAACACAGAACACATTGCATTACGAATTTTTCCCTTGTGAAAAACAGAGGAGGATCAGGAGGAGAAATACTTGGTAATTCACTCGCTTGAAGTCGCCACAGAAAATCACCAATAGCACGGACGGAAGCAGCCCCAGACCAACAGCAACATAGACACAGAAAAACGTGCAAACAAACAGACACAGAAAAACGCACGAACAAACAGATCAAAGAAAACATAGACGTGGTAAACAAATAAACTTCACGGGCGATATATTTATAAGAACTAGTTCGGTCGAACTATTTTAAGAGTAAAAGTTTGGTCAAATCAAAGTTCGGCCAAACTTTTGTTGTCGGTTTTCCCATCTCTGGCAAAAATTCTGTTTGCCCACACCATCAGTGTACCGTCAATCTAAACGGAAGCACGAGTTCGGTCGAACTTTATAAAAGGTTCGGCCGAACTATTACCGAAAAAAATAAATAAATAAATAAATAAAAATTAAATTAAATTAAAAATAAAAATAAAAAATTCTGCCCCCGATTCTCACAAAAGTGTAACCCAACTTCACATATCCACCCCTAGCTAATCGTGAGCTTGATCGTATACTAAGACTATATCACCTTTTGAATAGACACAAGGGTTAACACTTTGATCATATTATGCCTTAACACGTTTTTTAAGAGCTTCAGTAGCTAATGCAGCAGTACGGGGAGTCTCATCTGATTGTGCCAAGTATAAGAAGCGCTCTTCCTCTTTAGAGGTAGCTGGTAATAACTCAATGGCTAGTTTGTGATGGAATTTCACATTCAATGGGTAAAACAACTTCCAAACTGTAAACGAGTTGAAAGGAGTAAACCCTGGAGATGTTTTTGTGGAGGTGTGGTATGCCCATAATGTTGAAAAAAGCATGGTGTGCCAATTCGATTTATGACTTCCTACAATATGTTTAATCATATTGGTTAAAAAAAAATTACAGCCTCAACCTGACCATCGGCCTGTGGGTAATAAGATGTGGAATTATCATGGCGTAGTCCAAGATGAGCGGAAATTTTAGTCATCACAATGTTTCAAAAGCAGCTACCATGATCTATAACTATGGCTTGAGGGACACCGAGCCTAGCAATCACATGATTGAATATGAAAATAGTTGCAGTTTCGTCATCAGCCTTAAATGTAGGCATCACCTCGGCCCATTTGGTAAAATAATCTACAGCAAGAATAATAAACCCATGCCCCCCCTAAACGAGTGAGGATTACATGTAACTAAATCGATGCCCCATTTTGCAAATGGACCGATAGTTATGATTGGGCGAAGATGAGCAGGAGTTTCAAGCATCTTTCGATCATAAATTTGACAATTATGACATTTTCTAACTGCAAGGATACAATCTTTGAAGAGTGACAACCAGAAATAGCCAGTGTGAAATATCTTTTTGGTTGTGGCAAACCCAGAGATATGACCACCACATGCTCTAGAGTGGCAATCATTTAAAACCCTTTCGGCTTCTTCATGAGTTAAACAACGTCGAAAGACAGAATCGACACCACAACGGTAAAGAGTGTCGCCAACAATATTATATTATTGAGACTGGTATAGAATTCTACGTCGATCATAGTGTGAAAGCTCAGGCTGAAAGTTTGGATTTGAAAATATATAATGATATCTCCATACCAAGGATCCAAAGTGTTGATTAAAACAAAGATTCACTAGGAATGTGATATTTTGCCACTATTTTGAATTCATTGTAGGGAAAGTCACACATAAGTTCAACAAATACTAGTGATTTCTTGGATTTGTATTTTTCAAATTCCAAATCGAACTCTTGTAGGATAATTATCCACTTCGATTATTTTCCCCCTAGCAATTGTTTAGTCGAAATGTACATCATAGGGTTGCAGTCATATATCACGGTTGTTTTGCGTAATAGTATGTAGTGACGAAATCTTTGGACATCTTGAATAGCTAGCAAGGCCAATTTCTCCACATGCATGTATTTGATCTCGGTCAGTGTAAGGTTCCAACTTAAGTAATAAATCACATGTTCATTGACGGATTCATCCTCTTGAACTAGGACCATTCCAATGGTTGAATTAGATGCAACTAAATATAAAAAGTAATTTTGGTGATAATCAGGTGGATATAACAACGGTGCAAGGTTCAACGCATGTTTAAGTGCATAGAAAGATTTATCGGCAAGATCATCCCAAATAAAATTAACATCCCATTTTCATAACCGAGTGAAACCTTTAGTTAAATTTTCATACTTCGGGATAAAACAACGTAAAAAAATTTCTTTCCCTTGCAAACTCTGGAGTTGGCGAAGAGTAGAAGGAGGAGGTAAATTGACAATAGCCTCAACCTTCAAAGGGTCGACAGGACTGCCTTCCTTAGAAACAATGAAACCCAGTAATCATCATGATTGTACACAAAAAAAACATTTGTGTGGATTCAAACAAATATTCTAATGCCTACATTGCATAAAAATGGAACGTAAATGTGTAGGATGGTCTTGACGACGCATAGAATGAGCAGGAAAGTAGTCCAAGTAGGGTTTCACAATATGTTTGATGTCGTGAAACACATAAGACATGGCCCTTTGAAAAGTGAGCCAACAATCCAAAAGGTAATTTACAATATGAAAATGTGCCTTGTGGATAGATAAATGTTTCTTTGGGTTCATCGACTTAGAGTATGTTTATTTGATTGTAACCAAAGAATCCATCCATGAATGAAAAGATTTCATTTCCGCCACAATCATCAAAAATTTGGTCGATGTAAGGGGTCGGATAATTTTCTTTGGGACAAGCTTTATTAATATCCATATAATCAACACATACTGTGATATTTCCCTATTTCTTGGTCACCGAAACTATGTTGGATACCCAATCCGTCAATGTAATAGGATAAATGAAACCTATGCGAAGTAGTTTTTCAACCTCAACTTTAATTGCAGCAACTTTTCGTGGATGTATTGGACGTAGTTTTTGTCTAATAGGTTTATCATCCAGGTATGTATTAATTTCATGAACAATAATGTTAGGATCAATTCCTGAAATTTCCTCGTAAGACCAGCCAAAGATGTCGCAGAACTCCTGAAATAGGGCTTTGTACATGTTAATTTCGTCAATTGAGCATGAAGCACCAATATGAATGTTTTTAGTTATTCCTGATGTTACACGATAATTTTTCACCATGCTCATTTCCCATCCCTGATCCTAAAATGCCACATGAGAGACCTTGTGCAATGTTTCCACCATGAAGAAATATGTTAAGACATCCCCTAAAGACTCAAAGAAAACTGCCTTGGAAGATTACTAAAGAAACTTGGTCAAAATCCTAGTTTCGTGGGTTAGCGTGTTTCCTAGTTTCATGCTCAAGCTGATGTCAGATTGACAGTTCTGGCTTAGTGCTTCCAGCGCCCTAATTTCTTGGAAAAACGTGTTGATCCCTTTATGGTGGTGTTTCCTCAAATGGAGGAGAAGCTTCAACCTCTAGAAGTTCTAGGGTGGAAATTTGGTTGTCAAACGATGGTGATAGAGTCGCGCTCTCTGATTTTAGAGCTTTGATCTCATCCATGGGGGTTTATCCCTTATAAAGTGGACCTTCCTCCTCCTTTCATGGGCTCCCAATTTCTTCTCCCTTCCTATAAATTGGTCCCCAACCTTCCACTACTGGTTGGCCATTATTGGGTTATTTTGAACTCTCATTCCCTTTACATTCTTGCACTGTGATAACGCCTAAGTTGTTCGGGAGAAGGAATTATTTAGAGCTTCAGTGAAGAACTCGTATTTTCACCAAAGGGAGGCCTCCAACATCAAGGCCTAGGTTGTAAGATCTTCCTTTCATATTTATCAATAAAACATTTGATGTTTGCTTTCTATATTTGTCTAACCTTTTATGCAAATATTCTAGTACTCCTTGATCTGCTAGATAGCTAATGTTTATGATTATTATGTATTATATTACATTTTTTGTTGCCTCTTGATCATCCGCAGGTATTCATGTGCCACCAGTAGCAAGGAGCGAGCCTAAAAGGATCGTGGATCAAGGTCATCATCAACGGGTTCGAACATAGCGTTGGGAAAAAGGTATCTCTATCACTTTTCTTGTCGCATTCTGAATATTAGTTAAGAAAGCTTTGCATTAGAAAGTATATCAAGTTGCTAGACCCACTCTAGGGCTAGAGAGATCACCTATGTCCGCAGAGGGGATTTATATTGACAACGGAGTTGGCGACTCCACTAGGGAGATTAGCCTTCCTTTCCCGGACTGATCTCGGATAAGTTAGACTGATCATTGAAATCTAAGCTTGCTTAGGTAATAGGGTTTGATAATAATTTCACTATGTCAAGCCTAGTTTTTGTGTGAAATTCCTTTTTGTTTTTCCTTGTTTTTAGCGACCAATGTGTTTTTTGTTTACATAGTACCACTGCCAGCGTTGTTCTATATAGCACAACCACATTGATTTTTCTTTCAGCATCCCTCTGCTCATCACAAAAGCGATGATCTCAGACCTAGGAAAATTTAGGGTTTCCCCTTGATTTTTCAATCTATCCTGGCCCCTGAAGAATTATTGCACAGTCTTAGTGACCTTATTCCTATGTGTTTGACTTACTTGTATTATTCGAGTGAGTGTTTTCATCTCTTTGACTTGTTTGTGAGTTGGGATATTTCTCACCATTTCAAACGCCTTTTGTCGCATTGCTTCTGACTTGGTTTGAAGTGATTTATCGTATGCACTGGTCATCACTGCATTTCTGATCTTACCCTCAACTTATTGTCAAAAAAAGGATCACAAATTGTTCGACTCGCGAGTCTAGAAGAGTGTGTCCTTTGGCTTGTATTTATCTTTTTTAAAAAGGGAGTGAAAAGCATTTCATTCGTGTATTTTTTAAAGCGATTTTTATTTCCGTTCGATTGAAAGAAAAGTGAAAAGGATTGTATTTTGTGTTTCTTCATTCGTTTCATTCATTTTACATTTTATTTCATTTCAAAGTAAAAACAAAGCAAACAAACAAAATATATCATTTTATGCATCTTAGTGGAAAATAGAAATATTTTCATTTTTTAAATAAGTTGCATTTTTGGGAAAATTAAATTCGATTGGAAAGAAATTCATTTTGTAGTTTTGAACTAGTTTGGGGGGCATCATTGTTTGCTGCATTGATTTCACTTTTGCTTGCATATCTTCCCTAAATAGTTTAGACTTCATCGAAATGGAAAGTCTTCCTTTTTTCATTTAGCCTGCATTATAGGATTCAGGTGACATCGATTTTGAGCCAAAACTGAAACTTAACTCAAGATCAACATTAAAATTTATCCAATTTACCTTAAGGAGCATTTGGAACTAATGAGAACGTTTAGTGGTCTAGGCTAGAGATGTGTTCCGGCATCGTAAAATGTAGGATTTGTAGAAATTATATACAATATGCATGTATATATCCGGACTCTCCTGATCTAACAATATTTATCTTCTTGCTAAATACAGAATCCTTCCACTATAATTCTTACGGAAATTTAATCAACAATTGCAAAACACATGAAGCAATAAAAACACACATAACACAGTTGTTTAACAGGAAAGCATGAAACTAAAAACCCCAAATATCATATATTATGTATCATGGATATCATGTAACAATCTCATACAAAGCTTAGTACATTAAGCTCTCAGTACAATCAATCGTCACACACTAACATAGAAGAAATCTACAAATCCATGCACCAATCTTTGCCCTCCTACTAGCCTGCCTCCACTGCACAATCCAAGCTGATTAAAAAGACCAATTCGATGCAATCCCACTCTCCTTGACTGCATTATTATCATTGGAAACTCCAATGTATATGTAGATGCAATTCATGCATCACTAGTAGTCACAACGGATAGTCCATCTTGCCCTTTCACCTATCTCTCCACTGGGTCTCCACTAGATCTAACATGCACTGTAGTTAATTGTTGTTTCTGTTAAGCTGTTAGTGAGTTATTAGTTGTGAATGAATTAACTAATTAATTCACTTCACTCTCACTAGTGTATCATTCAATTCGACTAGATACAACTAGCTCAACTGAGTTTAACTCCATTAACTGAGTTAAACTGAATAACAACTCCATGAACTACTCTTCCAACTCTATCATAACTTTGCCACTTCAGTTCTAACTGAGTCCTCCATGCATGAGTCACCAACCACCCTAGGAATTACGTAATTCTTTCAGCCCACTGATTTGACAAATCTTTATACTGAAATTAAGTGCTTCAAGAGATTAAGTTGTTGTTTAGAGTTTGATTATTATTAAGAGCTAATAATAATCGACATGCATCTATTTTTAGATCGATGATCTATAAATAGACTTCGCCCAATCTTATAAAAATAGAATCTCATATATTTTTCCAATTTGATCAACCATCTATAAATAGCCTCCTGCTACATATAGAATATGCTCACCATGTCTAAAAATAGACATACACCTAAAAATAGCCTATGTGGGCCCCACCTAGTTTAGGTGGTTATTTTCCAACTAGGATCAAGGATGATGTTTCAGGATGCCTCCTTCATTGTTTCTTGTTGCAAACTCCAACACTCCCTCTCAATAAGAAAGGACTGTCTTTGCATGCGACATGCAACTCCATGCATTCGCCCTGCAAGCTTTGCAAGTGCCCTGCAACTCCATGCATCTGCTCCATAACTCTTGCTGCAACACTTCCGAAACTGAAAGGCTCCAAACAACTCAATCAGTATAATGCATCTGTAATCAAAGTCTTCGACTTCTACTTAATTACTGCACATGTCTTCAGGAACCACTGCGTTGTTGAACTCTGCACCCATGCACTCTGCACTTGCCCTCAACTCTGAACCGCGCTCCAGTATCCGACACTGTCACTTTGATCTCACTGCATCAATCCAACTGATCATGCTACTGTTGTTATATGGGCTCCTCGTAGCCAAGTTCAATTCATGATATCCACACCATCTCAATGAATCCTGCCCAGAAATTTCTTCTTGGATTATCCATGCATGTCGCCCCACCTCTTACCTGGTGGTATAGCCGCATGCACTCCCTCTACCCATCTAGCACGAAATTTCTCTGCATGAGTGGTTGCTCCCACTCCATGATCCTCATCTTGTGACTGCTCCACATCCCGAGGTTCACTCTTACCTGCATGCAAATCCTTATCCCTCTCAAGCTTCATTTGCATGTCTTTCTTTCACTTCCCAACAGTAGGAAGCTCCGTAGAAATCCCATCTACATCAAATCTATAAAGATTCTTCTGCATCTCCAGTTGTGGCTGCTCCACAACCTTCTGAGACTACTTCTCAGGCTGCATGTTGAGAGGCTCCCTCTCAACCACCAAGACACGAACCTCTGTTTTTCTCCTCAAAGCTTTGCATGCATCTTGTACCTCAATGCATGTATATTCTTGGCTCACGCACATTGTAATTGTCCCGCCGTCGCAAAATTTTCTAACAAAAGAGCTAATTTTAAATCGACGATATCTCCCTCATCCAAGCTCTGATTCAACCGATTTTTTTTCAATTGGGTATTTTTTCGCAAAGAATCCAAATATGCTATTTGTTTCTGAAAATATTTCACCAAAAAATTCAGATATTCTCTGCAAACTTGCGCTCCCAAAAATTCCTGCTCTCATTCCATGTAGAAAATCTATAACACAACTCCAACACCATGTAGAAATTATATACAATATGCATGTATATATCTAGACTCTCCTGATCTAACAATATTTATCTTCTTGCTAAATACAGAATCCTTCCACTATAATTCTTGCGGAAATTTAATCAACAATTGCAAAACACATGAAGCAATAAAAACACACATAACACAGTTGTTTAACGGGAAAGCCTGAAGCTAAAAGCCCCAACTATCATATATTACGTATCATGGAGATCATATAACAATCTCATACAAATATTATTACATCAAGCTCTCAATACAATCAATCGTCACACACTAACATAGAACAAATCTATAGATCCATGCACCAATCTCTGCCCTCCTGCTAGCCTGCCTCCACTGCGCAATCCAAGCTGATTACAAATACCAATTCGATGCAATCCCACTCTCCTTGACTGCATTATTATCATTGGAAACTCCAATGTATATGTAGATGCAATTCATGCATCACTAGTAGTCACAACGGATAGTCCATCTTGCCCTTTCACCTATCTCTCCACTGGATCTGACATGCACTGTAGTTAATTGTTGTTTCTGTTAAGTTGTTAGTGAGTTATTAGTTGTGAATTAATTAACTAGTTAATTCACTTCACTCTCACTAGTGTATCATTCAGTTAGACTAGATACAACTAGCTCAACTGAGTTTAACTCCATTAACTGAGTTAAACTGAATAACAACTCCATGAACTACTCTTCCAACTCTGTCATAACTTTGCCACTTCAGTTCTAACTGAGTCCTCCATGCATGAGTCACCAACCACCTTAGGAATTACATAATTCCTTCAGCCCACTGATTTGACAAATCTGTATATTGAAATTAAGTGCTCCAAGAGAATAAGGTGTTGTTTAGAGTCTGATTATTATTAAGAGCTAACAATAATTGACATGCATCTATTTTTAGATCGATGATCTATAAATAGACTTCGCCCAATCTTCTAATAATAGAATCTCATATATTTTTCCAATTTGATCAACCATCTACAAATAACCTCCTGCTACATATAGAATATGCTCACCATGTCTAAAAATAGACATACACCTAAAAATAGTCTGTGTGGGCTCCTCCTAGTTTAGGTGATTATTTTCCAACTAGGATCAAGGATGATGTTTCAAGATGCCTCCTTCACTGTTTATTGTTGCAAACTTCAACAGAATTTGTCGCTAACGGTCTGCGTTACAGCCCGAGGGTGATATATCGTCCCACATATGGAAGCATATTGATGTATGATAAGTATATTTGGGGTGCTCTCATCGAACGATTACGCATTAGAAAACACTACTACGGATTGGAATTCCATGTATCGTCGCATATATTAGGGGAGACACCATTAGGTTGCAAGCCTACCATAGGTAACTGAGTCGGCCGCCTTGTAAACGTGATACACTGAACACAGCATTCGGGGAGATTGGTTGTAGTACGTTAATTCCTTGGTTGTTTTTTCTATCATTTATCACCAAGGTGTATATTACAGTTCACGAATACTTGGTAAACCTTTATGCCTAGTACACCCTTTTTTATTTTTGTTATTAATTCTAAAAGTAACTTCCCACGAAAACATATTACCCGTGCAGTTCTCCAACCTCATTATTGCTTGGTAAATTGTGGATTTTTGGTATTTTCACCTCTTCCTTCTTTTATCTTGTGTTGAGAGGTCATCATGGCTGAATCATTGAATTCACCTCGTCCTTCCTCTGAAGGATCTCAATAACCTCCTACTGAGGTCCTACGGTTTCCAATTGGACCCATTAAAGTTCAAGGTGTCAAACTCAAGATTCTCATCAGTGTACAACACATTTCATCTCCACCACTGTTAGTATGAATCTTTTGTTGAAAAAAGACCACTTTAGCTACGCATAACAAATAGCCCTAACATCAATTATGGCTGCCAATATCTTCAAGTCTGCAGTTAGTTGATCCAAATAAAGCTGCACAAATCCAAATCTATGCATAAAAAGACATTAAGTAGTAAAAATGAAATGTTGCTCCATGCATCCAATAGATAAGACAAGAACAATATTTTTGAAAGAATTTTTATATTAAAGGGGCGCCTGAGAGGAAAACAAGAAAGGTGTTTCCAATTCTCCTCAATGGGATGGGTTCTTGAAAGTCCTCAGCATTTCAGATCTAAGATTTCTCTCTCTTGTTGGTGTAGAAAATCCAAACAAACATAGAACTCAAAGGGAGCTCACAAGGTAAATGATGGAGAATGTGACAATGATAATGGCTCAAAGTCAAACCAAGAGTATAGATCCAGAGTGATCTAATATGCAAATGAAAGGTGACAAAAGAATGAGAAAACCCTTCTATTTATAACAAAATATTAGGTCATTCTAGATCTTGGTGTATGATTAAAATAATATTAACCAAATCTAGATCCACCTTTTATGGAATATTTTATTATATTTGTTGGAGGGAAAAGGTATTTAACTTGGGTCAAATTCCTTTATTTGTAAATAATAAATAATAAATGATTTATTTATTATTTTAAGGAAGTGGTTGAATGATAATTAAATAAATAATAATTTATTTAATTATTTATAAATGATTTAGTTATATTTAACAAGGAATATTATTTAAATAAGATTTAAATAATTATTCCTAAAAAATAATAAGATAAATAAGGATTTATCTAATTAATTTCCTTGTTTTGGGTTAAATATAACTTGGAATAATAATTAAATTATTGTTTAATTGATTATTCCATGAGAAAAATCAAAAAAATAAAGATTTGTTTAATATTTCCTTTTGGGGTTTCATATTTGGACAATAAAAAACTTAATAAATGTGTTTTATTAAGTTATTTTACATAGCGAAAGAAATTTTACCTAGGGTAAAATTGGTCTTACATGGTGTACTTGGGTCCATCTAATGATAATAGGTTAGATGACCAAAAAATGGTGTAACAACCACAGCCTCACAATTCTCCTTAGACGACATCGAAAGACTCTAAGCTGAAAATCCCTGAACCGTCTGAACAGTTTACCGTCTTTCTTGAAAATTTTCTCTTTGATATGATTGTAGCCTCGACTCAACAGGCTTATAGTCCTTTTGATCAACCCGGAGTTCCCCTTCCTCCTTCTCCAGTAGCATCTCACTCTACTGTCCGTCAATTATTTTTTGGCGAAATGGAATCTAGTGCTAATGATGTTCCATTCGTGAGTGCTCCTCAGAGTACTCTATAGGAACACACCGGCGCCTATATCCCAGAAGCTTCCTCATTCATATTTCCCTCTGAAAACAATTTTTTAGGCTCCACACCTCACGATCATTAGGGAAATTTTAAGGTCTAAAATGGGACTCCTAAGAAAATAATAAAATAATAGCTAAACCAATAAAATAATATTTATGAATTTTCGATTCACTTTTTGCACCAAAATCCATGTAACCGTGGTTAAATTCAATTCAAAATTTGTACCAAAATAAAACTAATAAAAAAATTGTATTTATGTGACTATAAATAAGAATGAGATTTTCAAGAAAAAATCATTATCATTGCACAACTAATGCATTTGTCCTTTGTACTTAAATAACTTAAAATAAAATATAAATCATAAATCATAAATTCTTAATTATAAAATATATTATTAATTAAAATTTATATTATTTAAATTATATAATAACATGTAATTAATATACTATATAAAAATAATATAATATAATATATTATTTTACGTATTAGTTTTATATTACATATTGAATTCATTTGATTTATAAATAAATATTTGAAAATATACAAATACAATATTTATTGAAAAGTGTGTAAATACATGAAGATTGTGTAGGGATATGCATTGTTTCTTTCAAAAAATATGAAATGAAAATAATAATATTTTATTCAAAAAGTGTGAAATGACATTTATTATGAGTACTTTAGTTTATGACTTTAAAAGTACTTAGAGCACTACCATAGTTAACCATGAGTTTTTATCCACCATTGAAAATGTGACAAGTAAGTACCTTTAACTCAAGCAATGCCACCTCACCCATTAGAGATGATGTCATCCCCTAAAATGTGATTGGTTCTCATAAAGTGAATTTTGATTGTACATTTTCCTTAGGAGGCCCATTTTAGACCTCAAAATTCCCTTAATAAGTTAGGCATTGTAACCAAAACATCCTTTAGTCAGGTTGCATCTCCACTTCCACAAGGGTATACCTCTTTGGGAAATCTTATTTCAAGAGCTTTTGACGCCACGTCTTTATTTTTGGATCATTTTTGGTCAACAGGTATCCCCCTTGTTGAGGAGGTAAATCCCCTCTGCGGACAGAGGCGATCCCTACTAGCCCAGCAGGGGTCTAGCAACAATCACGAAATGTTACGACGCAAGTTCCTAGTTACGAATGAAAAGACCAAAGATGGAGGCCTACCTGGAATCCAATGCTACGATCTGAAGAAGAGAGCGTTCCCGTTCCTCAGCCTCGGCAGATCACGACCCTCCACGATCTCTACGGATGGACACCTGCACATGCAAGAAACAAAAAGATACAAGCATAAAATCCAGCATACGCAACTAAATATCAGTCAGAAAGGATACTACTCATATTAACATAATCGAAAACAGAGTGGAACCATAATCGTAATCATTCATTAAATAACAATCGAAAGAGATTACAACCAATGTTTTGACGTCGTGGTCTCCTTCGGATGGGTCTCCAGTCGTTCACGTCTCGCAAAGCTCGCCAAGGAAAGGACAAACCTCTGTTGAGTCTCTCAACGATAGTCTCCTTACTTGAGTCGGCCTTAAGGGAAGAAAGAGGGCTCTTTACAGCACAAAGGCTCTTGGGAATTTGGAGATTCAAAGCTTAGGCACTTCAAGACTATCAGCCTTTCAGCCCTTCAGCCCCTTCATCAATGGATGAAGGCTATATTTATAGAGGAGAGGAGGAGGTTGGGATCCCTACAATAGTGGAAGGGAGGCCTTATCCCTTGGGAGGTTCCCCATAAGGTGGAAACAAGAAGCCAAAGGAGGAAGGTTGTGGTTATTCAGGCGAAACCACTCCTGATGACTCATCCACGAAGTTGTTGTAATCGAAACTTCGCCTCTTTTTTTAAAAAACTTTCCATAAACAGAGTGGCGCGGGTACAACACTGGGACAGAGCGCCAATTGGCGCGAGCTCAGTGTTAATTTTCCCCCATTGGCGCGAGTACATAACGGGCTACCAGCGCCAATGCAAAAACATGTGTTTTTAGGGGTCTGTTCAGGAAATGATAAACAGGAGAAATGTTTTCCTCATGGAAATGGATGCAATGAAGGTATTTTCAAGGCATGACACTGCTTATTGGTCACAGAAACGACCCTCCAATGGGCGAGATGGGAATTGCAGGGACGGTGACAAATTACTGTGTAACAGATGCCCCCTAAAGCATGAGGCCCAAGAGAGAGAGAGGGGTGAAATGCTTTACGAGAACATGTTCAACTGAAGGCCCGCCGTCGGAAAACCTGCGCAGAAAGATACAACTGATATCTCAAGTACATGATATATATATGGTATGGACGCAGCCATCCGAAACAGAGTATGCTATAATCCGGATCCAGGGTATGGGCGCAGCCATCCAACTAAGATCAAACAAATAGACTCAGGTATGGTCGCAGCCATCCAATCAGTGAGTCATGTACAAAATGATAATAATCCACAATCGCAGCCTGGATTACAACAGACACAATCCAGGGTCTTGCGCTCCATCTCGACCCAAATAAAGTACAAGTTCAAGCATGCGAATATGTGAGCTGAAGTCGAACATGCAGGAACATCATCTGATTACCAGCCAATGATGAAAGTTGTTAACAGACGCGAGAGGAACCACCATTAATTCCAATGGTCCTCAAGGTACTAGAGGTACAATCTACGGCATGTGAACAATGAGTTGACGTCGAACACCCGCAGAATCACTCAATCGGAGGCCAATAATGAAAAACCTCACGTCAAATGCGAAGAACCTGCCATTGAGGCATGCAGGCTCCAAGGTACCCGAAGGAGTCTCTAGATCAGCTTCCTGGATAATGAGCTGAAGTCGACAGGAAGTGACCTTGATCGAAGGTGGGCCATAATGTTTCCCACATCATCGACACGAGACAGAGGAACATGATGTTTTTGTTGTGAATCAAGATCGTATGAGAATCAGAGGAAGGTTGATATTCGCAGAGGCCAACTTCTCTTAAACATATAAACGGCACGACAGTGGACTTGGCAGTATTTGACATCAACGGATCAGAGGTCATGGTGACGAGGCAATGAGCAGATGAGAGGTCAAAAGGGATTATCCAAACCGACAGAGGCAAGTGAAAAGACGAGATGAGATGTCCCCAACCCGACACGAATGCAGACAAGTGCCATGTTCAAGAGCGACATACTGCCGACGACAACGATTACGGTTCCATTTTTCCCCCACCATTTCTGGCGAGTACCCCAATTATTTTTTATAACAAGCTTGAAGGGGATAGCATATGCTTGTAATATAAGTCCGCCCTTTGGGCGAATCCATCCTAGTGCATTTAACGAGTCCTAGGAAGGAGAAACTCGGAGAACGTCATTTCGACTGAATCCGATGTCATCAGGGTTTAACGAGTCTAACAAAGGAAGAACTCGGCGTCTTTTCATGTTTAGAGAGTTTGAAAAGACAGCAGAAAAGTAAACTCTAAAAGGGTCCCTTTTCGTAAATAGTTTCTCAGACCCAAAAAGGTAGAAAACAATATCCGAGAAAACCTCCTAGTCGTGATAGGCTAGGGTATTCCTTTTTCGTAAATAATCCATCCCAGCCCGAAAAAGGGGTAAACGTATACTGGGTAGATGTCGATTCATGTCCACTTTAACGAGATCGAAACGACAAGAGACTATAAACAATATTTTCATGTTTAGAGGAAGTCGAGAAAAAGAGCTGAAAGTTGACTCCTCTATAGGAACGAGTGGCATCAGGGTAGCTCTTGGTTGGGTGATGTCGACCCCTTTCAAAAACAACTAAAGGTCAAGAGGCTGGCTAACAAAACCACTCATTGCAGAGGTTCCTCAGGAATGGCTAAAATAACCAAGTGAGGGCATATGATCGGCCAAGCAGATAGTGACGATGGGGTGAGAAAACCAAGGCTCATATGGAAAAACAGGATGATAAAATGGCAATCAAAAGAGGTAAAATGGGAATGGTTTCATTTTTACACAAGCTTGAAATCAAGAAACTCTGCTTGGAGTTGGTTTCATTTTTACACAAGCTTGAAACAAATGTAAACTATGCTTGAAACTAGTTTCATTTTTACACAAGCTTGAAACAGAAACAAAATATGCTTGAAAAAAGTAATCATGCCCCCAGCATGGTGACTCAATTCTAGGTACATGCCCCCCAAGCTTCAATCCATATGAAAGGCAGATGGAGTGAAGGTTCAAGTTACAAGATCTAGAGACAGACTCGACTGGGATTTTACGAGATCTTATCAAAGACTTGAATTGAACGGGAACGTGTTTCATTGTTTAACGAGGTTGACACATTAAAAGAACTATCCTCAGGACACCTTGTTTCAGGGTTTAAGGA
This sequence comes from Pinus albicaulis, assembly GCA_034641835.2. Taxonomy (NCBI): domain Eukaryota; kingdom Viridiplantae; phylum Streptophyta; class Pinopsida; order Pinales; family Pinaceae; genus Pinus; species Pinus albicaulis. The sequence continues at coordinate 337,919,910 of CM076582.1, read as the reverse complement.
GCTTGGCACAAGTAGACGAACCATGCTGCGAAGAGCTTGTTTCATTTTTTAAGGAGCTTGACACAAGAAAATAGGCCCATGCTCCCGGCCAAGCTTGTTCATTTTTAAGGAAGCTTGACACAAGAAAATGAGCTGTGCTCCGACTAGCTTGTTTCATTTTTAAGGAGAAACCGGCACGAGGAAAGAGCGTATAAAACCGGCTTGTTTCATTTTTTAAGGAGCTTGGCTTCGAAAATGAACGTATCCAACCACCTTGTTCATTTTTAAGGAGCTTGAATCAAGGAAAAGAGCGTATAACAACATCATAATGAACAAGAAGTCATCGCTTCCAAGAGTTCCACTCCTAATGGAAGGAAAACATCCTGGAAGTCAGGACCCAATGCCCCCAGCACACGATGCACGATGGCACCATCACTGAGTACAGGCACGGGGTATGTAGCCACATAGTTGACCTGTGGTGGGGCATATACAACGAGTGGATAAAAACCAGAAAGGGATGATGGTGGGCCATTTTCCACATCAGGACCAAAGAACGAAAGCTGATCAATGGTCACGATCCGTCCTTCATGCGAAAAACAGACCACACGAAAAAGGGAGGAGACAAGCGCTCCCATGGCATAGGTGTGTCCTTCAGAGCTTGATTGAAATTCAAGGGGCACCGGAACAACCATCACGTCCATATGGATGGTTTTTACCTCCCAAAGTAACGGAGGTAACCTTGGAAGGATCCCTAACGGTTGACTCGCTCTTGTTAAATGCCAACCAGATTCTGCGTAACGAGGGCAAGCGGCGGCGACCGGCCGGCTTGCAGTAGTTGAGGATAGAACACTAACGAGACACACCTTCGTATAATGGTCACGGGAGTACCAACCGGACCAAAAGCACATCTTGTGATCTCGAAAGGCACATAAGAAGGAAGGCGGTATCCTGCAAATCGACTCCAATCGAAGGAAGCGACCAAACTACTTGGAGGGGCTACCATCGAACCGAGATGGTCTTCCCCTGGTGTTACGGAAGAAGAAGAAGCATCCTCCAGAACCTCCATCTCGAAGGTGGGAGGGGGATCCTCCAGGACCTCCATCACGGGAGGCGGAGGAGCAGCTTCTTGAGGTATGGGGACAAGAGAATCTTTTTCCAAGTCCGAGGAATCTGAAGAAACAAGAAGAACCTGAGGGATGTGAGGTAAAATCTCAACGGAAAAGACCTGGTGCACCATAGAAGGGACCAGGTCAACCGATCCCACAACCAATGGTCGGTCAGGGATGGATTCCTGAATTTGAATTTCCAAGTGAGCGGAATTTACCAAGGATGATTCTTGACCAATCGTAGGATCAACTAGTGGAGGACTCAAAGAAAGCTGTTTGTAACCAGCCGGGAGGCATGGTGTAGAAACAGTTGATTTTTCCAACACTCGCTTGGCTTCATCCATATACGGACGAAGGTGAATGGCATGGTGCCCTTCACACAACCTACAAGGATTGGTAATCTTACCCTGCTTCTTAGGATTTTTACCAACACTAGCTGAAGACATGCCCCCAACCTGACTCCCGGAAGCCAAAGGCAACGGTGGACGACTGTCGGACCATTCTTCAAGCACCTTGGGAATGCCAGGGCAGTCTCGAATAAGATGGTCTCCCGTGCACAACATGCAAGGGAACTTGACTTTCCGTGGAGGGTTTGAAGGTTTATCAAGAGGAGGTGCATTAGAAGCAGTAGCTGCAGCCTTAGCCTCTCTCTTATCAGACTTCTTCTTCTTTGTCTTCTTCTTCTTCTTCTTAGCCACTTGGTTACTCGAATACAGACTTTCACCAGGAAAAGTAGAAGAGGAGGACACACAAACAGGCGAAGAAGGGTAGAGTTCCACCTTAGAATCAACATGATTTTGTTCAGGCGGAGGAACTAATTGAACAGTAGCCGAGACATTCGGAACCACAGAGGTTGAAAACAACCAAACAGGCAACCCAACAGTTAACCCAGGAAGGGACAACATTGCCATATAAGGAGCACCAACATTTGCAAAAGGAGAAAAAGGACCAGGATTCCCATCGGAGGGGATTCCTTGGTTGGTGAACTCTGGGAAAGTTGTCATCAGAAACGATCCAAAACAACACCCTAAGGAAACTAACTTTAACCGGGAATATTTCGTAGGCAGTTAATTTTTAAAACATTGAAACAAAACTCTCTAGTTTCATCTTTTAAGAGTCAGAAACGGAAAAAGGTGACTCTATAACTTTCGGTTGGAAACAAGCGTGAAAGGACAAGCGCTTGATGACCTTTTCAAATTTAAAAGTCGGAAAAAGATTCAAATGACTATCGGGAATACTCTGCAAAAGGTGTGCAAATAATGGTAATTTCTGATATGCACCTTGGTTTCAATAATGAAAGAGAAATCAACCAAGGACTTTCCGTACGTGCAGGCAATCTCCCCGAATGCTGTGTCCGGTGTATCACGGGTATAGGGCGGCAGACTCAGCTTCCTACGGATAAAGGATTCAAACCTAGAGGGGTCTCCCTTTATATACGCAACGGTACGGGGAGCACAAGTCCGTACTATCGCTGTCTAAAGCCAAAAGGCGAGCGACAGCTGCTAGGTTTAAAGACGTCGGAACACGTCTCTAGCCTAGACCTTTAAATATGCTTCGTTAGATTTCAATGCTGCCTTAGGTTAATTGAATAGATTTTAAAGTTGATCTTCAATTATGTTTCGGTTTCAAGGCCCTACCGTATGTCATATGACAATCTCCTGTATGCAGCTACATGAAAAAAGAAAACTTTTCAATTCGATGAATGCTATCTAGTTAAGGGAAGAGCTTCAAACAATGATGCAACAAACAGCAAAACTAAAAACGAAACTTCTCCAAACTAGATGACTTTCACTATCTAAAAGTAATTTCAAACATTCAACGATGCGAATAATGCAATGTAATCTATGCAAAATCCTCTTTTTCGAAAACTATGTAATTGTAATCTATGCACAATTTCCTTTTTCTTTTCAAATGGTAAGAATGCACTCAATTCATTTTTCGATGAAATGAGAATCTACTTAATGCATGCTTTTAATGAAAGAGAATGCACTCAAAGCGATTTCTAGTTTTCAATCACTAAACAATGTAATCTAAGTTCAATGATAAATCTCAAAAAATAATTTTCAATGCAATGTGATCTAATGCACTTAACAAAAAGAAAACTATGAGATGAAAACTAAAAGAACACAAATCTTATTAATGAAAGGATGAAGGCAAAAGGGATGCAAAAAAACACTAAGAATGCAATCGTTGTTTCAAAACACTTTTGTAACGAAATTCCTCAAAAGGTGACAAAAACACAAAAAGGACTTCCAAAGAAAGAGATCAAAACAAGGCATTCATTCCCTTTTACATCAAACAATGATAGAAAGAAGACATCCCAAATAATGAGCAATATAATCTATGCTCATACAGGGAAACGACCGGAAGGGAAAGACACACTGGTGAAGGATTTAGGGAAAAAATCTCAATTTTCATACACCCTGAAATTGGCACGACTTGTCCATTGACAACTAGCGCCAATGGGAAACAATTGGCGCGACTTGCACATTGACAACTAGCACCAATGGCCAATTGGCGCGGGTTGCTAACTGACAACAAGCGCCAACGCCTGAAAATGAAAAAAACAAAGAATTTCTCCCAACCAAGACCAGACTCACCACTCCAAGAAGAATCCAAAACAAACCCAGAAGCAACGTACTGACCAAAATAAGCTTCCGAACAAGGGTAACCCTACCACCTACAGGAAATGGCGTGACTGTCTGGCTGTAATCCGCGCCAGACAGGGGATGGCGCGGAGAGTAATGAACGTAACTGCGCGGTTCGTGACTATCGGAGCGAAACCGCGCCAACCAAGACAACCATTAAAAGGTGAAAATTCGGAAAAGCCGGTCGAGATGGGTCCTGCGGGGCTGAACAGCCAAAACGAGAAGAACGGCCAAAAGACTAATCGAGCAAGGAAAACCACGAAACAATCAAACGAGACAACGAAAACTGAACGATCCCCGGTGGGTCGCGAATTGTTGAGGAGGTAAATCCTACGCGGACGAGGGCGATCCCTCCCGGCCCGGCCAGGGGTCTGGCTACAATCCGCGAGTATTCACCGACGCAGGTTCCTGGTTAAGAATTAAAATGCAGATGAGAGCCTGGAGATCAGCCACTTTCCGTGCGAAGAAGGGCGTTCGTTCCTCAGCCTCGGCAGATCATGATCCTCCACGATCTCCGCGGATGGATACCTGCACGTGCAAGAAACAAACAGATACAAGCATAAAATCCGGCATACGCAACTAAATATCAGTCAGAAAGGATACTACTCATATTAACATAATTGAAAACAGAGTGGAACCATAATCGTAATCATTCATTAAATAACAATCGAAAGAGATTACAACCAATGTTCTGACGTCGTGGTCTCCTTCGGATGGGTCTCCAGTCGTTCACGTCTCGCAAAGCTCGCCAAGGAAAGGACAAACCTCTGTTGAGTCTCTCGACGATAGTCTCCTTACTTGAGTTGGCCTTAAGGGAAGAAAGAGGGCTCTTTACAGCACAAAGGCTCTTGGGAATTTGGAGATTCAAAGCTTAGGCACTTCAAGACTATCAGCCTTTCAGCCCTTCAGCCCCTTCATCAATGGATGAAGGCTATATTTATAGAGGAGAGGAGGAGGTTGGGATCCCTACAATAATGGAAGGGAGGCCTTATCCCTTGGGAGGTTCCCCATAAGGTGGAAACAAGAGGCCAAAGGAGGAAGGCCGTGGTTATTCAGGCGAAACCACTCCTGATTACTCATCCACGAAGTTGTTGTAATCGAAACTTCGCCTCTTTTTTTAAAAAACTTTCCATAAACAGAGTGGCACGGCTACAACACTGGGACAGAGCGCCAATTGGCGCGGGCTCAGTGTTAATTTCCCCCCATTGGCGCGAGTACATAACGGGCTACCAGCGCCAAGGCAAAAACAGGTGTTTTTAGGGGTCTGCTCAGGAAATGATCAACAGAAGGAATGTTGTCCTCATGGAAAGGGATGCAATGATGGTATTTCCAAGGCATGACACTGCTTATTGGTCACAGAAACAACCCTCCAATGGGCGAGATGGGAATTGCAGGGACGGTGACAAATTACTGTGTAACACCCCTCATCTTCTGGCCCATTCATTTCGAACGTGGCTACCGCATCTCAACCTGTTGTTCAACCTATAATCACTATTGGTCAGATGATTTTTTTGATAGGATCCTCTACCCCCTTTTCGCCATCTACGATTAATATGGTTCCACCATTGAGTGGAAAATTTACGGTTTCGTCTGTGCCTGGGGGGCAGTCTAATCCTCTTTACGAACCTCCACCCTTGGGTGGGGGGCCTATTTTACGGAAATCAAACCTATGGATAGATAAGTTTCCCTAAGTGTGGTGGACACGCCTAGAACAACAGATGAAAGACACTTGACCTTTTCCTTAAGATAAACAGATAAGAGAAGAACACCTACTTGTGATCCTTCACTATTCTTTGTCTCCCTTTTGTCGCTCCCAATCAAACTAAACTCATTTGATTGGTACCTGCAATTACAAACAGAATTCAAAAAACAACATAAAGGCATATGATCTATTCATCTTAAACAAATTGAATCGATTGCATTTGAAAATACATATATAAAAGCATGAACACATGTATTGGGAAAAGAAAAAATCTCTTTATTATAAGATAGAAGGAGAAGTTACAACCGTTGGATCGATTCGATGTCAACTCACTCCAGCTTCAGTCCATCCTCATCACATCAGTAGCCTTATTCCTGTAGCATAACATTACTTTCAAACAATACCTCAAAGATCTATAATCTCACCAGCATAACACTACAAATTCAAGCTCCTTTTGCACTATGATCAATGCTCAATTTATAGGAAATGAGGGTAGTTTGGAATTAATTGGTCATTGAATGGATTTTCCATAAATGGATGAGGGATTTTCCTTGTTCAATGGGATAAGAGGATAAGTGATTTAATGGCTCCATGGTGTTCATATTCGAAGTTATCAGATAGCATTATAGTTCAAACCAATTCTAGAAGCCACTAGAAAGTGGGAAGATTCTTGGAATCATTTGAAAAATCCACTCGAAGTCGACCAACACACTATTAAGTGGGCCTAGGTGCTCTGTAACGCTACTTTGCATGGGAGTAAGTTCTCTTCAAACCACTTACTGTAGTCTAGGGGTGCGTTGGTGGCTTAATGGAGTATTTCAGTTGGAATTCAAGCAGTGAAACTTTCATGGATAAAAACCACCAATGGGATGACTTGTTTAAGGCAAGTAGCAACTGATTTAGAGTATGATAGACCCTGTTTGTACTGATTTGATTTTTGAGAGCTATGCCCAAATTGACCTGTAACAGCTACCCCCTAAATCATGAAGTTAAAAATGATAATCTTGACTGATATGCTTTACGATGTGACGAGTAGGATCTGAACCGGACGGTGACCTGCATCAATTACAATACATTACATAATGATATCTTTTACATTTTGGGCATGAATTGTTGACGTAGGCATACCCATACTCATCACATAAACTATCATAACATGTATATAAATCATAAAGTCGTCTACAAATATAGACCCATGATAAGATGACCATCTATGTAAAGCCATCGTACGAATGATGTGGTACTACTCCTGAAATCGCAGCCCAAATGGATGAAACTAAATCTGGGGTCTTCTATCTCGTTCACTTGATCACTCAAGTATGAGTCTAACCATGTGAATATGTGATCTGAAGTCAAACATGGGAACACATTGTCTGATTACCAGCCAATGATGTAAGTCGTTAACAGACGCAAGAAACCACCGATGATGATAATCGATCTCAAGGTACTGCAGTATAGTCTACATGGTGTGAATAGATGATTTTTTGTCGAACACCATACAAATTCTTTCGGTCGAAGGCCAATGATGTCAACCTGTCGCCAGAAGTGAGAAACTTTCCATTGATGTATGCAAGCTCCAAGGTACTGGAAGGGTGTTTCTAATTCAACTTCCTGGATGATGAGCTGATGTCGACAGGGAGCAACTCATCGTAGGAGGGCCTCGATGTATCCCCCATCAATGACACAAAACAGGAGTAATGATTTCAGAGACAGAATGTAACTAATGAAGCAATGTTTAAGGTGGCAGTCATGAAATGAAATTTTATGAGTATTGCAAAGGATGAGGAATTACTGAGTGACTTCTCTTGAACATATCAGCGACACTAAATGAGTTGGAAGCATTGACCCAAAATCAAAGTGATGGATGGTATGATAGACCATATGTATGATATACCATCAAGAATTTAACCCAACCTGACAGCCATAGATAAAGTGAATGAGTGTCATGTTCAAGAGCGACTTGCTACCATAAAGTGATTTATCCCTTTCCCATTTTCCCCAGTCATTTCTAACCAGTACCTCTTTATTTTTTAACAAGCGTGAGGAGGATAACATATGCTTGATGTATAATTCCACCCTTTAGGTGAATCCATCGCTATGTGATGTTTTAACGAGTCTAGTGAAAGTAAAAATCGATATTGTCATGATGGATAAGCCCATCGCTATTTGATGATTTAACAAGTCTAACGACAGTGAAAACTCGGTCGTTTTTCATGTTTAGAGAGTTTGGAAAAGGGACGAAAAGAAAACTCCACAAGTTCTTTTTCGAAAATTTTCCCCTCAAGTCCAAAAAAGCGTAAAATAATACCTAAGAGAACCTCCTAGCCATGTTCAACTAAGGCGTTCCTTTTTCATAAATAATCTATCCCAATCTGGAAAAGGGTTAAACTTATACTGAGTAGATGTTGTTTCAATTCCTTTTACAAGCTCTAAAGCACAAGTGCTCGATAATATTTTCATGATTTGGGAGTCTTAAAAGAGCTAAAAGAGAACTCCAGGGGGGTTCCTTTTTCGATATTTAACAAAAATCGAAAAAGAGATAAAAGTGTGCTTTGTGGTCAAAGTTCATTTTAAGATCATGCATGTCAAATTCACTGTACCAGTTGTAAATCTGCTCAAAGAACCACCAAACGGATTAAACATATATGTTTAATAGTAAAAATAGGGAAAAAAACTATAGTTGATTCATTAAATATGCATGAAATAATCGAAAGACCATTTAAATGAGAATTTACCATGTCATTTTACCATTCAGTTTGGAGTTCTCTGAGCTAGTTTTTCCCTTTAACTTCAGCAATTTATTGCGACAGATTCTGTGGACCATTTCCCGTGGCGTCAAAACCAAGTAAGAGATCTCACCTTTCTCTTTCCATTGGTATCATTCTTTTGCAGTTTTAGGTAGATTTTTTAGATTTTTGGGGCTCTTAGGGAAAATCTAAAACTCCTTAGGACCAATGCACCATTAAGTTTCGAAAAGTGTGTTGCATAGGAACTGGACAAAAGCCCAAAATCTCTTCAGTTTTCTGCATGAAATGGATCCTAACTAAGCTTATGGTTTTGTTGCGGGATTTTATTGGATCATAATGTCAATTAGATGGCAAGAAATAGAACATGAGGAATAGGATATGGTTGCCCTAAACCTTCCTGGCACTGCGAGTGCCCTCAGAGATTGCGGGTTACTCAAGTACTTTAAACTATCAGGGATGAGGCAACATTTGGAACTGTTACAGTTCTTGGTTCGCTCATGGGATTCAGCAGAGCAGGCATTTCACATTGGGGACAAATTTCTCCCAATATTGGTCGATGATATTTACTTTCTGACGAGTTTGGGCAAGGGTTACGTCCGTGGAGGTGACGCAGTGAGGGATTACATTCAACAGTTTTATCGACCATTTACAAAGCCTAGCAAGGATGGAAAGATAAACATCAGGGATGTGCGTGATATTCCTTTGCGAACAATCATGTTCACCATCGCAAAGCTAGCTAGCAGCATGACACTTCACGTTGCGAATAGATCATACATGCAGTATGTGCTTGAGTGCCTCGATTCAACCGTGTTCAACTAGGCTGAAGTAGTACTCTCTCATATGAAAGAACAACTGACCAAATTTAAAAGTGGTGGGATGAACAATTTTAGCTATGGATCGATCTTGATCACTTTCATTATGGAGCGAATTCCATTGATGCAGCCACAGCATGTAACATTAGGTGTAGCTAGTCCTAGGTATCCGCAGATGCAGCGGTGGGTAGAGTTGATGGCTAGACATGTTGGCCAGTCATTGATCTCATTATCTACTGCATTCTTTAGTTGGATCTGATGACAGCATATCGTCATAGAGGAGCATCCATACGTAGGGGTGGATTTTCGCAGAGACCCAGATTTGATGTTACCATCAGGTGCTCGATGGGGTGTTATAGGTAGACATTTTTTACCATGTTTTTTACATGTTTTTGTGTTTTTGATGTTTCCAAGACTAAACTAAAGATATTTTATGTATATAGATGTGGGTAGTGTTCGACCAATGGGTCTTCCACAGTAGGCGGATGAACCAGCAGAGAAGACTGTCGGAAAATTAGTCCCTCGGGATTTGGATTTGACCGAGACTCTGGCTAAGTTATAGTATCACGTAGAGGGTTTGACTCTCAAGATCCCAGATATCCAGATCAAGGAGTTACCGATGAGGCTGCAGCTCCATACTATTGGTGTGCTTGGCTGATGGATGAGACTATTGCGCATGATAGCTCAAGAAGTGACCTGCTATGATGAGCACCACTCAATCTACTTAGGATATGATATATCTGTGTACATTTTGAGGTCATGTGACCAACGTGTCTTGGACACAAATTTTTGTAAAAAACTTGATTATCTATCTATTTTACTTTCAATGTTTTCCTATTGTTATGTGCAATCCTATTCAATTTTGTTATGTGAATTGAAAATCGGTCTTTACATATGTTGCAAACGTTTTTTTAATACGTAATTCACTAAATAATTGGTCAAGGTGTTAAAGTTTATGGAAATGTGTTGATATTGGATGTAAACAAAATGTCTTTCCAAAAGACGAACTCTGAGGAATAACATGATGATGATGCGGTGAATGCCAAGTGAAATGGCATCAGAGAGGATTTTGATCAATGCGCTATACTCAGTGATATTGTTGGTGTATCGACTGGTAGAAATACCTTGGAAACTCACTAACTCACCACTTGGAGCGAAGATGGCCCATGTTGCAAAGGATAGATTCTGCGTAATACAACTAGCACCATCGGCATAACCAACAAATGGTTCCGAAGATTCCGACATCTGCAAAAAAATGCAAAGCAGATTACTAACCACATGAAAACTATTAAAAGACAAACTATGACACACACGCAATCAAAGCATATATACAATATCATACAATGTTTACTACGCAGAATCAAGCATAGTAACGTTTGAGATACAACCCATTCTGAGGCTGTGACAATGGAATCCCATCATAATCTACCAAATCATAGGTTCCCTTTTCCAAAACATGCTTGATAATGTAGGGGCCATGCCATAATGGTTCGAATTTTCATGTTCCTATCATATCAGCTTCTTGATCATAAAGCAAGACCAGGTCTCCTTCCGAGAAGGTGTGAGGCTTGACAATGTGGTCATATTGCGCCTTGATTCGTCTCTTATGTGCTTCGTTGGCCAATGCGGCTTCATGACAAGTTTCATTTAGATGGATGAGATCTAAAACACGTGCCTCTTCGTCAGAAGTTTCAGGTAGCAGGTCAATCGCGAGTTTCAATGATGGAATTTAACATTGAGTCAATAAGATAGCTTCCAGACCATAAACCAGCTGAAAGGGAGTAAATTTGGTTGTGTTTCTCACCGAGGTTCGCTAAGCTCACAAAGATGAGTATAGGATTAAATGCCAGTTTTGTTTATGAACCCCAATCTTTCGTTGAAGCATATGCTTAAGAATTTTGTTGATGGCTTCAACTTGTCCATTAGCCTGCGGATAATAAGGGGTAGAAATATCATGCGACAGTCCTAACTTGGTAGTCAACTTAGTCATCATGTAGTTGGGAAAGTGTTTTCCATGATATGTAACTATGGCTTGCGGCACACCAAACCAAGTAACCACATGGTTAAAGAAAAACAATGCAATTGTCTGGCCTGTGTTGTTAAATGTACACCCACTTGGTAAAATAGTCGACAGCGAAAATAATATATCCATGCCCCCCAGTCGAGTGAGTGTTACATGTCATGAATTCAATGCCCCATTTGTAAAATGGTCCAACAGCGATAGCAAGATGCACTGGTGCTAGTGGCGCATGGGTTTTATGATAAAATATTTGGGAAGCATGACAAATTCTGACCGTGAGAATGCAGTCGCAAAATATGGTAGGCCAGAAATAGCCAGCGTGGAGAATCTTATGTGCGGTAGAAAAACCAGATAAATGTCCACCACAGGTACTATCATGGCAATCATTTAAAGCTCTTTTGGCCTCCTCATGAGTGAGGCACCTATGTAAAATTGTCTCGACACCAAGACAATAAAGTGTATCACCGACGATCAGATAATATTTGGCTTGGTATCGAATACGTCGTTGTTGCGAGTGAGAGGTATCGATTCAGAAATTTTGGGTCTGGAGATAGATTAGAAAATATCCATACCACGAGTCAGATGATGCAATCAGAAACAAAGACTCATTCGGAATGGATGGTTCCAATGTAAACTCAGTGCTACTCGAGGGAAGGCCACAGATAAGCTCAACGAAAACCAAAGGCTTCTTTGACTTGGATTTGATGAATTCAAAATCAAATTCCTACAAAATGACTATCAATTTTGACTATTTTCCCCCCAGCAATTGACGTGACAGAATGTATGTCATAGGGTTGCAATCCGAAATGATAATGGTCTTTCGAAGCAGGATATAGTGGCAAAATATTTGTATAGCTTGAATGGCTTCCAAAGCAAGCTTCTCAACATAAGTGTACTTAACTTCTGTATCATTGAGATTGAGACTCAAATAATAGATCGGATGTTCAATCCCATCTTCTTCCTTTATTAAAACTATGGCGATGGTTGTATATGCAATGACGAGATACGAGAAATAATCGCTCTGATAATTTTAGAGATACATTAATGAAGCTCGGATCAGGGTATCTGTAAGAGCACCAAAAGAATCTTGTGCAACCTCATCCCAATGGAAGGGATTTCCCTTTTTCAAGAGTTGAGTAAATCCTTTAGCCATTTTGGTGTAGTTGGGGATGAATCTCCTTAGAAATTTAGCCTTCCCTTGGAGTCTTTGTAACTAAAGTAGGTTGGAAGGCGTAGGCAAATCTAGAATGGCCTGGACCTTCAAGGGATCAAGTCAATTTCCGTCTTTCGACATGAAAAAACCAAGCAAACGACCAGAACCGACACAAAACACACATTTGTGTGGATTGAGGCGTATTCTATAGTAACGACATCATAAAAATATGGCTCTCAAATGTACTGGGTGGTCAACCTGTATCCGTGAATGCACAGCTAAATCATCCAAAGAAGGATGAACACTGTGTTTGATGTCATCGAAGGCGCAATTCATTTCCCTCTGAAAGGTTTCCCGAGTGTTATTCAAACAAAAAGGGAGTTTTTGATAAGCGAATGTGCCCCAGGGAGAGATAAAAGTTTTTTTATATTCATCTTCTTGGCGAATATTGACTTGATTGTAACTGGAAAAAACCATCCATGAAGGAAAATATTTCACATCTGGCACATTCGTCAATGATTTTATCGATAAATGGAGTGGGATAGTTGTCATTTTGACAAGTATTATTAACATCCCGATAATCAACCCACACTTTGATTGCCCCTTGTTCTTCATGACAGGAACAATGTTGGAAACCTAATCGGTAAGTGGAATAGGGTAAATGAAACCAGCACGCAAAAAAATTTCAACCTCTACTTTAATGGCAGCAGTCGTTTTAGGATGAACAAGACGGAGGTGTTGTAGTACCAGTTTGACATCATGGTACATTTTAATCTCGTGCTCAACGATATTGGAATCGATTCCTGGAATTCCCTCATATGACAAGAGAATACATCACAAAATTCACATAAAAGAGAGTGTTAAGTGTCAATTTCATATGTAGAACAAGACGCACCGACATGAATGTTTTCTACTACACTAGGTTTGGTTGAAATATCGATAGAAATTGTTTCTTCGATATTTGATAGGTTTCGCTCAGAATCGGCGGCATGGATAGAAATGGAATTCGTAAAGAAATCAATGACTGTAGAACAATATAGTTCAGTTAGAATATCTTCAATATAATCTGGAAGATGGGATCGGTGATGAGAATATGCCCATGGTTCTTATCCCAACATCATGGATTCCATAATGCTCTCATCAGTTGAGAATATAAGTGAAAGAGGGTTAAAAGAAGTACCATAATCCAAAGAATGATTAACCTAAACAGTTGACGACAAAGGCTCAAGATTGGTCACATAAGCCAAAAAGATTGATTGTTATTTGATCTTGACTGGACTTAGCGGCATAGTTTCACCTAGCCTATCTATTTCAGAATCATTGGGAATATTCCATAAATCAAATGAAGTGGAAGATATCATATTGCAGTTTTCTATTTTTGTGATTTCCATCGATGTCGCAAGCGACGGTAACGAAAAGGTGCCCATTAGAGAAGAATCCTTAAATATTCCTACACCAATGTTTTGAAGAGATGGCAGGGGTCCGTGAACAAATGGAACACTTCCAGTTGCCTGGGAACTAGAGGCTAAGACGGTGCCTGGGAACCTCAAGCATGACATAGCAGAAGGTGACTAAGCCAGATCTTTGACTATGTTAAAAAATTTAGTTGCACGAGGTCGAGGGTTGAAAGTCAATTTATGAATGACTCCCTTTGGCAGCTTTATTGTTAACTCAGGAATAATAGGCAGTGGAAATGAATGAGATAATGTCGAAGTCAAAGTAGTAGGTTGATTTGTAGCCTGACTATTCGACGATGGAAGAGGATTACCATAATCCTTACTTTGAGTGGACACAAAAACATCAGTTTTGGGCTTAGTGGCAGATAACATAAGCACTTGTGAACTATAAGCGGGATATGTAGCAACCATATGTGTTTCCAGATTCGGAAAAGGGTCTGTCAACACAATAGATGCGGGAGAAGTCTTAAGAAGTTTCGAGACTTTTGAGTGGTGAGGATAGTCTCACATAAAATGCTCCTCAATACATATCAAACAGGGGTAACAAGGTTTTCGAGAAGTACCAGATGTATTAGATGATTTTTCCTATTGGGGTTAATTTTATTTTTTCCTTAGCTTTCCCCTTCTTCTTACTTCCGGGTTGCTTGTCACTTTTTCCCTTGTCAGATGAAACGGCATGTATTTCGGAAGAAGATGCAGGATCATATGCAACAGGGGTTTGATTAAACACAACAAGTGTGGAAACATATGGTCGAATTGCTGGCTGAGTGTTGGTAGAACCAATCACACTGTTGTCGGCATGCGAGTCCTTACCAGATGGAGGAGGAGGAACAGTAAAATTCAGTTGCAGTGCATTCAAAATCTTTTCATAGAGCGTGCCAGACTGAGTATAAATCAAATACAGATACTGAGCACAAGAAATTACTTGCTCTTCACTGAAAACACTGCCTTTGGCCATGTCCTTGGTGATACATGGAAACAATGACCTTATAAACCACTCAGCTAAAAGCTAATCCAGAACAAAGGTTTCAACCATTTGATGAAAACGACGCCACTCATGTATTTGATCAAATATGTGAGTAGCATTCATCTCTTTAAAGTTGGTCAAAAGTTATGTTCCAGTTTCATATTTGATGGGTAACTGCAAGTGGGTTAGAAAAGTAGTGGCAAAATCTTTGAAGTTATCGAAAGAATCTCGTGGTAATTCAATATACCACTTTGCAGTCGAACCAGTGAGTGTTCGCTGGAAAAGACAGAGTCTAACAAAATCATCATTCAAGGAGTTTGAGGAACACCATAAATGATAAGTCATAACATGCGTAGATGGATCTTATCTCGGATTCCATTGAATTTCAGAATTTCATAGGGTAATTTATGATGAATCACCAGCCACCAAGGTGAATAATGAATGGGATCATTAGTGATTTGGTTTAAATCGGGCAACTCTAATGTTGCAACAAACGAAAACTATCGGTTTAGATCAGGTTGAGCATAACCAAGGTAAGATGGAATTCCCTGGGAAATAGGCCATTATGAACTAGCATAAGTAATTCGCTGCTGGTGACCCTGATAGGGGTAAGTTTGTTGACCAAACCCTTAATAGGATTGTTGACCAGAACCTGGATAAGCTTGTTTTTTGACCAATCCTAGCATAGGCTTGTTGACCAAGTCCAAGATAGGTTTGATACGGTTGGAATTTTTGTTGTGGCTATGATAGAGGAGGAGGTTGTGTATGCCATGGGAATTGATAATACGGTTGTTTCCCACCAGGATTATAACCCAAACCAGAATAGGTTGGACCAGGTTACGAATAGGCAGGACCAGTAGAAGCCTGTGACATCCCATACAAGGGTAAAATAGCCTGTGGTAGAGGAATTCTAGATATAGATGGTTGTTGTAAACTAGCCTGGGGAGGCAAAGTCTGTAGACCCAAAAATTTAGGGTAACGAGTTGAAGGACCCGCCTGAGAAGGATGAGCTACGGCCAATTGAGCTTGTAAATAGGGTAAGGAAGTAATAACAGGCATAGCAGGTACGTATGGAACAGGTTGAACTAGTTGATATGAGTACACAACCATTTGCGGTTGAACAGGAAAAGTAGGTTGCCACTGACAAACAAGCATTCTAGCATAAGATTGACCTAAAGATGACAGAGCACTGCCATATTGGGTAACCATGGGTTGCCCCCAAGCATATGGAGTATAAGAAGTTTGAGCATACTGACCTTCATATGGTGGGAGTACAGTAGAAACTGGATAAGATGGACGGTAGTAGGATGGACCAACCTGATATAAACCTAAAGATGTAAATAAAGGATCAGACCGTTAAGTACTCGTAAGAGAGGAACCAGATAAAATTCTAGATGACGACATGGGTGAATTCCATGGACTAGAGGAGGCACCAGAGTAGGTTTTAGATAAAGAGTAGTAACCCGGTGGGACGGACAGACTACCATAAATATGATACTCAGGTGTCGTAGTAAACATTGAAGAGGTAGCAATAGTAGATGTTGTCACAGCTGTAGCAGATGGTACAGTCTGGGATGTTGTCTCAGCCATGGTTAAATGACCAAGTAAATACCCTAAAGAATCTATGGGAACTTGAAATTGAGCAGGATCTGTTAGGGTCCTATAATAATAGGGTTCATAAATTTTGAATTGACCTTGATAGTCTTGTAAATATGTACATACCTTGCTTTCTGTAAGTTGTTTTCCCATATTTTGAAAAAATGAAAAATAATAAAAAAATCCAAAAAGAGGGTAAAAAGTCCTAAAAGAAAGATCAAAGGACTTAGAAAAATATAGACCCCAAAAGAAAAAAGAGATGAAAATAAGACCTGAAAGTGAGCAATTCCAAATGCCACTACTTTTACTTTACTGCAAAGAATAATGATTATGTGTAGAGTGTCAATAAATGCCATAATCCATGATCAGTTAGATAGTTTAATCTTAACTTTTCATGTTTCAATTTCATGTTTTAGATAGTGAATAAAGATTTTTCAAATAGTTTAAACTTGACAAATCAGTAGATAAGTAGAGAATAATGAGGAGCTTAATATTTTAATTGAGCCCTTGGATGAAATAACGTAGATCTAGATATTTTTATGCTTTGAAAGAAAATGTTTTAAGGGTGCAAGTCTAAATGCACCTACAAAATGAAGAAAAAATGTTAGAAATAAATTTGGGTAGGTAGAAAGAAGTTGACAAATCATGTAATAAAGAATCAAAGGGAAAAATCACTAATTTCCCCTCCCCTATAAGTATTCAGTATTCTAAGCTATCAGTCAAACAGGCTTAGAGAATTTCTCTAACTTTTATTGGGACCGGACCCAAGGCTCAATAACTAGCTAGTTAAAAATATTGAGTTCTTATGTTAAACCCGCATTTATCATCATTTACCCTTCATTCAATATTAAAACCCACTTTTTCCTAAGTAAAGACACATTCTTACTTAGTAAAATGGCAACCCTAAAATAATTAACTTCATCCCTTCAAAAGCATCCATAAAACCCTCAAATTACATTTATCCTAAGTATTAGTGAAGTACATATAAAAATGAGTAATGATTTATTTATACTTTACTTAGAGATAATATGTGTTTTGTTTCCCTTTTTCATATTAACTTTTGACCTATTTTTATTAAATCCCTAAAATTACACCTACCGGTAGATATTAATTCCCCTATAACTAAATAACCCCCAAAAAACCCATTATTTTAACTTTTAGACCAAAGTCTATTATCCCCCACCCCTATAGTTTTAAAACCATTCAAACAGTTAAAAACCATATAATATAATAAATCGCGTCCACATATGTTTTATTGAAACATATTTATAAATGTTTTAAATAAAAAAAATTACCCTTGCCTATATTCATATAACCCTAAGTTTTTGAATTAAACAAATGTTTATTTATAAAGTTCAAGAACCATGGCCACCTATGCATAAAAGCCCGCACCCATATACATTGATTAAAACATTTTATATATGTTCAAACTTTATATCCCCCGCCACGTATTAACCCATCCACTCAGATATATCATCTCGGTCCCACTTCTTCATTTCAATGCAACTCTCGAACTAATCTTGACCCTGCGCATTTATCTCTCTAATCCGAGGGCTGATATTGGATATCGTGTGGAAAAGATGCGCGATCATCCAAATGCCAAAGCTACGCGAAATGGGTGGTTTCGCCCATTCCTCTCTCCTCCACGTGGTCTTTCCTTATTGGATCGCGTGGGTTAAGCCAA
Source organism: Pinus albicaulis (assembly GCA_034641835.2). NCBI lineage: Eukaryota > Viridiplantae > Streptophyta > Pinopsida > Pinales > Pinaceae > Pinus > Pinus albicaulis. Next base: position 337,902,039 of record CM076582.1, on the reverse strand, counting down.
AAACAGCTTACCACCCAATAGTCGCACGATAACCACTCGCGGTTTTCGTCCATTGAAACTTCAAAACCACTCTCCACCTGATGCGACGTGCATTTAATGTCTGATTAAAACAACAGAAATGTTTAATAAAACCTTTGAAAATGTATTTCATATCATTCTTGCCCGTTTTTACTCTCTAGATTGCCTCTCCCGACTGAAAGAAGCCCTGTTAAAGCCATTTTCTCTGCCATTTTCAAACTCGAGCCTCCATTATTTTCCTAGTAAACCTCTAAAGACTGTTGAGGAGCTTTGTATCGCTCCAAAAAATTCATTAAAGCCTTCAACTCAGAAACCTTGCCAAAAGGCCGATACCTACATTACAACAGGTATTTTTCTAGAATTTGAACCTGCAATCAAGTTGGAAAACCTTTTTAAAGAAATCAAACACATTTAAAGTTACGGAATTGATTAAATAAACTGCGTAAAAGTCCCAAAAACAGGCCAAACTCTTGTAATTTTTTTCCAGAAACCCTTTTTCTTCGCAATGCACCATTTCCGAAGAAATTGAAGAGTTTATACAGTTTATTAGTCTATTTCAACACCCTGAGATAAACCAGAAAGCCTCTGCAGGTACCCTAAACCCTCTGTGATCCTTTTAAAAGGGTTTTCAGCCCTATTCCCATTAAATATACTCAGAAAACCCCTGTTTTCTGTTTCAAGCCAATTCTAAAGCCTCCAAATCTCTTTGATAACCCTAATTGAATAGAAAAATCAAATAAAAACCTATACTTTGCCAAAATTTTCCCATTCAAGCCTCTGTTATAGTAAAATTTCCTCTGCAAAGTGTTTAAACTTGCAGAAGCATATCAAAATGCCTAAAAAACAAAGTGCAAGCAAGCCTGAAGGTTCTAAAGATCTTAAACCTACACCTGCTATGACTCCAAGTAATTATATTGTTGTAAATCCATTAAAACTTCCAGTTGTTGATATTGAACACATTCCCCTTGCTGATACTGATTATAAAATAGCTGATCCCATTGTTGAATTCAACCTGTTAGATATCCATAACTGGTGCTATGAGAAGTCTTTAGATGATCATGAAGAAGTTCATATTTGGTAATCCCATTTACCCAAGTATGTTGTCCCATTGACTCACCCTTGTCGGGAAATCATTAGATTGTGTCAACAGTACTATGTTCCTTAACAAAGAGCTATTGTGAACACCAGTAAAGAAGTCCTATTTACCATCACTACATATTCAATTAACCAAGTGTTGCAGCTTCAACCTGACCCCCAAGTAGTAACTTTGTCTATTGAGGCCCTCACCAAGCTATATGTTGGCCTAGATTTTCCTAAATGTTCATGATTTTACAGACTTTTATGCCTCTCCATGTAGAAATTCCAAAGTTAAATCCTCCCTATTCTACTGCTAAATTCCCTGAAGGATCAAGACATGTAATTTCCATGCTCTCTTTCATACTTGGATATTTCACTGATGAGCACACTGATGAATCCATCTTGGGATTCTTGTCCACGTTTTCTCCAGGTCAACCACCTTCAGTCATATTTGATTATGATGGTTTCATTGCTGATAGTATTCATTATCAGTTGACAAATTTTCAAATAAAGGGAGAGTTCAGATATACCTCCTACCTTTTTTCATATGTTCTTATATTTCCAATCAGATAATTTTCCAATCACTCTTTAAAAACTTGACATAGAGGCCAATCCTCTATCTGTCATTTTTTGGACATCATTGCTCAGAAAAGAATGTACAAATGTTAGCTATCTAGAGTTTTTAGAGTTATTTTTACATCCACTGATTACCATGTTGACCAAGATAGAGCAGCCTAGAATAAATGAGGAAATGAAGAAAATATTGCAGTTATCAAAGCAGAGTAAGGTTGGTGACTGGTATTTTTATGAGAAATATATTGAAATAAAAGTTTTTGGGACAAACTTGTTGCCTTACAAGTTACCCAAACACCCTTCAATGAGGATCTTTGCCTTGGAGTATATCAGGCAGATCCTGAATTCTGATTCAATCAATTTCATGGCAGCTAAGAAGAAGACCCAATTCAAACTTAAATATCAAATTGGGCCATTCATATGCAATCACAGGGATGCTGAAAAGGAAGCAGCAAATCAATTATTGGAATATAAATTTGAGGAGAGTTTCCCTTGGAACTATGATCCACAAGGGATCTTGAGCAAGCTAAGGGTAAAATGCAAATTAACACCCTTTATACATGAAGGTAAACCAGAAATAGAAAAGTTTTCCAATCCGCTTGAATGGATTGAAAACACATTAATAGATGCAGTAAGCAAAGGTAATACTAGTCATACCTTAGAGACTGCAAATCAAACAGAGAAATCCATCAAAATAATAAGAGAAGAAGGAGCCTATGTGGCAGAGACTACAACATAAACAAAGTTCAAGATCATTTACAACAAAAGGCCAAAATTAGACACAACAGGTAAAGGAAAAGTGACAATAGATGTTGAAGAAACAGAGCCTCTTAATACCAACAAATATTTGCCATAAACAAATGTAGCTACTGTAATTATCATTGAGCCAAATCAGAATGAAGAAATCAATAATGAAGACACACAACTAATGGAAAGGCAGCAAAGCATGGAAGCTTCTTCCTCACATTCAACTGAGGAAAAGGATTTGGATATTAACGGAGAAATATAAGCAAATCAAACTAAAGAATGAGGAAATCAAAACAGAAATTTACTCTCAGTTATTAAAACAAAAGCCGGGTAATCAAAATAGATTCCTATCAGCATTTGATTACTCAAGTAAAAAATTGATTATGTCAGTATTACATCCAATAGTATCAGTTCCAAAGATAGTTGCTGACTATAAGAAAGTTGATCTAGAAGTAGTTACAGACAATATCCATGAATTAGATCAAATAGAGTTTCACAGGCAAAGCTCAGAGATGTTATATTCCACAGTTACAACAAAAGCTATGAGTGCTCATAAGCTACAAAATACCATCTCTAATATGCAAGATCAAATGAAGATGGACAAAGCTTCATTATGTGCCAAGGATCTAAGGATAAAAGCCTTAGAAAAATTAGTATTGCAAGTAGGATATGATCCTACAAACATCAAAGCAGTAGAAGCATTAATAAAAAAGAAAAATGAGGATATAGCAACCTTGAGGACACAGCTCAAGCTTCCTCAAAGTGAGCATCCTCAGACAAAGGAAGTATTACAGGAACAGAAGGAAAAGGATGAAATGATGAGTTTAATTCTTCAGTTGACAGCTCATATTAAGAAAATTGAAATATAGATGGACCAACTTGTCCAAGAAAAGGAGACATTAAAAGAACCAGTGATTCCTACAGTCATCCCAGTTATCACTGCAGCAGTGCCAACCACTTTAGGAGAAAAGTTGGCACCCAAAGAACCACTGGCCAATTCAGTGCCAATGACTTCTTCCACTACATCAGCCACTGAATCATCTACCACAGCAGTGCAGGCTACAGATGATGCCAGCAAAATAGTGAAGGCAATGGAAGAAATGTCTTTAAAGACAAATGAGATTAACAGATTGACAAAAATGGTTGAAAATCTTGAAAAAAAAATAAATCAGCTCAAGTAAATGCTAAGATACATGAACAAAATGCCAACAGATTGAGTGAAGAGTTAAAAAAGTTGCAAAAATAATTAACTCTGAAGGATCAGATATCATACATAAAAAATTACCTATGGAATAATGTTATTGAATCCATCCATGATGTATGGCCTTTAATTCAGGGAATATTTGAGCAAAGAGAATCATTATTGGCAGCCTAGGCAGAAATTCAAAAGACTCAGACTTATTTGGCTGACAAACCAGAACAAGAAGTAAGGCTAATCAATATCCTTAATAGCAAGAATAGACAGGAATTGGAAGAGCTCAAAATAACAGATAGAACTGCCATTATCCTAGAAATTAGGAAAGTCACAACAAAGAGAAATTTGATGAGGCAGCTTAAGAAAAATGTGAAGGTATGAATACTGCCATAGCTAGATTTATGGTTAAGTTCACCAATTTAAGGCAAAAAGGACTTCCTGATATTAAGGTTATTAATGATAAATTGATGCCTCAAAATTATTATGACAAGAAGATAAGAGAATATGCCAAGGAACAGATAAATAAGCCAACAAGTCAAGACATCCCCATAGGAAAAGTGTTACTAAAGAGTTTTGAAGATTTGTTTTACTTACAGTATGAGATCAAGCACTTATTTGTCATCAAGCCCACCTTTTCTAGATATACAGAAGCTGATGAGAATTTTAGGAAATTAAAGAATATTCAAATTCCTAAAAATGAGGATTGGCAAGCTCTTACAGATTTACTGTGAAGGATAAAAGACAAGCTGGTGAAAAGAAGATAAAAAATAATTTTCAGAATGACAGTCAAAACAAATTTTATTTACAACAGTAAACAGTTTTGACCAAAGGTTAAAAGGGTATCAGTTAAAGAGTATCGATGAATAAAGAGTATCCGAGAAAGAGTATGAGACAAGGCAAGTCAGATTTTAGAAAATATCTAAAGGCCAGCAAGGAGGACACCAAGGCAACCACCTACTTTATCCTCAAAACTGTTTCTTTTTCTCATGGATAAAATATGACAACTTGTTGATTTGTTAAGCCGATATCTCTATTTTTATTGTAAAGATATTGTATTTTCCTAAGATCATTCCTAGAAGTCATCTAGGATATTTTGTAAAACATTTTGTATAAATACTTCATCTTTAGAAGTATTTTGGTGTGGAATAAAATTGTTGGGATTGTTATAGTCATTTCTTCTTGGACTTTAAAGATTTTGTGTGTCAAAACTTCAAGTAGCGGGATGGATCAAAGCAAATTGCCATCATACTTCAGGATCCCTGTGATAAGCTATTTGGAGTGAAGTATTTTCTTCACTTGTCATTGTTTCTTTTCTCTGTTACATGCATCCATTTATGTTTATGCTAAATCTGAATGTATAACTAGGAGCATTACTATAGGATATGTTAATAGCACCCTATTTTTAACTAGTTATCAATTATATGTTTTCCTCTGATTTTCATTGTAAGGAATTCTTAATTGCTCCCTCATTCGTTTGACCTCTCCTACTACTTCCCTTTTCCGGATTTAAGGATTCTTAAGTGCCCTTTATCCCGATCATACCACCTCACAAAAACAACTTTCCAAGATCTCCAAGGGTTGTCTATCTTGCCCTGAAGACATTTTACCTTTTTGCCACTTGATCATAGTCATGTTAGCTTGATTTTGACTCCATAGCCCAATGGACAAATAGATTCCACACTATTCATCCTTTCAAGTGATTTTTCCCACCAAATCCATCAAAACAAAATCAAAATTGTACTTTCATAACTAGCCTAATATTCACAAATTAAAACAAAGTTAAACTTTAAAGAGAGAGCCATCTCTGAACCCTAGGAAGGCAAGATCTTAGAGTTTGAAGTTGGCTTGTGGTTACCTCTATAATTACTAGACTAAAAACCAAAATTACACAACTTGAGAATTACAAGAGTGATAACATACTGGCGACTCCGCTGGGGACTAACCAATCCTCAGTCTTAAAAACTAGTCTTAAAGGAAATCTTTTTATACATCCTTTCACTTTAACATTGCTTTATAAGTTGTGCATATTGAAAAAAGTAATTATGGCTTCTAGGAAGGTCTATTATACCAAGTCTAACTCAGATCCTAAGCCTGCAATTGTAGTATATAACCCAAACCGAATTGGTAAAAAGAAAAAACAGTCAGAAAATTTAGAAGCTAAAGTATCATTAAAAAGAGTCAACTCATTACCACAAGAGTTAGTAAGTTGCTAGACTGAAATTTTTCACCATGATGTTTTAGTACTCCCTTAGAAGTCTACAACATCAAAGTTCCTAAAATCAAGCTTTGAAATTGAGAGAAAAGCTCATAAAAGTCTTAAAAACACTTGTACCGCACTTTCTCTTAACATTTCCTGTGGTGCCGCACCTATTTGTTCTAAAGTATGTGGAGCTAAACACATTTTTTCTTCAATAAAGGTGCGGACCCCTATAAAAGGTAAAATAAAGGCAGAAAGTAACATTTAGAAGCCCAGCAGTCAAATCTGGAAGCTTCTAGAAGAAATTATCCTATCGAAGGTTCGCTCCTATCATGTATGTTCATTCCTCCGTTATGGGAGCCTACCCCTTGGTTTATGGAGCTCAATCCCTTCAAAAGAGCATTCTATCCCCTCTTATGTGGAGTTGTAACCTCCTCCCTTTTCCTATAAATTGAGGACATAGTTCAGCTTCAAAGGGGGTTAGACTTTGAGAATTTTTGAGGAGAAATGTTCTAGAGACTCAGACTCTCTTAACTGATCATTATGTGGGAATGATTACACACCCATGTGCATTTTAGCTGAGAGAGTGCAAAGCTTGTCAGAGTAAAGGAAACGCATGTTCCGGACCCCAGGAAGGCCTATACGACATCAAGGCAGACACCGTTGTAAGGCTCTTTCTTCATCAAAGATAATACGAATGAATCTTGTTTTCTCAACGAATTCTTTAATTAAGTAGCTTGTTTATTATGTTTTATCAGTGATTTATTTAATTAATTAGCTTATTTCTTGAATTCCTTGATCATCTTGATAGATATATGATTCGTGAATTAGTTTATCCCATGCAGGTACTATTGATTCTTTCCATGTTTGTGATTGCAGATCTTTGAAAACGACTCTTTCAAGCAACTGGAAAGAAGATCATTACAAACAGCGCTGGACTACAGGTAGGTCGTCAAAACCTCTGTTGTATCTAATTCTGAATCGAATATTATCTAGAGAAAATAGTTTTTGTTTGGATTTTTGTTGCTAGTTGTCCGTAGGACACTTGGGAGGTCTGTCTTGTCTGCAAGAATGACTTATCCGTACAACAAAATGGCGACTCCGTTAGGGGTCGAACCCAGAATCTTTGGTTGTCTGATCTGTGATGAGGATCATTTTACAAAAGAGTGCCCGCACAGAGTTGAGGTATCAAAATTCGTTAAGGGTTCACCTATACCTGCTGTCTTGAAGGATCCCTTTCTTGCTCAAGATAGTAACATGATTGGATCTTCCTCAAATGCGTTAGAGGATATCTTTATGGTTGCGATGCGATCGCAAGATTACGTTATTAAAAATACTGGTGAATAAGCAGAAACATCAAATTCAGCATCAACTACATCTCCCTCAGTTTCTGATCTTTTACAGATCGAGAAACCAAATCCTGACGTGGTAATCAAACTGCCTGCTAAAGGTGTACTTCGTAAATCATCTTTCAATCCACATGCGAGAGCTACTCAGAATCACAATATTGTTAAAGACTTAGTGATTTCCCCTTTAGCAATGTCAGCTTTGGAAGTGCTACAATCATGCCCAGCCCAAAAAAAATTACTATTGTCACCCTTAGGAGCCGTAGACCTCCAGGATTCGAACATCATGATCTTCGATTTAGAGAATTTTACACCCCGCCTACCCCATCAAATGGATTTTCAAATTTCGGTAATAGTAAAAAACAAACGTATCTTTCGTATTGTTGTTGATGAAGGGGCATCTATGTGTATTATGTCGTTAAAATGTTGGAAATCACTTCGTTCTCCGAAAATTAACCATTTGTTGACTATCTTCAAAGATTTTGATGGCAGAGGTTTCCAACCGTATGGTATTTTACAGGATCTACCAATAGAGGTCGAAGGAAAAACCGTTAATCTAGATGTGGAAGTGGTTGATGCCCCTCTGGATTACAACCTTCTCCTGGGTCGCAGTTGGTCTTACACCATGACTCTTGTTGTATCGTCGATCTTTCGTCTCATCATATTTCCTCATAAAGGAAAGATCGTTAAAATAGATCAGCTCTCATATTATTCATCTGACCCAGCCTCTACTGATAGCATCCAGCATATCGAAAAATCGACTATCCCTTATAAGGATGTTGGAGTAGGTTTGCTTAAAGATTCGGCTTTACTGGGAACTTTTTCCCTGCCTGCTCCCAACGTACAACCTCCTATTGCTAACACCAATATGATTACATCAAGTACTATTTCCTTTGATGATCCTTGGATAGTACCTTCAGAATCAGAGATGGACTCTTTCGACAACGTGATACCTTTGAGTCCTTTTGAGTTAACATATCAGGCAGTACAGTCATTTTCTGATGCTCCTTCAATTGAATCTGATCCAGTGAATGTGATCAATGAGGAGTCACTTTCAATATCAAGCTCAGCTTCGACATCAATTCCGGATCTTGATCAACACGTATTCAATATTGATGAACATATTCGTGAATTCTTGTCTATCGATGAATTACCATGGGAAGATCTACATCATAGGTCTTCTTTTTTTCTTGATCTCAATCATTGAGAATGATTTTTCCTCCATTTGTACTATTGATTACGTCAAAGAACCTCAGAATCCTCTCTCATCTTCTGATTCTGAATTAAATTTAGAAAACATTTCTACAAAGGTTCCCATTGACATTTCAGTAAAACCCGGAATTGTTGAAAACATTCATATAGGTGCTTCTTGTACGACTGATGAAATCCAAGCATATAAAGCCCTATTTCAAGAATTCTGCGACATTTTCACCTGGCCATATGAAGAAATGCCAGGAATCAATCCGTCGATTGTTGTTCATGAAATTAATACATACCCGGATGCTAAACCCGTCAGACAGAGATTACGTCAGATACATCCGCGAAAAGCTGCCGCAATCAAAGAAGAAGTTGAAAAATTACTTCGTGCAGGTTTTATTTATCCAATTCCGTTAACGGATTGGGTGTCTAATATCGTTCCTGTCAATAAATAAAAAAAGGAACAATACGAGTATGTATCGATTATAGGGATATAAATCGAGCTTGTCCAAAAGACAATTATCCAACCCCTTATATCGATCAAATTATTGACGATTGTGCTGGAAGTGAAATGTTTTCATTCATGGATGGATTTTCTCGCTACAATCAAATCAATATACTCCCTGCAGATCAACCCAAAACAGCTTTCATTTGTCCATGGGGGACTTTTTCTTATTGCAAATTACCTTTTGGACTTAAGAATGTTGGTGCCACTTTTCAAAGGTCAATGTCTTATGAATTTCATGACATTAAACACATTGTGCAACCCTACCTCGATGATTTTCCTACTCATTCCTTGCGCAGATCAGATCATATCATTCATTTACGAGCCATTTTTATATGATGTAGGCATTATAAGATTCATCTGAATCCTCACAAATGTGTTTTTTGTGTACAATCTGGACGATTGTTGGGATTTATTGTCTCAAAGGCAGGCATTCGTGTCGATCCATCGAAGGTTAAGGCTATCATCAATTTACCTCCTCCTTCTACTCTTCGCCAACTCCAAAGTTTGCAAGGGAAAGCAAACTTTTTACGTCGATTCATTCCTAACTACGCCGAGTTAACGAAAGGTTTTACCAGGTCGTTAAAACAGAATATTCCTTTATTTTGGGACGAGATCACTGATCGATCTTTTGATGCTCTTAAAAACGCGTTGACCCATGCACCATTACTGCATCCTCCCAATTACAACCAGGATTACTTTGTACCCGCTACTTCCGATTCCAAAATAGGAATGGTTCTAGTTCAGGAAAATGAATTCCATGGTGAACATGTGATTTACTATCTTAGTCGAAATTTGCATCCGACTGAACTCAAATATTCACATGTGGAGAAATTGGCCTTGGCAGCCGTTCAAGTTGTCCAATGTTTTTGTCATTACATACTTTTACAAAAAACAACAGTGATTTCTGATTGTAACCCTATGATGTATATTTTGACCAAACAATTTCTAGGGGGAAAATAATCCAAATGGATTGTTATCCTACAGGATTTTGACCTGGAATTTGAAAAATCCAAATCAAAGAAGTCATTGATATTCACTGAACTTATGTGTGACTTCCCACGTACTGATATAGAAACTGTGGCAAAACAACTGATCGCGGACAAATCCTTGTTTCTTGTTAGTACCATTAATCCTTGGTATGGAGATATCATTGTTTATCTTCAAACCCAATATTTTCGGCCCGAACTTTCACGGTCACAATGACGTAAAATCCGTTTCTAGTCTCAACAATATCATATTGTTGGCGACACACTATACCGTCGTGGTGCAGACTCCGTTTTTCAACGTTGTCTCACTCATGAAGAAGCCGAAAAGGTTTTAAATGACTCACTCTGGAGCATGTGGCAGTCATATGTCTGGGTATGCCACAGCCCAAAAGATATTGTGCGTTGATTATTTTTGGTCTTCTTTATTTCAAGATTGTATTTATGTCTTCCGAAAATGCCATAATTTTCAAATCTTCAATCGAAAGATGCGTGCACCACATGCTCCACTTCACCCTATAATTATTGTCGGTCCTTTTGCAAAATGGGGCATTGAATTCATTACATGTAACCCTCACTCAGCCGGGGGCATGGGTATATTATTCTCACAGTAGATTATTTTACCAAATGGGCCGAGGCGATGCCTACATTTGCGGCAGATGGAAAAACTGCAGCTACTTTCGTGTTCAATCATGTGATTTCTCGTTTCGGTGTACCCCAAGCGATAATTACTGACCATGGGAGCCATTTTCGAAACATCATGATGACCGAGCTAACTGACCAACTTGGCCTGTGCCATGATAGTTCTACACCATATTATCCGCATGCTAATGGTCTGGTTGAAGCGATTAATAAATTTTTAGTCACCATGATCAAACGAATCATTGGAATTCATAAATCAAATTGGCATACCATGCTCTTTTCAACACTTTGGGCATATCGAACCTCAGCAAAAACATCAACAAGTTTTACCCCTTTTCAACTGGTTTACGGTTTAGAAGCGGTATTACCAATTGAATGCGAGATACTGTCACTCAAACTAGCCATAGAGTTACTACCAGCCACCTCTAAGGAGGAAAAATGCTTTTTGTACTTGACTCAATTAGATGAGAATCGACGCACCACTGCAGTAGCTACCAAGACTCATGCGAAACGAATGAAAGCTCAATATGATAGAAGTGTTACACCTCGTATTTTTTTAGAAGGAGACCTAGTTTTGGTATATGACCAAGCTAACGATAAGCTAGGGGCTGGGAAATTCGAACCCATGTGGCATGGTCCTTATATTGTCAAGCGACAGCTTGCAAAAGGGGCCTATGAATTGATTGATTTTTATGGGGTCTCTTTAGGCAAACCCAGAAATGGGCTTTATCTGAAGAGACATTACGCTTGATTCCTGTGTGGAGATATTTTTTGTATATTAGTTATTTTCTAGCTGGTGTGTTGTAGATTAGAAACATGTGCCTAGCTTAAGTGTGCTTTTACTACTATTCCTGCTTATCTGGATTATTCTTGATATTGTAGATGTCGACGTTTTTTCAAACATACATTGGTTTTGCTTATGGTGCTTGTCGTAGTACATGGAACATTTCTTCCGCAACCTGGGTTATTTATTCACCCACTAAAAAGTTAGTATCTATGCATGGGGTAAGCCCTGGTCAAACGACGAACAATATTGCAGAATATAGCGCAGTTATAGAGTTATTGTCTGAATCCATTTCATTTGGAATTCAGAGTTTGATCGTTAGGTTAGATTCTAAGCTCGTTGTATTATAATTAAATCGAGTGTATGCAATTAGAAACCCAATGTTGTTAAGATTATTTTTGAAAATTTGTCTCTTGGAATGAGAATTTGATTATATTGAGTATCAACACATTCCAAAAAATTTAAACACATTAGCAGATGCAATAGATTTTAGTGTTATAAACAGACATTTGAAAGCAGTAAATCAAAATAACATTCGATAACATGTTAAACATGTAACTGGAAATAATAGTATATCATAGCATAGAGTATTATTTCAAAAAATAGTACATCGTCCTCGATCATAGGTTCAAAACACCTTATGATCGGGAAAAAAGTGATACAAAAAATTATGAGTCTATACAATCGATCATCCAATATCCATGGTAAGGATCATGATAATATACTACAGCTCGTGCCACCCTGCTCGGGAATCTCTTGAACGGTCCTGGAACCCCAATGATATATCTCTGTAAACGAAGTGGAATGTCAGCTATGGTAGTCTCTGGGATGTCCATAGGCAGTTGCTCCAGATGGTGTTCCAAATCAGTAAGGATATATGTTGTCTGATCATGTGGTGGTGTTGTTGCTGCAGCTTCATCCCTTTGCCTCCTCTTGAAGGGGTGGAGAGTGACTGGTCAACGTGGACCCACATCTGCATTTGAAATTTTTGTTATCAGTTTCGACGATTTAAAAAAAAACAAAATAAAAATTAGAAATTAGAGCATGTCAAAATGATTTTTTACTTGACTCATCCCACTCAGCTCCTACAGGGAGTGGAATATCTCGATCGCCGCAGTAATCCATCCCGGCATAAAGGAAGTCCTCTATCACGAAGAGTTGGTGTCCTAACCAACGAAAGTAGGTCATGGGAAATCAAACAATCTCTCCACCCTCACTGTGACGGGTCATCAAAGCAACCCATCGGACCATCCGAGGCTCTCGAACTCTACCAGGATCAACTGGAATATGTTGCGGGGCCAGTAGAGGAATCCTCTCTAGAGCAAAAGTAATCACAATCGATCCATATCCAAAGTTATTCAACTTCCCGTTCTTTGCCCTAGTTAGTTGGCCTTTGATATTTTCCAACACTGCCTCGCACCAGTTGAATATGGTGCCTCGGAAATAGTCCACTGCAATCTGCATTTGAGATCCAGTAGAAACATGCAAAGATGCACTTCCACATAAATTGGTTACGGTAAATGCAACTACTTTCAACTTAGGACGAATGATGGTTTTGATATCAGTCCGTTTGTCTTTAGGATTGGCCTCATCATTGCAGAACTATAGTTGCAAGCTATCAACGGACTGGCCACCTGGCCTAGCCCCAAATAGAGAAAGTGATTCGCCTCTTTTAGACAAACCAGTCAGAAAGTATATGTCCTCCAGCTCGATTTCAAGCCGATTGCCTCCAATCACAAAACATTGGTCATGTACATCCCACTTGTTTACCAACCAAGTGAGAAGGTCTACTTGAGCTCTCATGCCACTGATAGCCCAGAATTTAAGTAACCCACATGCTCTCAAAACTTGTAATGTAGGTGGATGAATCATTGCAGCTTCATCCACCTCCTCATGTTCATGTTCCCGCCAAATAAGCATTGTAAATATCTTATAATGAACAAAATGAAAGATTAGAATCATTTTAAAAAGAAAATTTTGGGTAAATTGGAGAGAAAATATGTTTTTAAATTCTTCACGGCGCCCCCGCACTTTTTGTTTAGAAACAGTGTGTAGCTCCACACGGGCTCTATACTAAAAGTGTGGGACCATGACATTTTTCTTTGTAAGAAAATGTCGGGGTCTGCAGGTACCGTGTGTCTTACCTGCAGACCCCCGTGAGCGGAATTTTGAACCTATTTCTTCCCCAAAAATGAATTTTAAACCCTAAATTAAGGAAATGAATGGATGAAAAGCAAGGAAAAGAGAATGTGGATTACCTGGAGCAGACAGTTTTCGATTTGAACAGTCGGTTTGTTCGGAATATTCTCTAGAGCGTTTTTGCCAAAAGCTCTCAAATTTTCACTCTGAACTCAAATGGTAAAAATGAATTTGGAAAACTCATTTTTATAAGTTTTTTCAAATAAATGGAATTTAATTTTGTTTATTTTTCACTCTAAAGAGATGGTTTTTCAAAATATTTTCATTTTATTAAAAACATGTATGTTTAATTTTTTAAGTTTTTGTGCAGAATACCAGATTTTTCGGGTGAAATGGTCATTTTTTACGAAGAGTATACTTTTATCACTTTTTCGGGCTCTTTAAAAATTTACGAAAAAGCGAAACCATGGAGTCCTCTTTTTAGCCCTCTTCAGATTCTCTAAATATGAAAAGATTGTCGAGTACTTGACTATTCGAACTCATTAAAGGAAATGAACAGTCGTCCCTTCAGTATAAGTTTACCCCTTTTCCGGACTGAAATGGACTATTTACGAAAAAGGTATACGTTGACTAATCATGATCAATAGATTTCTCTCTCGCATTATTTTATCCTTTCTCGGGCCTGAGAGACTAAAATTATGAAAAAGTACACCCATGGAGTTTTCTTAAGTTTTTTCTTCTGACTCCATAAAAATGAAAAACACCGAGTTTCTCTTATACTGGACTCGTTAAAATTTAACAGTAAAGGACCTGTCAATTACAAACATGAATGGACCACTCCTTCTTAGGGTTCGATTTTAAACTAATTTGGACTCATCCGAAGGATGAGATTATAAACAAACAAATGTTATCATCCTCAAGCTTGTCAAAAATAAAGAGGTACTTGCTAGAAATGGTGGGGGGAAAAGAGAAAACGAATTCATTTGTTACACTTTGATTTAAAAGCAGTATACCACTCTTGAACACGACACTTTTGTCACACTTCTACTTGGGTTGAGAAAATAATTTTCCTATCAGTTAATTGAACCACATTGAAGGTCTTCAAACGGTTTCTGGGTATTAGCTTAGGGCAATTGTTACCAAACCATCTGCAGTGTCGTTATGTGTTCAAGAGGACAGTCAAACAAACCATTCATCTGCAAACATTTGTCTCCATTCGCGTTGACCATCCCTGAGTCAGTCCTTGCAAAAAATTTCTTCAAAACTTGATCTATGGTTTCGTGTCGTGAGCTTGCTTACGACGGATCACTTTCTATCGACGACAGCTCATCATCTAGGAATTTGATCTAGAATCCATCAGGTACCTTGGAATCTGCATGCCTTAATGGCAGGTTTCTCACCTTCGATGACAAGTTGCATCATTGACCTTCGATCGAACGATTCCGTGAAATGTTCGACTTAAGATCACTTATTCACATTTCATGGATTGTACTGAGTACTTTGAGAGCCATTGTCATTATTGATGGTTTCTCTCACGCTTGTTAACAGTTCACATCATTGAATGGTAATCAAGTGGGTTCTACCATTGTCGACTTCAACACATTTAATCGCATGGATAGAATCATACTAGTTCGGGAAGCAGAAATCAAGACCTTGGATCTAGTTTCCACCATCCAGGCGGCAAGGAGTTTTATTATTCATTATGCAGTAGACTATTCATTACAGATGGCTGCATCCATGTTGTGTCTACACTATTGATGTAATATTAAAATCATTTCTGTATCAGAACAAGTTTAGTTAGTTTTTTATCGGAGTATGGGAATGCTTACCTCAGTAACGATATATATATATATATATGTTTTGCATTGAATTTTTTTACACGGTTCCGACTGGGGTGTCCACAGGCTAATCTTTGAAATGATAAAGCACATCACTCTTCGAATGCTCTCAGACTTCGTAATTTAGGGGGGAATTTGTTACACTGAAATTTGTCACCATGAAATTTTAGTACTCCCTTAGAAGTCTACAACATCAAAGTTCCTAAAATCAAGCCTTGAAATTGAGAGAAAAGCTCATAAAAGTCTTAAAAAAACTTGTACCGCACTTTATCTTAACATTGCCTGTGGTGCCACACCTATTTCTTCTAAAGTATGCGGAGCTAAACGCACTTTTTCTTCAATAAAGATGCGGACCCCTGTAAAAGGTAAAATAAAGGCGGAAAGTAACATTTAGAAGCCCAGCCGTCAAACCTGGAAGCTTCTAGAAGCAATTATCCTGTCGAAGGTTCGCTCCTATCATGTATGTTCATTCCTCCATTATGGGAGCCTACCCCTTGGTTTATGGAGCTCAATCCCTTCAAAAGAGCATTTTATCCCCTCTTATGTGGAGCTATAACCTCCTCTCTTTTCTTATAAATTGAGGACATAGTTCAGCTTCAAAAGGGGTTATACTTCGAGAATTTTTGAGGAGAAATGTTGTAGAGACTCAGACTACCTTAACTGATCATTATGTGGGAATGATTACACACCCATGTGCATTTTAGCTGAGAGAGTGCAAAGCTTGTCAGAGTAAAGGAAACGCCTATTCCGGACCCCAAGAAGGCCTGTACGACATCAAGTCGGACACGGTTGTAAGGCTCTTTCTTCATCAAAGATAATACGAATGAATCTCGTTTTCTCAATAAGTTCTTTAATTAAGTAGCTTGTTTATTATGTTTTATCAATGAGGTATATAATTTTTTAGCTTATTTATTGAATTCCTTGATGATCTTGATAGATATATGATTCGTAAATTAGTTTATCCTATGCAGGTACTATTGATTCTTTCCATGTTTGTGATTGTAGATCTTTGAAAACGACTCTTTCAAGCAACTGGAAAGAAGATCATTACAAACAGTGCTGGACTACAGGTAGGTCTTCAAAACCTCTGTTGTAGCTAATTCTGAATCGAATATTATCTAGAGAAAATAGTTTTTGTTTGGCTATTTGTTGCTAGCTATCCGTAGGACACTTGGGAGGTCTGTCTTGTCCGCAAGAACGACTTATCTATACAACATAAGTCTGCAAGATATTGATTTTGATCTGAAATTTGAGCATTCTTTATTTAGAAGAAAATCTGAAAGTGATCTTAAAACTATTGTTTTAGACCCTGTTTTCATTTCGTTTTTTAACACAAAATAGAAATATATTACAGTAGATTTTAAAACACAGAAAGTTCAAAAATAGACTAAAAGTGGACAACTTAATCTTACTATTCTCAAAGATATTGATGAAGCTATTGAATTAGCTCAGTTTTTTACATATGCAAACAAACCTCCAGTTTCTCAATTACATACCACAATAATACCAACTAGAGATTCATCTCTTTATGTTTTTACATCATTTATAAATTCCACTACCAGCTTATCTAAAGATCCATTTATCCCTAGATTACCTTTACAACCTAGATTATTATTTCCTTCAATCACTTCATCCAGTATATCCATCAGCTCGCCTTTTGATTTCCTAAACACATCATCCTCATTTCCTAGTAGTTCCATATACATTCCAGTTTCATTTCCCAGTACTTCAAATACAGTTTTTAGTTCATCAGCTATCATTTCTAGCACAGATCCAAGTAGTTCTACTTTACCTCCTATTAAATCTAAGCTTCAAGCTATGGCTACTAGATATGCTCCCCTAGTCTTACCACAACATCTTCATGACATGCCTCAAGACTATCAGAATAAAATACCACTGTTTGATGGTACTACCCAATATACTGCTCAGCAACATATCACTAAAATGACAGACTTCTTTGAAATTTATGAAATTGATGACTCAGATGTTCAAATGAGTTTGTTTGCACAAATTTTGACCGGAGAAGTTAAGAGGTGGTTTAAAGATTTAGCTGCTAGTAGTGTAACTGATCTAGCTGTGTTTCATAGATTGTTTTTAAATAAATGGGAAAAAAAAAAGAACCCCCTCCAAATATTTTCTGAATTTGATTCCATGAAAAGAGCTCCAAATGAGTCAGTCCAAGATTACTGCACCAGATATAATAGTGTCTATAATTCTATCCCTGCAAATCCTAAACCTACTCCTTATTCTGTTATGCTCAAATTCCCTGATGGATTTGATGCAGATATGGCTTATCAATTAACGGAAAGAGATGTAGACACCTTAGAAAAAATGCAAACAGATGCAGTTAGTGTAGAAGTAAACATTTCAGCCAGAAAAACTAGACTCAGAAATGAAAGAAGAGTGACCATTAAAGAAGAAATTGTCAATTCAGACACAAAAATAGATGTGATAGCTAAAACCTTAGAAAGGTTGGTGGATAGATTAGATAATATAGAGAGAATACCTCAGTGGGATAACCAACAACAAATCAGAAATCCCAATTTTAGAAAGAACATAAATTCTGGAAAAGCAAAAGAAATAGCCCCAGACCAAACAATAAGACCCCCATTCCAAGAGAACTATGCTGAAAGTTCTCAGAATAATGATGATGATGAGGATATTATAAATATAATGGGAATAGATGAGAATAATACTATTTTCCTTACTCAGGAAGATCAGGAATTATTTGAACTCCAGCAACTCAAATTAGATTCTAGTGAATCCTTTGATTATAAACAAGGTTATGGTGATGCTATAAATGAAATACATAGTCAATATAGCCTTAGAAATAAGAAAAAAAATGAGTCTTCTACTAATAAAACTTCCCAATCTCATAATCAGAAAACAATAGAAGCTCCTAAAACAAAAGTTCTGCAAATTCTCCCAAGGGAAATTAAGCAAAACTCAAATTCTTCCCAAAACATTTCTAGTCCTAAAAAAGCATCAAGCCCTAAAATTGTTGATATTACTGATGAAGTTGCTCAAGCTGCAAAATATTCACAAAAAACTATCGCTGCTAAAGCTTCTAATTTAGTTAAAACAGCAAATTTAGATCCTAAAATACCCTCTGCTAATCCTAAATCAGTAGATCCAAAAACTGCTAGTTCAAAAACATCTGTTGATAATTTTAAATCTGAAAGAACATCTACTGCTTCACAAACAATCCCTGAAAAGAAAGTTATGAGTAGTAAAACTCAAGAAACACAAACAGAGAATGTCAAACCATTTGAAAATGAAAAAATAACTGTATAAAAACAAGACAAACCAACACAAACTATTGTTACTAAAGAAGAATTGATTTAAATCAGTAAAACTCAACCTACATTCAACATACAATCAGAAATTGCAAAGCTTAACATACCAATTCCTTTGACCGAATTGGTAAAAAATGACTTGTATAAATCAACCATAACTGAAACATCAAATATGAATGATGGAGAAGATTCCATAAATTTAAATGATGATCAGCCAGAGTTGATTTTTGGCCCATATGTAAATGGAAAACATGCAGATCGAGCAGTTCCTCCATTTTATATAAGTCTTACCATTCATGATCAAATTTTACACAATACCATGCTAGATTCAGGAGCTTCCCATAATCTAATGCCTAAAGCCATAATGGAAACTCTCAATCTAGAAATTACAAGACCATACAAAGATTTGTTTACTTTTGATTCAAGTAAAGTTAAATGCCTAGGTTTAATCAAAGATTTGTGTGTAACACTAGTTCAATACCCTGGTAAGAGTATTTTAATGGACATTGTAGTAGCTGATATCCAACCTAAATATGGAATGTTACTTTCTCTCTCATGGGGAGAAAAGTTACAAGGATCTCTACAATTGGACATGTCTTATGCTACTATATCAGTTTTTGGCCAGCCTAAAAAGTTATATAGGGAAACATTGATGAAGTACATGGTCAGTGGTGCTGAAAGATCTATAAACTACCCAATTTACTCTACACCAACTGACCTTGATTCTTTTATCCTATGCAACTCTGAAACTAATGAATTCCAAATTGAACTAGTAGAGAAAAAGAAAGCACCAAATAATGATAATATTTTTCATGAATCTCTATGGCATTTAGACTTTGATGGTTCAGTAAATAAGTTAGGAGCAGGAGTAGGAGTTTGGATCACAAATATGGAGACTAATCACTCAGAAGGCCATGATTTCAGGCTCAATTTTAAATGTACCAATAATATGGCTGAGTATGAAGCCCTCATCCTAGGACTCCAAATCATTAGGAACTCAGGAGGTAAAATAATTTTAATTATGGGAGATTCAAAGTTGATCAAAAAACAAGTAGATGGAGTTTATTTTGTTTACAATCCTAGACTAAGCAAATATAGAGACACTGTGATAGATTTAACAGATGATTTGTTGGAATGTAAGTTTGCTACTATACCTAGAAAACAAAATATACAAGCTCATTATCTTGCAACCTTTGCTAGTACATGCAATTTACCATTCCAACCTAATCACAGATATACTGCTGAAGTCAAACATAGGCCAATAATTCCAGATAATCTTAAGTATTGGCAATTTTTTTCATAGGATGAACAGATTTACAAGTTTATGAACAATGAAGGAGAATTTCAGAATTGTAATATAGATACAGATTGTACTATAATTTATGATTTGGATTGTGAAATAGATTTAAATAACTTAGATGTAAATAGAATAAAGTTTGATAAACCAAATAGATTTAGTCAAGTTGATATAGATAGCTTAGAGAAAGTACAGATTGAAGAAATTATTGAGGATGAATCAGACATATTGAATCTTCAGGATAATTTCTTACCTAAAGTTTTAAATCCCTTAGAAGATCTTTTTGACTCAAATGATGTAGCTAGAAAACCAAAAATGGAGCCAGTTAGATCTGATATAGAAGAATGCAATATTGGAACAGAGTTAAAACCCAAAACAATCAAACTTTCCAAAATTTTACCTCAACAAGAGAAATAAAAATGCATTATTCTTTTAAAGTAATATCAAGATGTCTTTGCCTAGAGTTATGAGGATCTCAAATCCTATGATACCAGCATAATCCAACATAAAATTCCAATAAAAGAAGATCAGAAGCCATTTAAAAAAAATTGAGAAGAATTAACCATTTCACTAGTTTCAATCCCACTTCTTCACTCCTGTGAGCATCACCCGATGCAATGAGTGCTAAGTGGACTACTCAAAAATCATGAGAAATTAGTCAGTTACGACTACCTCTCATGGAAATGGTCATAGATGAATGACTAAATTAACGCAGTTGAATCCCAAAAATGATATCTAATATAATGCACTGCAGAAACCCCTCATACTTAAAATACTAAGAGTAAAGGTATCTCTTCTTGAATGGTTCATGAGGCACAATAGTTGCTAAGGTTTTGCAAATGGGGTAGCAAGCTAAGTGGGCTTGATTGTGGAGAAAACTACACAGTTAAGTGCGCTTGAGCCAGAGGATTTCTGGGATGGGTGACCTCTTGGGAAGTCCTGGTTACCGGGTGCAAACCCCGGAAGTGATGATTGACGCTATGTGATTCATTTCACTAGTTTCAATCCCACTTCTTCACCCCTGTGAGCATCACCCGATGCAATGAGAGCTAAGTGGACTATTCAAAAATCATGATAAATTAGTCATTTACGACTACCTCTCATGGAAATGGTCAGAAATGGTCATAGATGAATGACTAAATTAACGCAGTTGAATCCAAAAAATGATATCTAATATAATGCACTGCGGAAACCCCTCATACTTAAAATACTAAGAGTAAAGGGATCTCTTCTTGAATGGTTCATGAGGCACAATAGTTGCTAAGGTTTTGAAAATGGGGTAGCAAGCTAAGTGGGCTTGATTGTGGAGAAAACTCCACAGTTAAGCGCACTTGAGCCAAAGGAGTTCTGGGATGGGTGACCTCCCGGAAAGTCCTGGTTACCGGGTGCAAGCCTCGGAAATGATGATTGACGCTATGTGATTCATTTCACTAGTTTCAATCCCACTTCTTCACCCCTGTGAGCATCACCCAATGCAATGAGTGCTAAGTGGACTATTCAAAAATCATGAGAAATTAGTCAGTTATGACTACCTCTCATGGAAATGGTCATAGATGAATGACTAAATTAACGCAGTTGAATCCCAAAAATGATATCTAATATAATGCACTGCGGAAACCCCTCATACTTAAAATACTAAGAGTAAAGGGATCTATTCTTGAATGGTTCATGAGGCACAATAGTTGTTAAATTTTTGAAAATGGGGTAGCAAGCTAAGTGGGCTTTATTGTGGAGAAAACTCCACAGTTAAGCACACTTGATCCAGAGGAGTTCTGGGATGGGTGACCTCCCGGGAAGTCCTGGTTACCGGGTGCAAGCCTCGGAAGTGAAGATTGGCGCTATGTGATTCATTTCACTAGTTTCAATCCCACTTCTTCACCCCTGTGAGCATCACCCGATGCAATGAGTGCTAAGTGAACTATTCAAAAATCATGAGAAATTAGTCAGTTACGACTACCTCTCATGAAAATGGTCATAGATATATGACTAAATTAACGCAGTTGAATCCCAAAAATGATACCTAATATAATGCACTACGGAAACCCCTCATACTTAAAATACTAGAGTAAATGGATCTCTTCTTGAATGGTTCATGAGGCACAATAGTTGCTAAGGTTTTGCAAATGGGGTAGCAAGCTAAGTGGGCTTGATTGTGGAGAAAACTCCACATTTAAGCGCGCTTGTGCCAGGGGAATTCTGGGATGGGTGACCTCCTGGGAAGGCTTGGTTACCGGGTGCAAACCCCGGAAGTGATGATTGACGCTATGTGATTCATTTAACTAGTTTCAATCCCACTTCTTCACCCCTGTGAGCATCACCCGATGCAATGAGTGCTAAGTGGACTATTCAAAAATCATGATAAATTAGTCAGTTACGACTACCTCTCATGGAAATGGTCAGAAATGGTCATAGATGAATGACTAAATTAACGCAGTTGAATCCCAAAAATGATATCTAAAAGAATTAAACATGTTTTATTACCTTTGATAGAAAAATAAGTGAAAAGAATGTATGATGTACAGATCATTGTACCAATCAGATATTCTAATTGGGTTTCAAACCTAGTTCCTACAAGGAAGAAAACAAGAGAGATAAAATTATGTGTTGATTTTAGAAATCTAAACAAAGTGTCCTTTAAGAATAATTACCCTTTACCTAAAATGGATCATATATTACAAAGGGTAGTTGGCTCTTCTAGGATGTCTCTTTTAGATGGTTTTTTAGGATACAACCAGATCTTATTCCAAAAAGAAGATCAAGCTAAAACACCATTTACTACTCCTTGGGGCACTTTTATGTATGTAAAAATGTCTTTTGGTTTAATGAATGCAGGGGAAACTTTTCAAAGGGCTATGGACATAGCTTTTGCAAAGGAAATACATGATTTCTTAGTAATTTACTTAGATGACATTATTGTGTTTTCCAAAACTGATAATGAACACTTGGATCATTTAAGACAAGTTTTTATTAGGTGCAAGAAATATGGCATCTCTTTAAATCCTAAGAAAAGTCTATTTGGATTAGAAGAAGGTAAGTTACTTGGATACATAATTTCAAAAGAAGGAATTAGGATAACTCCTATTAGGATAGAAGCAATTCTGAACATCATTCTACCAAGAAACATCAAATAATTACAAGCCTTTCTAGGTATGATTAATTTTTTAAGAAGATTCATATCTAATTTAGCTGAGATAATTAGAGAACTATATAACATGCTCGAAAAAAAATCAGTTCTTAGATGGATTGTTGAGGCTAAACAATCATTTGACTCTATCAAACAAGCCTTAACCAAAACTCCAGCCCTAATAAGTCCTGATTTTAAGAAATATTTCATTTTTTTCTTCATTTGCTTCAGAACACACCATTGCTGCAGTTTTACTGCAAAAAAATGACCAAGGATTTGAACAACCCATAGCTTTTTTCAGTAATAACCTTAGAGATTCCCCTTTGAAGTACAACATTATGAAAAAACAAGCCCTAGCTTTGGTTAAGGCCATTAAAGATTTCAACGTTTATATTCTCTACTCTCATATCATTGCATATGTCCAAAATTCTGTAGTAAAAGACATTCTTACTCAGGATGGTCATGATGGAAGAAGAGGTAAGTGGATTGTCACTATCTTAGAATATTACATAGAGATAAAACCCACAAAACTCATCAAAGGGCAAGGATTAGCCAGACTTATGGCTGAATCTAAGTGTAATGCCCTAGACATAAATTTTATTGCTCAAATAGATGATCAGGAAGAGATGGCGACTCCATCGATCAGTGAAGCCTTCTCAGACTCACCTTGGTATACATATATCATATTTGTACTCCAAAACTTACAAGCTCCTCCTGGAATGTCAAGAACCAAAGCCAGATTTTTAAAACTTAAAGCAGTAAGATTTTGCATCTTAGATAATGTAATTTTTTGGAGAGATCATAGTGGGATTTTATTAAATTGTTTACTAAAGGAAGAAGCTGAAAAAATACTTGAAGAATTTCATGTAGGTCACTGTGGAGGACACTTATATTGGAAAACTACAACAAATAAGATTCTGAGAGCTGGTTGTTACTGGCCTACCTTGTTTGCTGATGTCAAAAAGTATGTAACTTCATGTCATAAGTGCCAATTTTTTTAGGGTGAGAAGAAATTATTACCCCTCTCGTTAAAGCCTATCTCAACTAAAATACCATTTCAAAAATGGGGTTTAGACTTCATTGGTGAAATTCACCCTCCTTCTTCAGGCCAACATAAGTGGATTTTGGCAGCCACTGATTATTTTATCAAGTGGATTGAAGCCATACCCTCCAGACAAGCCACAGATACTGTCATTATTTCCTTCCTAGAAAACAACATTCTTTCAAGATTTGGATGCCCCCAAAAGATAATTACTGACAATGCAGTAGCATTCAAATCCAAGAAAATGATTGACTTTTGCCACAAATACCATATTACCTTAGGTCATTCCACCGCATATTACCCCCAAGGTAATGGCCTAGCTGAATCCTCAAACAAGAGCCTTGTAAATATCATCAAAAAGTTACTTGAAGACAACAAAAAGACTTGGAATAAGAAGTTAGTCAATGCCTTATGGACAGATAGACTTACTACTAAAAAATCCATTGGTCCTTCACCTTACCAACTAGTTTATGGAATGGATGATGTTTTTCCATCCTCCCTAGGTGTACCAATGATGAAAGTTATCCAAGAGTTACAAGTGGAAACAAATGACATTCAAAGAAGGATCAATCAAACTATTCACTTGCAACAAACAAGGGAAGAAGTTTATATCAAAACTCAAGTCATTCAGGATAAAATCAAGAAATTTTTTTATAAAAAGACTAAAGAGGATGATTTCTACATAGGAGATAAAGTGATAAAGTGGGATTCCAGAAGAGAAGACAAAGGAAAACATGGAAAATTTGATTTTCTGTGGAAAGGACCTTATGTGATTTATGGATATAGAGGTAATAATGCTTTCTTCCTGAAAAAATGGATGGAACAGATCTGCAAGAAGGACCAGTAAATGGCAGAATGTTGAAGCACTACTACTCTCTTGAGTTAACAAATAGTTACTTTTTATTTAATTTGAACATTGTATATATACATTGCAAAGTTTAGATTGGATTGGATGTTTCCCTAACAAAGTTGAAGCCCGAAGAGAAGGCCCGAAGTTTTGAGAGGTAAATATCATAAGTATGAATAAGTTTCAGATATCAGAAGACATTTACAGGGTCATCACAGTCAAATTTCAAAAGGCTACCAGTCTCAAAGTTCTTGATATTTCACCAGGAAATGTCATCCCCATGTGGAGCCATTGTTAGGGTCCTATAATAATAGGGTTCATAAATTTTGAATTGACCTTCATAGTCTTGTAAATATGTACATACCTTTCTTTCTGCAAGTTGTTTTCCCATATTTTGAAAAAATGAAAAATAATAAAAAAGCCAAAAATAGGGTAAAAAGTCCTAAAAGAAAGATCAAAGGACTTAGAAAAATATAGACCCCAAAAGAAAAAAGAGATGAAAATAAGACCTGAAAGTGAGCAAGTCCAAATGCCACTACTTTTACTTTACTACAAAGAATAATGATTATGTGCAGAGTGTCAATAAATGCCATAATCCATGATCAGTTAAATAGTTTAATCTTAACTTTTCATGTTTTAGATAGTGAATAAAGATTTGTCAAACAGTTTAAACTTTACAAATGAGTAGATAGGTAGAGAATAATGAGGAGCTCAACAGTTTAATCTGAGCCCTCAGATGAAATAAGGTAGATCTAGATAGTTTTATGCTTTGAAAGAAAATGTTTTAAGGTTGCAAGTCTAAATGCACCTACAAAATGAAGAAAAAATGTTAGAAATAAAGTTGGATAGGTAGAAAGCAGTTGAAAAATCATGTAATAAAGCATAAACGGGAAGAATCACTAATTTCCCCTCCTCTATAAGTATTTAGTATTCTAAGCTATCAGTCAAACAGGGTCAAAGCATTTCTCTGACTTTTTTTGGGACCGGACCCAAGGCTCGATGACTGGCTAGTTAAAAATATTGATTTCTTATGTTAAACCCACATTTATAATCATTTACCCTTCATTCATACATTAAAACCCTTTTTTTCCTAAGTAAAGACACATTCTTACTTAGTAAAATAACAACCCTAAAATAATTAACTTCATCCCTACAAAAGCATCCATAAAACCCTCAAATTACATTTATCTTAAGTATTAGTGAAGTACATATAAAAATGAGCAATGCTTTATTTTATACTTAGAGATAATATGTGTTTTGTTTCCCCTTTTCATATTAACTTTTGACTTATTTTTATTAAATCCCTAAATTACACCTACCCGTATATATTAATTCCCCTATAACTAAATAACCCCCAAAAAACCCATTATTTTAATGTTTAGACCAAAGTCTATTATCCCCACGTGCATAAATAAAAACCCCGACTATAAGCCCTTTGGTCTAAACTTATCAGTATTTGAAATACCCCGCCCTTATAGTTTTAAAACCATTCAAATGGTTAAAAACTATATAATATAATAAATCGCATCCACATATGTTTTATTGAAACATCTTTATAAATGTTTTAAATAAAAAACATTACCCCCACCTATATTCATATAATCCTAAGTTTTTGAATAAAACAAATGTTTATTTATAAAGTTCAAGAACCATGGCCACCTATGCATAAAAGCCCGCACCCATATACATTGATTAAAACATTGTATATATGTTCAAACTTTATATCCCTCACCACGTCTTAACCCATCCACTCACATATATCATCTCGGTCCCACTTCTTCATTTCAATGCAACTATCGAACTTATCTTGACCCTTCGCATTTATCTCTCTAATCCAACGGTTGATATTTGATATCACGTGGAAAATATGCGTGATTATCCAAACGCCAAAGCTGCGTGAAATGGGTGGTTTCGCCCATTCCTCTCTCCTCCACGTGGTCTTTCCTTACTGGATCGCATGGGTTCAGCCAAAAACATCTTACCACCCAATAGCCGCGCGATAACCACTTGCGGTTTTCATCCATTGAAACTTCAAAACCACTCTCCACCTGATGCAACGTGCATTCAATGTCCGATTAAAACAACCGAAATGTTTAATAAAACCTTTGAAAATGTATTTCATATCATTCTTGCCCGTTTTTACTCACTACATTGCCTCTCCCGACTGAAAGAAACCCTGCTAAAGCCATTTTCTCTGCCATTTTCATACCCGAGCTTGCATTATTTTCCCAGTAAACCTCTAAAGACTGCTGAGGAGCTTCATATCGCTCCAAACAATTCATTGAAGCCTTCTACTCAGAAACCTTGCCAAAAGGCCAAACAACAGGTATTTTTCTAGAATTTGAACCTACAATCAAGTTGGAAAACCTTTTTAAAGAAATCAAACACATTTAAAGTTAAGGAATTGATTAAATAAACTGCCCAAAAGTCCCAAAAACAGGCCAAACTCTGGCAATTTTTTTCCATAAACCCTTTTTCTCCGCAATGCACCATTTCCGAAGAAATTGAAGAGTTTATACAGTTTATTAGTCTATTTCAATACCCTGAGATAAACCAGAAAGCCTCTGCAGGTACCCTAAACCCTCTGTGATCCTTTTAAAATAGTTTTCAGCCTATTCCCTTTAAATATACTCATAAAACCCTTGTTTTCTGTTTCAAGCCAATTCTAAAGCCTCCAAAACTCTTTGATAAGCCTAATTGAACAGAAAATTCAAATAAAACCCTATACTTTGACAAAATTTTCCCATTCAAGCCTCTGTTATAGTAAAATTGCCTCTGCAAATTGTTTAAACTTGCAGAAGCATATCAAAATGCCTAAAAAACAGAGTGCAAGCAAGCCTAAAGGTTCTAAAGCTCCTATACCTACCCCTGCTATGACTCCAAGTATTGTTATTGTTGTAAATCCATTACAACCCCCAATTGTTGATATTGAACACATTCCACTTGTTGATACTGATTATAAAATAGTTGATCCCATTGTTGAATTCAACTTGTTAGATATCCATAACTGGTGTTATGAGAAGTCTTTAGATGATCATGAAGAAGTTCATATTTTGGAATCCCATTTACCCAAGTATGTTGTCCCATTGACTCACCCTTGTCAGGAGATCATTAGATTGTGTCAGAAGTACTATGTTCCTAAACAAAGAGCTATTGTGAATACCAGTAAAGAAGCCCTATTTACCATCACTGCAAAGTCAATTAACCAAATGTTGCAGCTTCAACTTGACCCCCAAGCAGTACCTTTGTCTATTGAGGCCCTTACCAAGATATACATTGTCCTATATTTTCCTAAAAGGTTCGTGATTTTTCAGACTTTTATGCCTCTCCATGTGGAAATTCCAAAGTTAAATCCTCCCTACTCTGCTGCTAAATTCCCTGAAGGATCAAGACATGTAATTTCCACGCTCTCTTTCATACTTGGATATTTCACTGATGAGCACACTGATGAATCCATCTTGGGATTCTTGTCCACCTTTTCTCCAGGTCAACCACCTTAAGTCATATTTGATTATGTTTGTTTCATCGCTGATAGTATTCATTATCAGTTGACAAATTTTCAAATAGAGGGAGTGTTCAGATATACCTCCTACCTTTTTTCATATGTTCTTGTATTTCCAATCAGATAATTTTCCAATCACTCTTCAAAAACTTGACATAGAGGCCAATCCTCTATCTGAAATTTTTTTGACATCATTGCTCAGAAAAGAATGTACAGATTTCATCTATTCATAGTTTTCAGAGTTATTTTTACATCCAATGATTACCATGTTGACCAAGACAGAGCAGCCTAGAATAAATGAGGAAATGAAAAAAATAGAGCAGAGTAAGGTTGGTGACTGGTATTTGTATGAGAAATATACTGAAATCAGAGTTTTTGGGACAAACTTGTTGCCTTACAAGTTACCCAAATACCCTTCAATGAGGATCTTTGCCTTGGAGTATATCAGGAAGATCCTGAATTCTGATTCAATCAATTTCATGGCAGCTAAGAAGAAGACCCAATTCAAACATAAAAATCAAATTGGGCCATTCATATGCAATCACAGGGATGCTGAAAAGGAAGCAGCAAATCGGTTATGGAATATAAATTTGAGGAGAGTTTCCCTTGGAACTATGATCCACAAGGGATCTTGAGCAAGCTAAGGGTAAAATGCAAATTAACACCCTTTATACATGAAGCTAAACCAAAAATAGAAAATTTTGCCAATCAGATTGAATGGATTGAAAACACATTAATAGATGCAGTAAGCAAAGGTAATACTCGTCATACCTTAGAGACTGCAAATCAACCAGATAAATCCATCAAAATAATAAGAGAAGAAGGAGCCTATGTGACAGAGACTACAACAGAAACAAAGTTCAAGATCATTTACAACAAAAGGACAAAATTAGACACAACAGATAAAGGAAAAGTGACAATAGATGTTGAAGAAACAAAGCCTCTTAATACCAACACAGATTTGCCAGAAACAAATGTAGCTACTGTAATTATCATTGAGCCAAATCAGAATGAAGAAATCAATAATGAAGACACACAACTAATGGAAAGGCAGCAAAGCATGGAAGCTTCTTCCTCACATTCAGTTGAGGAAAAGGATTTGGATATTAAGGAGAAATATAAGAAAATCAAAACAGAGATTTACTCTCAGTTCTTAAAACAAAAGCCAGGTAATCAAAATAGATTCCTATCAACATTTGATTGCTCGAGTAAAAAATTGATTATGTCAGTATTACAGCCAATAGTATCAGTTCCAAAGACAGTTGCTGACTATAAGAAAGTTGTTCTAGAAGTAGCTACAGACAGTATCCATGAATTAGATCAAATAGAGTTTCACAGGCAAAGCTCAGAGATGTTATATTCCACAGTTACAACAAAAGATATGAGTGCTCATAAGCTACAAAATACCATCTCTAATACGCAAGATCAAATGAAGATGGACAAAGCTTCATTATATGCCAAGGATATAAGGATAAAAGCCTTAGAAGAATTAGTATTGCAAGTAGGATATGATCCTACAAACATCAAAGCAGCAGAAGCATTGGTAAAAAAGAAAAATGAGGATATAGCAGCCTTGAGGAAACAGCTCAAGCTTCCTAAAAGTGAGTAGCCTCAGACAAATTAAGTCTTACAGGAACAGAAGGAAAAATATGAAATGATGAGTTTAATTCTTCATTTGACAGCTCAGATTAAGGAAATGGAAATACACATGGTCCAACTTGTCCAAGAAAAGGAGACATTAAAAGAACCAGTGATTTCTACAGTCATCCCAGTTATCACTGTAGCAGTGCCATCCACTTTAGCTGAAAAGTTGGCACCCAAAGAACCACTGGCCACTGCAGTGCCATCCACTTTAGCTGAAAAGTTGGCACCCAAAGAACCACTGGCCACTGCAGTGCCAATGACTTCTTCCACTACATCAGCCATTGAATCATCTACCAAAATAGTACAGTCTACAAATGATGCCAGCAAGATAGTAAAGGAAATGGAAGAAATGTCTTTGAAGACAAATGAGACTAACATATTGACAAAAATGGTTGAAAATCTTAAAAAATCAAATAAATCAGCTCAAGTAAATGCTAAGATACATGAACAAAATGCCAACAAATTGAGTGAAGAGTTAAAAAAGTCGCAAAAATAATTAATTCTAAAGTATAAGATATCATACATAAAAAATTACCTATGGAATAATGTTATTGAAGCCATCCATCATGTATGGCCTTCAATTCAGGTAATTTTTTAGCAAAGAGAATTATTATTGGCAGCCCAGGCAGAAATTCAAAAGACTCGGACTGATCTGGCTGACAAACAAGAACAAACAGTAAGGCTAATCAATTTCCTTAACAGCAAGAATAGACAAGAATTGGAGGAGCTCAAAATAACAGATAGAACTACCACTATCCTAAAAATTAGGAAAGTCACAACAAAGAGAAATTTGATGAGGCAGCTTGAAGAAAAATGTGAAGGTATGAATATTGCCATAACTAGATTTATGGTTAAGTTCACCAATTTAAGGCAAAAAGGACTTCCTGATATCATGGTTATTAATGATAAATTGATGCCTCAAAATTACTATGACATGAAGATAAGGGGATATGCCAAGGAACAGGTGAATAAGCCAACAGGTCAAGGCGTCCCCACAGGAAAAGTGTTGCTGAAGAGTTTTGAAGATTTGTTTTACTTACAATATGAGATCAAGCACTTATTTGTCATCAAGCCCACCTTTGCTAGATATACAGAAGCTGATGAGAATTTTAGGAAATTAAAGAATATTCAAATTCCTAAAATTGAGGATTGGCAAGCTCTTACATATTTACTGTGAAGGATAAAAGACAAGCAGGTGAAAAGAAGATAAAAAATAATTTTCAGAATGACAGTCAAAACAGATTTTATTTACAGCAATAAACAGTTTTGACTAAAGGTTAAAAGGGTATCAGTTAAAGAGTATTAGTGAATAAAGAGTATCAGACAAGGCAAGTCAGATTTCAGAAAATATCTAAAGGCCAGCAAGGAGGACACCAAGGCAGCCACCTGCTTTATCCTCAAAACTGTTTCTATTTCTTATGGATAAAATAGGACAACTTGTTGATTTGTTAAGCAGTTGTCTCTATTTTTATTGTAAAGATATTTTATTTTCCTAAGATCATTCCTAGAAGTCATCTAGGATATTTTGTAAAACATTTTGTATAAATACTTCGACTTTAGAAGTATTTTGGTCTGGAATAAAATTGTTGGGATTGTTATAGTCATTTCTTCTTGGGCTTTAAAGCTTTTGTGTGTCAAAAATTCGAGTAGCAGGCTGGATCAAAGCAAATTGGCATCATACTTCAGGATCCCTATGATGAGCTATTTGGAGTGAAGTATTTTCTTCACTTGTCATTGTTTCTTTTCTCTTTCACATGCATCCATATATGTTTATGCTAAATCGGAATGTATAACTAGGAGCATTACTATAGGGTATGTTAATAGCACCTTGTCTTTAACTAGTTATCATTTATATGTTTTCCTCTGATTTCCAGTGTAAGGAATTCTTAATTACTCCCTTATTCATTTGACCTCTCCTACTACTTCCCTTTTCCGAATTTAAGGATTCTTAAGTGCCCTTTATCCCGATCATACCACCTCACAAAAACAACTTTCCAAGATCTCCAAGGGTTGTCTATCTTGCCCTGAAGACATTTGACCTTTTTTCCACTTGATCCTAGTCCCGTTAGCTTGATTTTGACTCCATAGCCCAATGAAAAAATAGATTTCCCACTATTCATCCTTTCAAGTGATTTTTCCCACCAAATCTATCAAAACAAAACCAAAACTGTACTTTCATAACTAACCTAATATTCAAAAATTAAAACAAAGTTAAACTTTAAAGAGAGAGCCCTCTCTGAACCCTAGGAAGGCTAGATCCTAGAGTTTGAAGTTGGTTTGTGGTTACCTCTATAATTCTTAGACTAAAAACCAAAATTACACAACTTGATAATTACTAGAGTGATAACAGGATCAACAAGAGCAGTGTAGGTGAAACGAGGAAAAGACGGGTAAAGATGAAGCCCCGACCCAAAATGAGTTGAAGTTATAGGGGGTGTCTCTTCTTGATGTTCTTCCTCAATTGAAATCAAACCAAGTGGAAGTACTTCACCGTTAGGCCCGATATAAATTTCAGGCGGTTGACTCTGCGGTAAAGAGGAAGACTCGATAGTCACGGATGACTGAGGATGTATCAGTTGATCGTCTTCTGGCACGGGAACAACACCTTTTTGTTTGAATTCGGGATCAATCTGTTATGGTTAAAGAACGACAATTTCTGGATTGACTTCCAGTTGAACAACTTGGGTTCTGGATTTTGCTTTCACTGATTTCAACTTCAGTGTCCTCGGGTAACTGTGAGGGTCTTGTCTTGACTGTAGCAGGTAAATCGGGATCGGTAGAAACAACTCGAGACTTGGTACTAAAAGGATCAAATGACTCTGGTAAATTAGATGAAGATGAAGCACCAAAGGTTCCAGAGGTACCGAACTCGGTAGGACGAGCTCGCCTTCGTTGACCAGGTGTAGCTTCTGGAAATAAAGGTGCTTTATTCGCTATCCTACGAGAACGACGAGGAAAGGGTTGATATACTTCCTGTAATGTTCCCAATTTTGCAATGAGAAATTTGGAACATTAGATTTTGCTACTTTCACCTAGGAGAGGAATAAGTGGGTAAGGGAGCCCATGAATAATAAAAATATGAATAATTTCCACCTTAATAATGAAGGGGATAACTTCAGGAGCTGAACTTTACACTTACAAGTGTGAATAGAGGCAAAATAGATGAGGACATAGTCAAGTTTGACTAAGTCATCATGCATTCTTGAGGAGGAAGAGATCACCTAAGTAAACCAGTTCAATGTGAACAAGGATCAGCCTAAGACACACATATGTAAACTAGAGTGAATATCCCTAGTGTAAAAAGAGGCATTGGAGGTGGATTAGTTTTAGTTGACCAAAGTCAACAACGTAGCCACAAGAGGAGGGAAGCTAGCTAGGGTAGCGTAGTTTTGAAAGAGGAAGTTGCATGAAGAAGTCACCTCAACATTGTGTGGGGTCCGGGGTGAGGAGGCTCACCAAAGATAAAAGGAAGGCATAGCATCAAAGGGAGATCGTTCATGTATTCATATTTCTTGGTCTAGAGACCAATTGCATACTTCAGCTATTGAGTCGGAGTTGCTGCACTGCTTAGTGCAAAGAATTCTCATGCGGGAATTCCATCCTCTCTTTGGATCAGCTTGCCTAAGGGATCAAGAGATAAGGATTTGAGCTTCATTTCAGCATTTGGCTCTGGGCCACTCTTCTATATTCAGCCACAACTTAGTCTCCATCAGAAAACTGCATCCTTTATTCAGCACCACCACCACCACCCTTTGATTTGATGCAAATCTTTGAGGAGGAGGTGCTCTTTTCCCTCCGAGAGTTTTTTTAGGGAGTCCCTTGGAACCATTTCTGTATTATTCGGCTCTTTCATTTCATACTCAGCCATGTATAGTACAGAGAGGCAGTAACTGCGTTATTTCTGCAGTGTTTTTGTTTTTCATGCATTCTTCCGGAATCCTTTGACGGTTATCTTATTTTGTTGTATAAGAGGGTAAACCTCCATTTCTCTGTTGTTTGGTTAATATAAATCTCATATCAGAGTTCTTCCATAATTTTTTGCAGAAACCCTCATCAAAATAACGCATTCCTTGTTTCAGTAGTTGCTGCATGAGCTAGACTATGGGGTTTTGGCTTATTTTAGCTGCATAGATTCGGGGAGATCTGCTTATATGAGCTAGAATCATTTCTTTAACCTCTAATTCTACATATAAGTTGTATACCATGTCTTCTAAGGGATCCAAGTCTCATTCCCAAATTATATAGCGTTATTTGTTGAAGACAGTTATTTTATGCCCAGTATTACTACATTTCCCTACCCGGGAAGGATAATATTGGTCAATATTTTGCTAAGGTTCTTACATATGCTGGTATGATGTTATTATACATCTATTGAGCTACTCTACATTGCTAAGCTCATGATTTTCTGAAGATCCACATTGGTAATAACTCAGGTTATTCCCAATTTGTAACTATTCCTTAGTTTGGAATATTACAGTGGTATCAGAGCTGCCATCTTGGCTCAGCCTGTGGATTTCGGATCCACTCAGAAGATAAGAAGGATAGGAGAACAAAATTATGGAGGGGATGAGCTTACTCTCATCTATTTTCAGATCTAAGAAGAAAGAAGAAGAGAAATGCATTGAAACTCCAAGAGGGTTTCAAGGAGGAGAGAATTGCAGTGAGACCTCTAGAAGGTTTCGAAAAGAAGAAGAAGATGCATGCACTTCATGTTCTTATAGAGGATTTTAAGAGAAAGGATTCCACTTAGAGCATGAAATCCTAAGTGGATATTTGGCAGAATACAAGTGCCAACCTAGGGCCATCAAAGAAACCCAAGATTTTCCTCAGTTTATTCAACTGAGAGAAGAGAGAAGACCCTGCAGCAAAGGAGAGATTAGAGGCAATAGAATCCTATTGTCTAAATTTTATGGGTCAATTACAGCAAGAGCTTGGGCAAGGAAGCTTGAGGCATTCTTCATGCTTCATTGAGTGGAAGAGGAGGAGGCAACAGAAGTTGCAGCGCTGCACCTGGAGGGTGAAGCCAATGTAGAAATTTGAATAATAGCTTAATTATTCACCGAGATTATCCTGATTACACACTATTTAAGCTTCATGCATAATACATAACCTCTTCTACAATTGATCATCAATATGCAGAAATAGAAGCAGTCGCATGCGCACATTAAAACATAATCAAGCACACATATAACACGGTATGTAATGGGGAAAGCATACAGCTGAAAACCCCCAACTATCTGTATATTATAATCATAGAGAACATGTAACAATCATAGTACAATACTCCTCACAAGTACTCAGTACTATCTCCAATAGTTACACACAAACTAGCTCAGATCTGAACAAGTCACAGGTTCAAATCTCCTCCATTGTTTGCCTGCCTCTACTGCGCAATCCAAGATGAGAATGAATGAGATCCAAGTTCGAATCCCTTTGGCTTGTACTACGCAATCCTCATTGGCAATCTCAATCAATGTGTGTGCAAATCTCATGCACAAGTATAGTCACAACTTATAGCCACACTCACCCTTTCACCCACCTCTAACACTGGTCTCCACTGAACTGTCCATGCATTGCAGTTAACTGATGTGTTCTTTAGTTGATTTATGAGTTAATAATTAGTGAATTAATTAATAATTAATTCACACCACTCATCACTAGTGTATTTTTTAGTTAGACTAAATACAACTAGTTCAACTAAGTTAAACCGAACACAACTCCACCAACTGTCTCATCAACTCCACCAAACTCTACCACATGAGTTCTAACTGAAGTCAACCATGCAATAGCTCAACTAACCCTTAGGAAAAGCGTATTTCTTTCTGTCAGCTGCATGTGCCACATCCAAGCATCAAACTGAAGTGCTCCAAGAGGATAAGATGATGTTTATAGTCTAAATATTATTAAGGGTTAATAATATTCGACTGTTCTATTTTTAGCCTGGCAGTCTAAAAATAGATTATGCCCAATGTCTAAAAATGTAGGTCCATCTATTTTTACCAACATGACCAATCATCCATAAATAGCATCCTGCAACTCATAGACCATGATCCATATGTCTAAAAATAGACATAGTCTAAAAATAGACTTTGCGCCAAAAATAGCCTGCGGGCCCACTTAGTGAAGGCGACTTCTTTTCACTAAGCTCCATCATCTTGTTGCATTTTCAAAACTCCCTCTAAACAAGATATGGATTATCTGCAACCCCTATCCTGCCTCTGTGGTATTCGAATTTGCTCCTGGTGAGCGCCTTCGTCAAGATATCAGCATCCTGATCCTCCGTGGGAATGTATGAAAGTAACATGATTCTCCGCTGCACACAATCTCTGATATGATGGTACCTGATGTTGATGTGTTTGGATCTATCATGAAATACTGGATTAGCCGAGAGTTTAATGAAACTCTGGTTATCACAATAAATCACAGTAGGCTCCAAGTGTGACCCGAACAACCCGACCAAGATCTTCCTCATCCATATAGCCTCGCATGCAGCCAAGCTCGCTGCCATGTACTCGGCTTCTGCTGAACTGAGTGCCACGGATCTCTGCTTCCTGCTGTACCAAGAAACAGATGTCGACCCGATACTGAAGATCCCTCCAGATGTGCTCTTTCTGTCCATTGGGCTCCCTGCCCAATCAGCATCCGTGAAGCCACATAGCTTCACCTCATCCTCCTGTCTGTACCACAATTCATATCCCGATGTGCCTCTAAGATAACGCAATACATGCTTGCATGCCTTCCAGAAGAGCTTGGTAGGCTTAACCATAGCTTGTGAAAGCTTGTTAATAGCATAGCATATGTTGGGTTGTGTATTGACCGGATACATAAGCGACCCCACCAACTGTCGATAAACAGTGGCATCCACTACCTCCGCTGAAGTAGCATCCTCCTTCCTCCATCCACCAGGAAGAGGAGTATCAACAGGCTTGCGGCCATGCATGTTGAACTTCTCCAGTATCTCCCGGGCATACTTACCCTGAGAAACAAATAGTCCACCACTGCGCTGCCAAATTTCCAATCCCAGGAAATAATGAAGGAGGCCCAAGTCCTTCATCTCAAACTCTCTAGCAAGATCCTCCTTGCATGAAAGTATCAACAACTCATCACCCGTCAAAATCAAATCATCTACATAAAGTACAATGATCAGCAACTTACCCTCCACCACAATCTGGTACAGGTTAGGATCCGCCTCACTCTTGGAGAATCCAAGTCTGGTGAAATAACTGTCTATCTGTGTGTACCAAGCACGAGGTGCTTGTTTCAATCCATACAGTTCTCTCTTGAGCCTGCACACATGCGACTCACTGTTGAAGATCTCGAAACCTTTGGGCTGCTCTATGTACACCTCCTCCTCAATGACTCCATTGAGGAACGCAATCTTCACATCCATCTGATGAATGTGCCACCCCATCTGCGCTGAGAGAGCTAGGATCGTCCGTATGGAAGAATACATTGTGACAGGTGCAAAGGTCTCCTCATAATCGATCCCCTCTATCTGTGAGAAGCCTCGGGCAACAAATCTTGCCTGGTACTTCTTCACACTCCCGTCAGCCGCCTGCTTCACTTTGTAGATCCATCTCGAACCCACCACTGATTTCCCCTTCGGTCTTGGGACAATCTCCCATGCACTGTTTTTGACAATCGAATCATACTCTTCCACCATGGCATCTACCCATCCGGGGTCCTCCACAGCTTCCTCGAAAGAGGATGGCTCTGTCACGACACATTTGCTCACAAGAGCCATGTATCCAGTGTACCGGTCCGGTGACTGTCTCTATCTGCGCTGTGATGTAGGTGGTCCTACAACCTTCTTTGCATCTTGAGCCAGTCGCTCAACTTCTGTAGTGCGCTTCCGCCCTCTGATGGTTGGCGCTGCATGAGTGGTATCTTCCACTGCATGAACTTCCTCTTGTGGCTGATCCACATCCTGAAGCTCATCCTTAGGAACTAATAGCTCCTCATCTGCATGCAAGTGTGGCTCCCTCTCAAGCGAACACTTCATGGCTTTCTCCTCCTGAAATTTGATATCCCATCGCACAACAGTCTTGCGACTGTCTGGAAAATACACACGATATTTGTGGGGCGTATCAATGTACCCCACAAATATCCCAACCTCTGCGGTCGGCTCCAGCTTCTTCCTGGCATCCTTCGTCACATGCATGTAGACAGGTGAACCAAAAATCCTCAAATGGGAAATATCACGCCTTACCAGAAAACGCCTCCTCGGGTGTACTCATGCCAAGTATCTTGTGAGGACAACGGTTCTGCACATATACTGCAGTATTGCATGCCTCCGCCCATAAGTGAATGGGTAGGCCCTGATCATGCAACATCGCCCGTGCAGCACCCACGATCGTTCTGTTCTTCCGCTCAGCAACCCTGTTCTGCTGTGGGTTATGGGGTGCTATGAGCTCTCTCCGAATTCCTTCTGCGCTGCAAAAGTCCTTGAATTCAGCAGAGATGAATTCACCACCATTTTCGCTCCTAAGAGCCTTCACATGCTTCCCCGATTCCTTCTCAACTAGCGCCTTGAACTCACAGAACTTTGAGTATGTCTCGCTCTTCTTCTGCATGAAGAAGATCCAGCACTTCCGAGAGAAATCATCAACAAAGATCACATAGTACTTGTGCTTTGCTGTCGAAGCTACTGAGAAAGGTCCACACACGTCTGTGTGGATTCTCTCAAGGATCGTCGTGGCGCGAATATCCTTCTCGTGAAAGGTGGCTTTCACAAATTTTCCCAAGGTACACCCCTTGCACTGATCTGACTGCGCAAGAGTGCCTTTAGGAAGCCCAGTAGAAATCTGCTGCAGTATCTTCAAAGCTCCATGGTGAAGGTGGCCCAATCTCCGGTGCCACAACTTGCCATCATCCCGGCTCACCACTCCTTCTGCCTTGCCTGCCATTGCTGCGCAGCCATCTACCTGCAATTGATAAAGGTTCTTAACTTGAATCCCTATCCTTTGGGTCTCACCAGTTGCCTTATTGCGTAGGAAAGCCTTTCCCTCGCTAAAGACAACATCATATCCCTTGTCTTCTAACATCGCCACAGAGATAAGATTCTTCTTCAATCCTGGAACATGCATCACTTCCTTCAATACGAAGGGTTTACCAGACTCCCTCTGAAAGGAAATGGTACCGATACCGGTCGCACTGTAT
Organism: Pinus albicaulis; assembly: GCA_034641835.2. Taxonomy (NCBI): domain Eukaryota; kingdom Viridiplantae; phylum Streptophyta; class Pinopsida; order Pinales; family Pinaceae; genus Pinus; species Pinus albicaulis. Next base: position 337,862,884 of record CM076582.1, on the reverse strand, counting down.
CTACCATCATCGCCCATCTCGATGTGCACTCCAAGATCTTTCTCATCCAGATCAGTAAACAAATCTCGATCTCCTGTCATGTGAAAAGACGCACCACTGTCCAGAAACCATATTGATCCCGCCACACTTGACACCAAGCATGCGATCAACGAAAAATCCAGCTCAAACTGCGAGGCTAAGGCCTCTCCAGCTGCAGATCCAGCAGCCTGCTTATTTTTCTTCTTTTGCGGACAATTTGTGGCATAATGTCCGTGTTGGTGACAGTGAAAGCACTTCACCTTGGACATGTCCTGCTTCTTGCCTTTCGCACCGGAATGAGAAGCTTTCTTGCTCTTCCCCTTCTTTGCTTTGGCAGCCAAAGTGAAATTTTCTTCATCAGATGCCTTTGATGAAGGTCCGTCCCTGGTACTCTGCCTTATCTCCTCTTGCATGAGATCCGACCAAAGTCGCTCCCATCCTGGAAATTTTTCTCGACCATTGACAGAGTCCTGATAGGAATGCCAACTCTTCGGAAGACCAAGGAGAGCCAAGTCCACCAAGTCCTCCTCATCTACAGTCACCCCCACACTTCCCAGCTCATCCCTGCATTGGGTGAACTTCGTGAGGTACTTGGGTATACTATCGCCTTTCTCCATCTTTATGTTTCTGAGTTTATCCTTGAGCGCCAACTTCCTCTGGTCGCTCTTGCTTTGGAATAAATCTGTCAACACTTTCCACATCAAGTATCGAGAATTTTTTCCATGCAGGCTGGATACAATGTGATCTTTCACGCCCTCCAACAGAATCCTTCGACATTTTGCTGTCTTCTTTTGCCAAGCCTCAACTTGAGCAGCATTAGTAGGCTTTGGGACCTCAGCATCTATGAACTCCTTCACCTATTTTCATCTATGCAACCTCTATCTTGTCGTACATACAACATAATTCAGTACGCCCTGGTAGGCATATCTGACATAAATCACTTTGAAAAGACATTGCAACGAAAAACTTCGAAAAACTATAACACAGGTTAATTCCACCAACTCAAAACTCAACCGCTTCCGATCTGTGAGAACAAAGTATTTCTAGCACAGAGATCGACTGTAGGGGCATTTACTGGATATATCACCTTTCAGAGAAAGGATGGATCCAGAGGCTACCTGGCCCGCTTACAGACTCTGTCTACCGAAATAAGTTTGTAATCATCGTAATAGATCTGATGATCAATCTAGCTCCGATACCATGTATAAAATTGAATAATAGCTGAATTATTCACCGAGATTATCCTGATTACACACTATTTAAGCTTCATGCATAATACATAACCTCTTCTACAATTGATCATCAATTTGCGGAAATAGAAGCAGTCGCATGCGCACATTAAAACATAATCAAGCACACATATAACACAGTATGTAATGGGGAAAGCTAATAGTTGAAAACCCCCAACTATCTGTATATTATAATGATAGAGAACATGTAACAATACATAGCACAAAGCTCCTCACAGCTCTCAGCACTATCTCTCATGCTACACACAAACTAGCTCAGATATGAACAAGTCACAAGTTCAAATCTCTTCCACCTGTCTGCCTGCCTCTACTGCGCAATCCAAGATGAATAATGATGAGATCCAAGTTCGAATCCCACTGGATTGTACTGCGCAATCCTCATTGGAAATATCAATCAATGTGTGTGCAAATCTCATGCACAGCTATAGTCACAACTTATAGTAGACTCACCCTTTCACCCACCTCTAACACTGGTCTCCACTGAACTGTCCATGCAATGCAGTTAACTGATGTATTCTTTAGTTGATTTATGAGTTAATAATTAGTGAATTAATTAATAATTAATTCACACCACTCATCACTAGTGTATTTATCAGTTAGACTAAATACAACTAGTTCAACTAAGTTAAACCGAACACAACTCAACCAACTGTCTCATCAACTCCACCAAACTCTGCCACATGAGTTCTAACTGAAGTCAACCATGCAATAGCTCAACTAACCCTTAGGAAAAGCGTATTTCCTTCTGTCAGCTGCATGTGCCACATCCAAGCATCAAACTGAAGTGCTCCAAGAGGATAAGATGATGTTTATAGTCTAAATATTATTAAGGGTTAATAATATTTGACTGTTCTATTTTTAGCCTGGCAGTCTAAAAATAGATTCCGCCCAATGTCTAAAAATAGAGGTCCATCTATTTTTACCAACATGACCAATCATCCATAAATAGCATCATGCAACTCATAGACCATGATCCATATGTCTAAAAATATACTTTGCGCCAAAAATAGCCTGCGGGCCCACTTAGTGAAGGCGACTTCTTTTCACTAAGCTCCATCATCTTGTTGCATTTTCAATAGCCAATGCTTGGTGGTGCAGTCACTTGAGCCACACAAGAGTGAATTATTTTTCTGAGTTTACTCAAAAACTGATCAGAAACTTTGATGGAGGAAGATCATAGGAGAATTGACCCACACCACCATGAGAGGGAGCAAGTACCAACGCTACCGTAGCCTTGAGAGAGCAACATTCTACACTTGCAGTTGGATCAGCCAACATATTGGAGAGGGGAACTCTTGCTGCCATAGAAGATGTTCCAAAGGCTCACCAAGGTATGCACCAATTTCCATGTCTTAACATTTCAGAAAATTCTATGGAGAGGTTTGGAGATTTGCTTGCATATGGCCCAGGATCGAATTGTATTGCTGAGATAGAGCAGTAGGATTGCACTGCGTTGTGCAATCTTGGAGGGTGCAAGGGAGAATTGAACCATCAACCTCATGCATCACTATTGAGTTTCACACAAACCTTGAGGTTTAGGTGTGATATTTTGGAGAGAATCGTGAACCTGGAGGATGGAGTGAACTTTGCTCCAAACAAATCCATGCAGAATCAAATGTTCATCCGAGAGTTGACACATGAGATAGCCAGAACACCCTAGAGGAGGGTTACAGCGCTGTCAAGAAGTAGCAGTAAGGAGGATTTGCTTTCAGCCCCTTTGGATCCTTATGGGTTCAAAATTATCATCGGTGAGAGGTCTTCTCGAGGAGGTCTCCAAGGAATTGCATTTCAGCATCCCATGGAATGCAAGGAGAAAAATCTGATATGGGATGATGGTAGTCCATTTTGGAGGAATACCAAGATGGAGGAAGATAGAAGGCATTCATCGGTGGACAAATGGATGTCGATAGAGAGCAAGAAGTTAGAGAGTTACTTGCAACTCTATGATACTAGGCATCAGGAGGCAAAACTGCGTTGGCTACTCTTGAGAGAGTTTGGCCATCATGAGACATATCCTTTTTCCAAGGGTATGAGGGAGGAGAGTACCTGGAAAGGTACTTGCATCATGATATAGCAAGGAGTGTGGATGCATGATGGTGATATGATCATTATGTTTTCACCACATGAGTTGCATGATGGAGTTATGATGGGGCAGCAAAGACATTTGTTGCTCTGGAGGACAGAGAGAGAGCAAGGAATAAGTTGGTATCACATTTGGCATGATGTTGCAATGGGAAGAGATGGAAACATTATGGGAGAGGTCTTTGACATTGGACATGTCAGAGAATGGATTTATGAGTTGGCAAGAGCCTATTTGTATAGGCCAACAGCGTTGTCACCTTGGAGCATGAGCTTGTTGATGGAGTATTACTAGGATCACTTCATGTTTGATGCACTTGATGGGCATAGAAGAGGTAACATTGGTAGATTGGTGGATGGACTCATGGGTTATTGTGGTGTGTTCTCCTTGACTTGGATTTCTAGACATGGGAAGGAGGACTTTCATGCAGTAGGTGGGTCATTTCTCTTCATATGGGTATGTCATGCCACTATGGAGGATTCATCTATGGATCTTGTCACCGTCCTGTTTCCATTTCATGGTAAGAATTCTATTTTTGCATTTATTGATTTTACCACACAATATTTGCATGCTCTTACCATTTCTTTGCAGTGCATTGCTCTTCAAGGGGGCAAGTTTCTCTTTAGGCTCCATGGACCATTCTTGGCCAGCTATTATGATGGAGACATCCATCTACTGTATTATTTGGGGCAAGTGTTTGGTTACTTCTTGTATGCTCAGTTGATCCATTCAACCATTTACCACTTGCTAGTAGATGTGGTGACTTCACAACTAGCCATCTATCAAGAGACAACTTGCCATGCTATTGTCTGAAGCTGCAGTGGGGAAGACTGCGTTGTGACCACTTGGGAGATTGTTGGTACCTTCCAGCACCATATGAAGCCTTCAGTATTTCTCTCATTATGATGTTGATCATGATCCTACTTGCTGATATCATTCCTACCTATATGAGGAGCATGATTGGAGGAGGAACACATGGAGTGGATGTGTTCTTAGGGGAAGAGCATCCCCAAACTTTCTGCATTGCATGCTCTAAGGGGAGCACGGGAAAGGACATGGCCTCTACAGCAACATATTTATGTCTTAATGAGGAGGGCCATGAGATGGATGAGATGCTTTATGATGATGATTTCTTATCCATCATGTATGAGATGGTTTGGGCCAGCTTGATTCACAGCGCTGGGAGAGGGACCTTTCGAGGTCTAGCTTCCTTCTTGCCATTTGAGAGCAACATTATGGCAGCCCAAGATCAGCAAATCCTTTACACTTGTCTTAAGTGGAGAGGAAAGCAGCATGGGGTAGGCTACTATGTCTACCATGATCAGAATTTAAGCCCACCTACTTTGTCAGACCTTCAGGTGGAGGATGATTTGCATGAGTTACCATTTTGGAGGGTGACTCATTTTGTTTGGTTGATAGCTTGGGGAGGAGAGATTCAAATGGGGATGATGAGTCCCAATATATATCAGCCCCCATGTTTCAAGAGGATCTTCAAACAGCCCATTATTTCTTCCATGGATGTTCTACAGTTACATAATGTCAGCTATTTAGATAGCTTATACACTCGGGAGAGGCAACTTGGAGATATATTGATGATACAGCACCTTGATCCTTGGAGGATTGCATCATATGAGGTTGCTACATGGAGGGGAGGATACTCGTCAGTCTTATCCTTGCAGTTGCTTGGGGACAAGCAACATTTGGGAGGGGAGGACTGTAATGTTCCCAATTTTGCAACAAGCAATTTGGAACATTAGATTTTGCTACTTTCACCTAGGAGAGGAAAAAATGGGTAAGGGAGCCCATGAATAATAAAAATATGAATAATTTCCACCTTAATAAGGAAGGGGATCACTTCAGGAGCTGAACTTTACACTTAAAAGTGTGAATAGAGGCAAAATAGATGAGGACATAGTCAAGTTTGACTAAGTCAACATGCATTCTTGAGGAGGAAGAGATCACCTAAGTAAACCAGTTCAATGTGAACAAGGATCAACCTAAGACACACATATGTAAACTAGATTGAAGATCCCTAGTGTGAAAAGAGGCATTGGAGGTGGATTATTTTTAGTTTACCAAACTCAACATCGTAGCCACAAGAGGAGGGAAGCTAGCTAGGGCAGCACAGTTTTGAAAGAGGAAGCTTCATGAAGAAGTCACCTCAACATTGTGCGGGGTCGGGGGTGAGGAGGCTCACCAAAGATAAAAGGAAGGCATAGCATCAAAGGGAGAGCATTCATGTATTCATATTTCTTGGTATAGAGACCAATTGCATACTTCAGCTATTTAGCCGGAGTTGCTGCACTGCTTAGTGCAATGAATTCCCGTGCGGGAATTCCATCCTCTCTTTGGATCAGCTTGCTTAAGGGATCAAAAGAGAAGGATTTCAGCTTAATTTCAGCATTTGGCTTTGGTCCACTCTTCTATATTCAGCCACAACGCAGTCTCCTTCAGAAAACTGCGTCCTTTATGCAGTAGCAGCAGCAGCACAGCTGCACCCTTTGATTTGATGCAAATCTTTGAGGAGGAGGTGCTCTTTTCCCTCCGGGAGTTTTGTTAGGGAGGCCCTTGGCCCCATTTCTGTATTATTCAGCTCTTTCATGTCATACTCAGCCATGTATAGTACATAGAGGCAGTAACTGCGTTATTTTTGCAGTGTTGTTGTTTTCATGCATTTTGTCGGAATCCTTTGCCAGTTATCTTATTTTGTTGTATAACAGGGTAAACCTCCATTTCTCTGTTGTTTGGTTAATATAAATCTCATATCATATTTATTCCATCATTTTTTGTAGAAACCCTCGGCAAAATAATGCCTTCCTTATTTCAGTAGTTGATGCATGAGCTAGACTATGGGGTTTTGTTTTATTTTAGCTGCATAGAATCTGGGAGATCTGCTATATGGGCTAGAATCATTTCTTTCACCTCTAATTCTGCATATAAGTTGTATACCATGTCTTCTAAGGGATCCAAGTCCCATTCCCAACTTATATAGCGTTATTTGCTGAAGACAGCTATTTTATGCCCAGTATTGCTGCATTTCCCTACCCGGGAAGGAGAACATTGGTCAATCTTTTGCTGAGGTTCTTAAATCTGCTAGTATGATGTTATTATACATCTATTGAGCTGCTCTACATTGCTAAGCTCATGATTTTCTAAAGCTCCACATTGGTAATAACTTAGGTTATTCCCAATTTGTAGTTATTCCTTAGTTTGGAATATTACACTTCCACGATTGCTGATTGATTTTATTACAAAAAATAAATAAACAAAAATAGGGTAATGTTAGGAATAGGATTACCAAGCAACTGTGAACTACAATATACCACCCCAGTAAACCAAGGACTTACGTACGTACAGGTATTCTTCGCGAATGTTGTGTTCGATGTATCACAGTGTACAAGGCGATCGACTCAGTTACCTATGGATGGTAAGCAACCTAATGTTGTCCTCCCAAATATATTAGACGATACGTGGAGGCCCAATCTGTGTTAGCATTTTCTAATGCAAAACCGCACAGTGAGAGCATCCCCGTATACTTTTCATACTATAACACCACCTGATATACTCAAGGTACGTGCACGAGCTCCGATATACTTATGTACATGGGATGAGGTATCACACTCGGAATGTATTGCACACACTTAACAATAGCTGCTATGTTTTACGACATCGGAATACATCTCTAGCCTAGACCTCTAAATGCTATCGTTAAGTGACAATGCTCCCTTAGGTTAATTGAGATAAATTTTAAGTTGATCTTGCATAGAAAATTTTCCTTCCAGTAGCATAAAATTACTTGCAAACAATACCTCAAAGATCTATAATATCACCAGCATAACACCACAAAATTCAAGCTCCTTTTGCACTATGATCAGTGCTCAATTTATAGGAAATGAGGGTAGTTTGGCATTAATTGGTCATTAAATGGTTTTTCCATAAATGGATGAGGGAGTTTCCTTATTCAATGGGATAAGAGGATAAGTGATTTAATTGCTCCATGGTGTTAATATTCGAAGTTATCAGATAGCATGATAGCTGGACCACTTCTAGAAGCCACTAGAAAGTGGGAATATTCTCGGAATCATTTGAACAATTTGCTCAAAGTCAACCAACGCATTGTTAAGTGGGCCTAGGTGCTCTGAAATGTTGATTTTCATGGGAGTAAGTGCTCTGCAAAGCACTTACTGCAGTCTAGGGGTGTGTTGGTGGCTCAATGGAGTATTTCAGCTGGACTTCAAGTAGTGAAACTTTCATGGATAAAAACCAGCAAGGGGATGACTTGTTTAAGGAAAGTAGCAACTGATTTAGGGTATGATAGACCCTGTTTATACTGATCTAAGTTTTGGGAGCGATGCCCAAATTGACTTGTAACAGGGCCACTGAACTCTAGGCTCATTCCTATGGCGAGACAACCTAATGCTGGTCTAAGTGGGACATAGTCTTCACAACCGGCGAACATTGTCATAGGTGCCATTCCTTCAAGTGGTCAACCTACTTCAAGCGCATTAGTCTTTCACCAACCCCACACTCAGTATTATTAGGCTCAACAGCCCCTTCAGCAACTGAATGTACCATATTCGTATGTTCAGCAACCTAATATTCCTCATCAGTATGTTCAATAGTCGAATATACAATATCAGTATGTTCCTTGACCAAACGCCTCTCAGCAGTATATATAACAGCCCCAGCTTCCCACTGGTGCTATTCTGACTAACGCTCAGTTTGGTCCTCAACTGGTCTGAATCTCCCTCTGCCTCAACCTAATGCTCAGTACCAACCACTTCCTCATGGTAAATACTATCAACCCCAGCCTATGCCTCAGTATGGTGCTCATTATCAGCAGATCCTTCAGTAACAACAGGCCCAATTGGGACCTCAAGCTGGACCCTATGTTCAACAAGGACCATAGGCTAGACCCCATGTTCAGTAGGGACCACATGTTGGACCTCGTGTTCAGCAAGGACCTCACACCAGACCCTATATTCAGAAAGGTCTGCAACCTCAAATCCAGTAGGGGTTTATCAACAGCCCCAGCAGGCTGTGTATTTTTAGCAGCAGCTGCAACAAGATCCTTACCAGCAATGGGGGCAATATGCATATTCAAGACAAAATCTGTATCAACCATGTTGGAACCCCCGACCTTTTTCTCTTCATCATCCTCCCTTGCCATTTTTGGCTATGTTGGAACTACCAGATGTGTCAAACCTTACAAATGACCCCATCCAACATCAGTTGCATTGGCCACCAGTTATGACCAAAATCACGGGAGATTTCCCTAAATTTGAAGGCAAGTCTAGGGAATACCCTGAAACCCATGTCATGACGTACCACTTATGGTGCTCTTCTAATTATTGGGTCGACGATTCTATTTTTCTTCGTCTTTTCCAGAGTAGTTTGATAGGTACTATGGCCAAGTGGTATATTGAGCTCCCTCGAGGAATTTTCTTTGATTTCAACTATTTGGCTATGGATTTCCTCACTCACTTCCAGTTACTTATCCGGTACGAAACTGACACCCACCTCCTCACCTCATTGAAGGAGTCAATTGCTTCTCACATTTCGGATCACATTCACGAATGGCAGCATTGTCGTCACCTCATAAAATTCAAGATCCCCGATCAGTTGTTGACTGAATGGTTTACGAAATCATTTGTTCCCAATATTGCTAAATATCTTTCCATGGGTGGATGTATCATGGAGGAGGAAGTAATTTTCAGAGCCCAATACCTCGATTTGGTTTATTCCCAATCTGGGACTCTTACGAGCTCTTGCCTGACGTGTCGTGACCTTCAATTAATCTGGCATCATCTCAGTCTCCTGCTATGCCTCCGGTTGATGGTGTTATTGGGACAGTGGCTCTTACTGATAGTAGTGCACCTAAAAATTCTTCGAAGTCTAAGTCCATTACTGTCGATGTGCCCTCCATGCCTTCCAGTAACCAAAAGAATCCTAGTCAAACCTCTGAGGTAAATGATGTACAATCTACCATAGAAGACAAATACGCGAAAGGTAAGAAAAATGGTAATGGAAAATCCAAATCCAATAACCCTAAACAGGATCTGAAAAATTCATCTATTGATGACTCTTCTATGCACACGCCTAAATATCCTTGCCTAATATGTGATGATGATAACTACACCAAGGATTTTCCTCAACGTGCTGAAGTTGCCTGTATTTTAAAGGGCGCTTGCGGGACTCTGGTTGTCTTGAAAGAACCTTTCCCTTCTCAATAGACGCAAATGGTAGATCAACCCCAATCATCTATAAACTCTAAGGTTTTCATGGTTGGCATGGAACCAATCATTATTACCACGAGATCAAAAGACTACCCCAATCCATTCAAGGCTCCTAAGGAACCAAAATTTACAGATCACCCTTCCTCTTCCATGCCTCCTACCTTTCGAGTCTCGTCCTCTCCAGATTGAGAGACCTAGTTATGAATCCATCGTCCGACCACCCCCAAAAGGTGTTCTTCGAAAATATTCCTATAATCTTAATGCGAGAGTTGCACAACACTACAATATTGTAGAGGATATAGCTCAAGCACCTTCGACGATGTCAGCTTTGGAGGTCCTTCAGTCATGCTCATCACAACGGAAGGCGCTACTTTCCGATATTGGAGGGATTGATCTTGTAGATTCTAATCTTATTAGTTTCAATCTTGATAACTTCGTTCCTCACCTCCCATATTTTTTATTCAAGTTACTATGATGGGAAAAAACATTCATGGGATTGTTGTTGATGAAGACACTTCGACCTGCATTATGTATATCACATGTTGGAAATCCATCGACTCTCCTCCATTGTGTTAGTCACTAAATACCTTAGAAGCTTTCGACGGTAGAGGTTCTCAGTCATATGGTATTCTCAAATCATTGCCCATCTTGTTGTAGGGAAAAATAGTAACGCTAGAAGTCGAGGTGGTAGACGTCAAATTTAATTATAATCTCCTTCTTGGATGCAATCGGACTTATGCCATGGTTTGGGTGGTCTCCAGAATTTTTTGTGTCCTCCATTTTCCTCATCATGGAAAATTTGTGACAGTCAATCAGTTAGTTTTTTTTCCTCTGATTCTTCAATAGGCAACATTCCATATGTTGGGAAAACCACTACTTCCTATGAGAACATTAGGTCGGGTCTATTCAAAGACTTATCCCTTATGGGAATTTTTCCACTCCTGCCTCTGAATGTCGCCACTCTCAATATGATATCGTCTGGTCACGATCCCTATATTGTTCCCAATCCCGACCAACTCGACAGTTTTGGTGACATTATGCCTTTGAGCCCTGCTGAACAAATGTATCAGAGTATTATCATGCCTTTTAAGGCTGCATCCGGAACCAAAGATCATTTGGTTTCCTCTCTAAACACTTATGCACAGTCTCCCTCATTTGGTTCTTGGGAATCTAACGAACCCTTCAATGATATTTTCCCCATCGAAAAAATAATCGTGGCGGTAATGTCTCTTGAAGAAATTCAATGGGAGGATGGACATCATCATTCCTCGTTTCTCCCAACCCTAGGTGACATCTCCTCTTGCTTGGAATCCCATTCTTCATCTGTACCGATTGGCCCATTTCAAAATCTGATCTTGATTCATGAAGTGTTGTCCGAAGGGAATATGGGAAATATTACTCCTACCATTTTAATCGACTTCTCTGAGATCGTCGAGAATGTATTTTTCTGGGTTTCTTGTTCTCCCCATGAGCTCAAGATTTACACTTCTTTACTAAAAAATCATGACCCACCCACTCCCTTCGACCTTGTTCTTACCAATTGTTCCATTGCCCATGGGGGCATTATTTCTATGCTTCATAACCTTTACTCAGCCAGGGGACATGGGCACTTCACTACTGCTATGAATTTTCTCACAAAATTGGTTGAGGTAATGCCTACACGCAATATCAACGGTAGAACCATGGGTTTATTTTTGTTAATCATGAAAAAAATTAGTCATTTGAGTTCATTCTTGAACTCTATCTGAAAAAATATTACGCTTAATCATGAGTGTGACACTTTGTACATTATTGTTTTATTCATTAGTGTGCTTTGATTGGATTTTTGGTTTGAATCTTTACTTTGCAAACATGTTTCCTTTGCTCACCTTGTGTTCCACTTGGTTTGCAGATGTCATCGAATCATTACGTCGATTTTGCTAATGGCGCTTGTCATAGCACACGGAACCTGTCTTCTGCAGCATGGACACTCTTTTCCCCTAGCATGGGCACTCTTTTCCCTTGATGGCGAGTTGATTAATTTACAAGGTATTTGTTTGGGTCGAACAACAAACAATATTTCCAAATATAGTGTTGTTATTGAGCTATTATCGGATGTTATTGATCTTGGATTTATAGATTTGGTTGTTAAATTAGATTCACAACTCGTTGTGTTACAGTTAAATGGCCATTATTCTGTGTGAAATCCTCAAATTTTGCGTATGTATTTGTGTGTTCGATTATTGGAAATACATTTTGATTTTATCACATATCAACATATTCCAAGATATTTAAACACATTAACAGATACATTAGCAAATCATGTATTAGATAGACATATGCGCAACATGTAAAAAAACCAACATATCATTATGATACACAAGTAGTCGTAGAAACATGCATATGTGTGTGTGTGTGTGTGTGTGTTACATCAAAATCTCAAAAAATATGTGTTATGTGGCAAAAATGGCTCTTTGAGCCTACATCATTACAAAAATGTAAAAACATGGCTACTATCCGCCCACATGGTGCTCGTGATAGTAGGTGACTACTCAAATAACTCGCTAGAGTAGACGACGCAATATGCCTGGAACCTCGACCGTATGCCTCTGAAAGCGAAGAGGAATGCCATCAAAGGTAGCATACTCTGGGATGCCTCTCGTAAGGCCTACTAAGTTATGCTCTATCTCGGCTAATGGGTCTACTTCCTCCTCGTAAGGGACATCCTCCATCTGGCAGGCTACCCTCCTCGTGATCGGTGACATACCTAGCGGCCTCTAAGGACCCATACCTGTAAAAACATAATTAATTTATGTCTCAAAATACATAACAAAAACAACCAAAAAGTAAAAAAAATTAAAAAAATTAAAAACAATTTTTACCTACATCAGTCCACTATGTGCCTGGCGGAATGGGTAGATATGTGTCTCCCCTAAATTCGATGCCTGCATATGAAAATTACTCAACCGCAATGATTTGACGATACAGTTGGCTTAAAAATATTGTAGGTAAATACATATTTTGGTCCCCACCCTGTCGGGGCATGATCTCACACCACCTCATTAGTCTCGGGTCCCTCAAGGTTGGATCATGGATCTTCAACCGTTGATACTGAAACAATGGTACTCTCTCCAAGAAAAAGGTCACCAAAATGGACCCGTACCTAAATTTTTTCAGCCACCATGTCTTGCACTTGGTCAATTGGCTCTCCATATTAGCTAATAACCCCTTGCACCAGTTGAACATAGTAGGGGCTAAACAATCCATCGCGTACTGGAATTTGGATTTCACTGCCTCATGCAACACCTGGCTCCCACCACTCTAGTCATGCAATGAAGGATTGTCCGCAATGGCAAGACTCTAATAGAGGATATCTCTATCTTCCCGCTTTAGTATTTCGAGCCCCGGGACAGTGTCCCTGAATGAGCATATTTCTACTCTCACCCCCTATGCGAGATCTATAGAGTTGGATTCTCTCCCCTCTCCTGGACAAGCCTGTGATAAAATTGATGTTCGTGACATCTAATTCTAGCCCCTAGTCCCCGATGATGAATATTTGTCAATCCACATCCCACAATCCAATCAAATACTGGAGAAGCTCCAACTGAGCTCTTAGCCCTGATGTCTGAAATAATTTCATTAATTCATAATTGTGCAATACATTTATGCAATTTTAGTCTTGAAGTTCTTGGTGGTCTTCCACCTTGTGGTCTCGTTCTCTGCTGAAATCACCTACAAAACATGTTCAAAAACATTTTAGGAGCTTTCATCAAAGTAATTTTGGAAATCATCCATGGAAATGGGTAGATTTCTTGATTCAAAATCTTCTTCGCGGCCAGCGCCACTGTCCGAATTAATTTGGCAATGGAGGCGCACTGCCCTAACGGGCTAAATGCAACTAGCACGGGTTTGATAGCCCGAAATCACGCTGGTCGTGGGAAATTTTGAGGTTTGAAATCCCTCCCCCCTCCCCAATCTCTCTATTTCTAAATCTAAATGCTGAAAAGAGTGGAATTAAAATGAAGAGGAGGCTTTGGGTTGTTACCTGGTGCTGACATATCGTTGAATGGTTTCCTAGATCGGCCGCACCACTGATCTAAAGTTTAGAGGGAAAATGGGTAAAATGCACTTCTCCAATTTACTCAAAATAGAAAGGTGAAAATGTATTTACTTTTTGTCTATTTATAGATTTTTGAAATATTTTTTCCATTCTTTTTATTATTTTTCCTCGATATCAACAATGTTTGCCTTTTTGTGCAGTGACAGGACCTTTGCATTGTTGGTGGTTATTTCTGATGCAAACGATTTTTATTTTATCTCTTTTTCAGACTTGGTAAACATTTATGAAAAAGGAACCCCCTTTGGGGTCAACTTTCAACTCTTTTCTGACTCTTAGAAAATGAAAAGATTGTCGAGTACTTGTCTTTTCAAGCTCATTAAAGCGAATGAATTAACGTGGTCTCAGTATACATTTACCCATTTTTCGGGCTGAGATTTATTATTTATGAAAAAGGAATACCTTAATTGAACATGGTCAAGAGGTTCTCTTGGATATTGTTTTCTACCTTTTAGAATTCGAGAGATGACTTACGAAAAGGGACACATTGGAGTTTCCTTTTTGTTTCTTTTCAAACTCCTTAAACATGAAAAACTACCGAGTTACCCTTTCGCTGGACTTGTTAAAGATTAAACGATGAAATACTTGTCACCATGACGAGACCGATTTCCTCCTTTCTATGGCTCGTTAAAATTACCATGATGGATTCATTTGAAGAATGAACTTACATGCTTAGAATATGTTATCCTCTTCACGCTGGCTATAAAAAATAAAGAGGTACTTGTTAGCAATAATGGGGGGAAATTGAAAGTGAACACCTACGTCTATTTTGGGTAGCTTGTTGCTCTTGATCATGATACTCATCTGCAGTTCGTGTTGGGTTGGGGGCATCCTACATTCGTCACTTTTCCTCCGCGGGTTTGGGAAATCCATTTGCCTCCTATTAGATAATCATGTTTTGCAATCATTACCTCTGATACCATTTTGTTCAATTGTTTCCGTACTCCAGATTCGTGTCACCAATATGTTGAAGAGAAGTCCTTTTTGTCAAACATCCTTTGCTTATCTGACCTCCTCTGTTACAATCCCGAATCACTCCTATCATCTTGATATATTTTTTGTTTCTTTTCGATGATGTGGGAATCATTATGGACCTCCTTCGACGAATCACTTCCTGTCGACTTCAGCTCATTATATGGGAAGGTGGTTTAGAAACTTCTTTTCAATACCTTGGAGCTTGCATGCCTCAATGGAAAGTTGTCCCTATTTGGCGATAGGTTCACATCATTGGCCTTCGATCGAATTATTCTGAAAGTGTTCAACTTTAACACATTCATTCACACTTGTAGATTGTGTTGTTGTACCTTGAGGTCCATCGTCATTATTGGTGGTCTCTCTTGTGCATGTTAACGGTTTTCATCATTGACCGGTAATCAGGTGGTTTCTACCATGTTCGACACCAACACATCGATTTTCATGGCTAGATTCGTACATTACGTTGATTGAGATCACAGTGAAGACCCTGGGTCACATATGATTTTGGTCCAAGCTACGTGGATTAATTGAGTAATCATGATTGTATACATGGTCCTATCTATACGGATGGTTGTGTCCATACCACGAATCCACATGTATGATATATTTAGACGGATGGTCGCGACCATGCCGTGGGATCATGCGTTATTTGATGCCTTGTGCAGAGTTATGTGGTTGTGCATATTCATACTAGATATGTCATATATTGTAGAATGTTTTATTTGGCAGTTTTCCAGACGGTGATCTGAGTTCTTTGCCTTAGTTCATAAAGCACTTCATCCATCACTCCTTGTTCTACCTTCATGCTTTAGGGGGAATTTGTTACACAGTAATTTGTCACCATGCTCATTTCCCTTCCCTAATCCTGAAATTCCTCATGAAAGACCCTATGCAATGTTTCCACCATGAAGAAATATGTTAAGACATCCCTTGAAGACTACAATAAAACTGCCTTGGAAGATTACTGAAGAAACTTGGTCAAAATCCTAGTTTCATGGGTCAGCGCGTTTCCTGGTTTCATGCTCGCATTGATGTCAGATTGACAGTTCTGGATTAGGGTTTTAAGATCTTCCTTTCATATTTATCAATAAAACATATGATGTTTTCTTTCTATATTTGTCTAATATTTTATGAAAATATTTTGGTACTCCTTGATCTGCTAGATAGCTAATGTTTATGATTATTATGTATTGGATTACGTTTTTTTTTTCCTCTTGATCATCCGCAGGTATTCGTGTTCCACCAATAGCAAGGAGTGAGCCTAAAAGGATCGTGGATCAAGGTCATCATCAACGCGTTTGAACACAACGTTGGGAAAAAGGTACCTCTATCTCTTTTCTTGTTGTGTTCTGAATATTAGTTAAGAAAGCTTTGCATTAGAAAGTATCTCAAGTTTCTAGACCCACTATAGGGATATAGAGATCGACTATGTCCACAAAGGGGATTTGTATTGACAACACCTGGTTTGATTGATATGTCGATTGGAATTGTTGCCGAAATGTTTCCTAAATTTGTCTCTGAATGAAGGATTGACATAGGATTTTTAGGTTCCTTAACATATTCAGTCAAAAATATTGTTGAAAATTAATTTTCAACTGTAGCAATGTCTCGTAAAAAGGAGTAGCAACAGTGAATATTGTCCCAAGGTAATTCTTCCAATGACAAAATTTCCCGAATATTCTCGTCACTTGAAAATATGTGTTGAAAAGGATCAGAAAAAGATGTTGTGGTTAAACCAGGTAGAGACGAATACTCATCACTTATCACATTCACTTGATCAGTATCGGTTGATGAAAGGTCAGAAAGCGATTCAGCCACTACATATGCCAATTTGTATGGACTCAAAGGCATTTCATTGCCGTAGTATTCTAACTCAGATTCTAAAGGCGCAATCCATGGATCATCAAATGGTATTGTGCTTGATGTAATCATGTTGATATTGGAAATAGTACGAGGCACATGAGGAGGAGGTATGGAGAAACTTCCCATAAGACCTGAATCCTTAAGTAATCCTACTCCCACATCTTCGTAAGGGATAACCGACTTTCTAACATATGAGATACTATCCATAGAGGCAGGATCTAAAGTGTAGTAAGATAACTGATCAATTTTGAAAATATTCCCTTTGTGAGGAAACATTATTAACCAAAATACAACTAAGAATACAGTTGTCACAGCATAAGACCAACTCTGACCTAAAAGAAGGTTGTAGTCAAGAGGGGCATCAACGACTCCCACCTCAAGCGTAACAATTTTTCCTTCTACCTCTATGGCTAAATCTTGGAGAATTCCAAATGGACGAAAACCTCTTCCATCAAAGGCTTTCAGAATCGTGGGTGATTGATTGATTGTTGGAGAACCAATATTTTTCCAACAATCCAAAGAAATAATGCACGTGGACGCTCCATTTCTAATTATTGTGCGAAAAACTCACTTAGATTTGACTAAAATAGGTATTTGAAAAGCCATTTGGTGCGGGATTCTAGGTACAAAATTATCGAGATCGAAGACGATGAGATTAGAGTCTTGAGGGTCAATAGATCCAATAAATGATAATAGTAACTTCCTCTGGGTTGGACAAGACTGCAGCACTTCGAGGGCCGACATTGTCGAAGGTGACATAGCCAGATATTCAACAATGTTGTAGTTCTGAGTGGCTCTCGCATGTGGATTGAAAGTTGATTTTCGAAGTACACCTTTGGCAGAAAGTTTAATTACTAAATCAGGACTAGGTTTCTCGATGTGTAATGGTTCAAAAATAAAAGGAGTTGATGCCAGAGGTTAACTGGATGATCCAATTTCATTTCCAGCTACACGACTCTTAGATCCATAATCTTGAGATCGCATTGCAACTATGACTTGGGAGGAAATCATCAGGATATCCGTCGATGAATTAGAAGAAGATTCGTTGCGGGAAATCATTTTGTTGTCTTGCGATGGAAAAGGATCTTCAAGAACAACAGGTGTGGTCGAACCTTTGAAAAATTTAGATACCTCGACCTGATGCAGGTGCTCTTTTGTTTAGTGATCCTCATCACAGATAAAATAGGGATAATGAGGTTTTCATTTTTCATCACATGGTTTTGTTTTATCTACCTTCTCTTTTGGAGAATTATTTTGTTTTTTTTACCCTTCCCTTTATTTTTACTTTTGGACGATTTAGTTTTGGTAGTAGATGAATCAATGACATGGATTTCGATAGAAGTTTCTAGAGAAGAGTCTCCTTTAGGTGAATCAGGTAAAGTTATAATTAGAGTAGTAGACTTCGATTGTTTCTTTTTACTCTTTGATGTGTTAATTGTACCAATTACACCATCTGCGGCATGAGAACCGAAAGGAGTTGTAGTAAGTTGACCTGGGCAAGGTAAATCTAGAATCTTTTCATACAAAGCACCAGAATGTGTATAAACAAGGTCTAGATATTGGGATTTAGCAATAACATGCTCTTCTGTTACAACACCTCCTTTAGCTACATCTTCAGTAATCTTAGGGGGTAATGATTTGATAAACCATTTAGCCAGAATTTTATCTAGGATGAAAACTTTTACTAAGCGGCGTTTATGTCGCCATTCGTGGATGTGATATGTAATGTACGTAGATGTACTTTATTTGAGTGAAGTCAAAAATTTCATGCCATTATAATAACATACTAGTAACTGAAATTTAGTAAGGAAAACAGTTTCTAAGGCATTGAAATGATTGAAAGAGCCTCGTGGTAACTCTATGTACCACTTCACGGCTAAGTCGATCAAATTTCTTTGAAAAAATATTAAATGAATGGAATCATCGATTAAAAAGTTGGACGCACAGCACAGATGATAAGTCATAACATGGTTTGAGGGGTCCTCTCTTGTCCTTCTTTCAAACTTCAGAATGTCAATAGGCAACTTAGTAGGCATGGATGGCCAAAATGGAAGATAGTAAATTGGGTCATTCGTTAGCCAAGATAAGTCAGGTAAATCTAAAGTTGCTATAAAAGGCAACCGCCTGTTAGGGTCTTGTTGAGCAAATTTATAACCCTGAGGGACAATTCCAGACAATTCGAGTAGCTAGAGGAGGGTATCCAGGAAAACCTAGGATAGCTTGAGCAACTGGAATTGCCACACCTCCGAGATATCCAGGGGTAGCCATACTGAATTGGGGTTGAGCTCGTATCTGAAACGCATGACCAGGGTATTGTTGACTCTGGAAAGGTGGATTTTTTCCTAATTTTTAATATTGGATTTGTCCCTAAAATGGTTGGCTCTGAACAAATTTACCTTGAAGAGGTTGACCTACCAGGGGTTTTCCCTGAAGAGGTTGACCTACAAAGGATTACCCCTGAAAAGGTTGAACTACAAAGAGTTTTCCTTAAACAGATTGACCTACGAAAGGTTGACTTGTTTGCATTGTTGTTATGCCAGGTTGTCCCAAAGATGCTCGAGGAATCGACAGGACTGTAGGTCCAATTTGATGGGTAGTAGTCTTAGGGATAGCCTATGTAACAGTTGGCATTGGCATTTGAAGGGTTGTAGCAACAAAAACTTGGGGAACTCCTGCGATGGGTGTACCTGGTTGTTAAACATATTTCTGCACAATAGATTGGATAGGAGCACTAGGAGTACTTGGGCCAACTTGTTGACTACTTGGCATAGATCCCCTTGGGGTAATTTAAAGTGCACCTTGAACAGTTTGTTGGACTTGGCTGTAACAAAATTGTCCAAGTGGTTGAGCAGGTTGATTATAAGGCATTTGCGGGGTAGGTTGCAGAGGTTGTTGAGTAAACGAGGTGTTCCATATAATGTTAATCCCTGGATAAGAAGTTTCCATTGAGGGTTTTGACGCATATGGTTGACCATAACCAGTTTGAGGCATTGGACAATAAGTTTTATAATTACCAGGAATAAACTGCCCTACAACCGTATGATAGGTTCCAGTGAAATTTTTTCCTCTCGGAAAAGGTTGTTTCCCTTGAAGAGGTTGTTGCCCCTAGGCGGAATGTAGCCACCTTGTGAGCTAGCTTGAGGGGTATTCCTGGAAAACATATAAATATGCTTCGTATTCAAAGGTTGGGTGGTAGACTCGAATAAGCCAGTTAACACAGTATAAGTTTCAAAGGAAGGAGATGCTCCTGAAAAAAGTAGCAAAAAGCGACTACTACCCAATAGGAATATAAGGACCGCCATACAAAAAACTTTCTAGAGAAGATGAAAACATGGATGACTCGTATACATGCTTGCATAGGTCATGTTACTATACCTAGGTAAAGAGTAAAATTGAATTTGGTGTCATGGATGTTCGTAACCAGAAGAATGTAAAAAATCGGTAAACTGAAGATACCAAGGATCTAGTTGAAAAGGAGTGAAAGGAAAATCTAAAGGGTAGGTTGGTTCACTATACATTAAATCTAAAGATTCTTGACGAGAGGGAATTTCAACTTATTCTTCTTCGTCAGTGTGCTAATAAGGCCAGGAAGAAGATTCTCAGTGATGAGAATATTTACTCGAGGTGAACGAGGATGACTAGGAGTAGGGGCTATAACATTGGAAGGTGACTCAGATGAAGTGGAATCAGACTCAGGTTTAGATGTTTCTAGTTCAATGATACGTGTATCTTAAAAATCACCAGTGATAGATTCGACTGTGACTACTTAAAAAAATTTGGTTGATCTTGTTATGTTTCAGATATTTGAGGTCTATTAACTTCGAAATCAGGATTTATTATGAAAGACGATTCTTCTTGTTCAGAAGACCCGGCTTGATGGTTGAACCCTTTTAGTTTTGATTTTTTTCAATTGAAAATGTGTATATTCAAGGGGTTTCCCCTGCATTCTATGTGAATGTCTCGGTAATTAAGCCACGATTAATTTCTTTAACACACGAAATCAAAAAAATTCAAAAAAAGCACACCTAAGGCCTCTAAAAGTAATCAAACAAATGAACACGCGCTACAAAATATAAGAAGCAATCCACACACAAACAATATGTTTCCACAATAAAATCACTAGCTGGTGATGAAATCCAACCTCGTAGAGATTAATGTGCAACACTAGTAGTTGTAACAGTTACCCTGACAACCTGCTTAATGAAACAGTCTAGTGCAATTAACTCCATTATGCTATCTCAAAGTGAAGTCTACCCTCTGAAAAGTCCAAGTAAGTCTAGTCAATGTCTGCTCCAGGTACAGTGGGACCTTCCCTCCACCGTCACCTTGGGAAAAATCCTAACATTATAGCCACTAATGTTACCAACAGAGACAATTCAACCCGGGGGAACAGTTTATGGCTCGATATACACGCAAGGGCAGAGTATCAAAGCTCAATCCCCTTGAAAGTTCCTTGACATTGTAAATATGAGGTTTAATAAAAAGTGATCCCAGGCTCCTCGACAATGGTTAATCTGAGGTTTATCATTTGTAATACGTGCACATCTTCTATCTTTACCAATGAATTAGGTACGATTACTCCATTGGGTATGACATGACCTCATGCTTGACTCTTTTAAGAAGAGCTTCCCACAGAAAAAACTGCAACAATTGGGTTTTTCCCTACTACAAGATGTTATTTGTTTGTTTATCTTCTTTAGAAAGTTAATTACTCCCTATTCCAAAGCACTATTCCTGAGTTAGATTTGTGGAATGAGCCCTAAAAAATATAAAAACATCTAGATTAATTTTATTAAGCATTGTATTGATTTGGCTATTTTTTTACGCAAAGGAGTATGGAAATGAAACTCAATGATGTTGTGGCCAGCTCAAAAAATTACTCTAAATGCATCAACAATGAATATTCAATTTTTTTATTTCAATGAATTCCTAGTTAAGGGAAAGTAGAAGGATTTTTTGAACTCAAAGAAGTACAAATTCCCTAAAACATCCCATAGCAATCCTTCTTCATTAAGAAATCAATTACATTTTGAAGCATAGCCAATATTTCTTTGTAATGAAAATCTTTGTTGATTCAAAGCCAAAATATACAATTTCGTGAGCAAAGAATCTTTCAATTCTTCAAAATAAAAAACAATTAGAAAAACCCTAAAAATTATAAAAACTTTTCAAAAATCAAAGCTCTTAACTAATAATCTAATTAATGATACCTATAAGTGCACTTTCATGATTTCTTCTAGCTGAAAGAAAAATAAATCGTTTTTTCACTTTAACAAGCAGAAGCAATTTCATAAAAGACTACTTTTTTGAGACAAATCATACTTCACTTATCTAGAAGTTTTCCATTGCAAATGAGCAAAAAAAAAAAAACACTCAAACAAGCATGATTTATAAGACACTTGGTAGCTCTAGAGTAAAATGACCGAAAATAGTGATATATGTATTGAATCTATCTTTCCAAATACAGCAATTCAGCAAATCAGGGCAAACCCTACCAGAAAATGCAAAAAATATGATATCTCAAAAATACACTAAGGTAATTAAGATGAGTTCACAAACAGAATCTAAGGTTTGGTATAAGGCATGTTGAACCTCTAGAAATTTATCATCAAACTCTCAGAGAGAGAAAACTCAATTGTTTTAAAAAATTCTCAGGGGTGCGCAGGTAGTCAATGAAAACCAATGCCCATGTGCACTGTATTACATTGAGAACTTGCGAAAACATGCGCTCTGTTTATGAAACAAAACCACACAGGGGACAGAAAATTTCAAAGAAATAAACACAAGGCACTCTAATTCAGAGGATCTAAAAATTCATAAACCCAAAAACACTCAAACATAATCAAACTAGAAAAATCAGAGAGCTAAACAAAAAATAACGAAGAAAAGCTAAGTTGTTCCCCAGTGGAGTCGCCAATTTGTTACCGAGATAAATCCCTCCTGTGGACAAGAGAGATTTCCCTAATATCTCAACAGATAACTACTTCTAGAAGTTACTTTTCACCTTTACTTTATTTTAAATGGATGCACAGGTTTTAATGGGAAACAAAACGCAGAATTCCGCAGGTAAACTTATTAATATCCACGCATGTGCAGGAAGTGACCACAAAAGGTGCGCAGGCCATCTTTAAGAGTATGGAAGCATGAGTATGGATGGTGATAGATCCATATTGATCGTCAAATGTCATGGTGACAAAATGGCGTGTAACAGATGTATTAGGGCATCCAAAGAATGAGTAGTCATGGAAGGATGAATATTCTTTGAGGACCGGGAATCCAACAATAAGAATAGTCATAGCGGACATATCCTAATCAAACCCGGGCAGGATATGATCCTAGAGATAAAATGATGAGGGTGTTTATTCATCATTGGTCTCCCCAGCATTGTAGCTCATGGTCTCGTGGAGAGATGGAGTTGTTAGTAAAGGCCTTGCACTATGACAATGTTGGTTGATATGATGCTATACAGATGGGATTACATATCATATCCTTCTTATGAGATTCTTCAGATTGAGAGTGGCCATGTACCATTATGAATACCTCCCTAGTTAAGAGGGAGTGTTGAAAAGTGTAACTAGGTTCGGTCTTCATATTGATTTGTAATTGTGAATATATGTAATGAAGAGACAAAGATAATAAAATGTATTTTGTAAAGCTTGCCTCATGGGTTTCATGAGCAAGGAGTTTCTATTATAGGTCAAATACTTATTCTTGATGTCTTTAGGGGTTTTTCATCTTGTCATAAATGTATAATTTAGAGTCATGTATATGAAGTGTTGTTACATGTGTAAAGGACAATCATTAATGTAATTGTATGCTCCAAAGACCTTGTGAAAGTGCTCATTGAAGTCAGCTCAAATATGTTGTAGACACACATTGTCAAGTCGGCCTAGAAGATGTTGGAAGAAGTCGACTCACCTCACAGATGATCATGTCGGCCTAGCACAATGAGACAGTCCCTATATATAGGATTTCGATCTCATTGATGAGTCAAGGATTTGATTAAGTCTTAGATAACTTCAAATCACTTGTCTGCAATCAAGTGCGAAGTTAGGACTCCGGTTTGGTGCAAAATTAAGGACAGTAAAGAGCAGTATCTCAGCAAAGATAAAAGTAAGCATATCACCGTAATAATAGCTCTTTGTTTGGGTCACGAGAATCGTAGTTAAGTACTGCAATCAAGTGTGAAGGCTATAATTGATGCGTAAATAGGTGTAAGAATAGAATTCATTTCAATGAAGTCAAGTACTATTATTGGGTCAAGTATTGTCACTGTTTAGGGCATATATATATGCCTCATATTCTTCAGGTAGACCGAGGGCTACCTCAATGGAAACAGGTCTTGTATACGGTGCAGAAGGAGGGTGACAATACAATATGTAAAGAAGAATCTCCACAGCAAGATAGAGACTTAATATTTGTTGCAAAAGAAGGACCGAAAGGGAACTTATAGAAGGTCGAGCCTAGAGGAGTAGGAAGAAGCATATTAAGGTTAGGGATAGAGTTTCTCTAATACTAGTGCAGTAGAGTGCAAAGAAAGGAAGATCAACATAAGAGTCCTAGAAGAGAAGTGACAAGCTCTTGGAGGAAAATTGAAGTCAAGGGTCTATGTCATGGTTATTGTACTCATCAATTGAAGATCTATAAGAAGAATTACTTATGATTTTTCCTCTCCAAGAGGGATAGGTTTTTTCCCTAGCTTGAATAGCCTAAACTTCGTGTCTCTTGTGTTTTGATAATTAACTTGATGAAGAACATAATAATGTAACAAAAGATAAGATCTAAGTGGAAAGAAGCATAACGAAATCTCAAGTAATTATCATGAAAGAGAAATTTGAATTAAACGCCCTAATTTCTCAACACTACATTCCCTATATTCTAGATCTCAAATGTTTTAAAAGTCAACAATAATGTTTTCTAGTATGATGGATCTAATTCTTTTATTTCTCATAAAAAAGAGAAGAAAGAAATTTTAATTCATTTCCATATATATTCTAAACAAATTCATGTAACTGTTATCTTTTTTCTACAATTTTCCATTGCACAAAATATGTCGTTGGAGAAGAATTTGTCCCAGAAATATAAGCTCACCGGAGCGACTTATTTTGTTTCCCATGGGATTCAAAAAATGGACCAACAAATCGATTGGTTTTTCTCCATTCATTTATTAGAATTTCAGAGGCTCCGTGTTCAGTTTTGGCAAGGGATTTTTCTCATAATATTAAATACATTGGCTATGTAGTGGGTTCTTCTCGCTAGATCCTCTCTTTTTTCTTTTTCTTTTTTCTTTTTTTCTTTTTTAATATGTAAAGTTAGTTCACTAAGAAAATTTGAATCTAATTTTGGATTTGTTTCACAAGTTGTTAGAAATGTCAATAAAATTATCGGACTAACCCTTATTGGCAAGGTAGGCATTTTAAACAAAATTATCAGACCAACCCTTATTGGAAAGGTATGCAAATCATTTAATAATTGGTACTCTTCCTCTTATGTTCCTATGCCATATTTTTTTGATTTTTTCTTGGTATTGTTATTCATTAGAAGTTCATCTTTATGCTTGCGGGATCTAATAGATCAAATTGGAATCAATAACTTCATGGTACAAGAGCTTCACGAAACTCAAAATCAATGGGGTTGTTTCAATCGAAAGGTGTCTGTCATTTTGGTGTTGTTATGTTATATTTTGAAAAGATTTAATTATCTGATTTTATTTGATCTAGAGAAACATATTTCAAGTTTGAAGGAATTAATAGAGATGTTCAGTGAAGAGGACAAAAACATTTCGTAACTAGAACTACTTTGTCGTCGTTTTCAAGGACTTCATCCTAGGTCTCGGAGTGAGGCTTCCCACAAAAAAGGATTTGGAGTTGAAATTTTCTATAGAAGCATTTAAAAAAATAAATAAATAATTGCATAATTATTATGAATCCACTAGTCTACTGTATTAACATACATTTCTACAAAAGTTGTTGAAATTAGGAAAGGGTTCTTCCTTGCACCAAATTGCAGTTTAGTGTATGTGTATTTTACTGGAATCCATTCCACACTTTAATTGTAGGAACATATTGCTAGCCACAGTTATCTCGCACACGAGCTCCATTGAGAATTTAACAAGGAGATTTAGTTGTGCTACCATAAGATCACTTTTTTTTACTAAGAAAAAGCATTCATACATTTAGATAAGAAAAATTGTTCAAATATTAAAGAGATACTATGAAACGATCATTTCCATTCTGAAATTTAATCATTGTAATAAAAAAACAAAGGAAAACTATGTATGCATATTGCTTTGATGTACAATTTGTTACAAAAAAATATATATAAACTAAAAAAAAAAATTGACGAGCTAGTAAAATTTGTGTGGAAATGATATACCTAGACCTTGCGAGGAATCCTTGGAACTGAGCAATCAACTGCAAAACCAACCCTTTTTATGTTTTGGGAAAGCTTTGTTCATGGGATATGTTTAAGGTGAGTTTACAACATGGTATTTAGCTAAGCCTTTCCCAAAATTAGAAGATATACCATAAGAGGACAAATGGAAGAAAGTAGAATAATTAACTAAGATTAATATGTAGGAATTTATAGGGTAAGTTCCGTAGATCAAGAACCAAAGGTCACCGCTCACAAACATATCACAAATCAGTACACTAGTATAATCATGTGGTTAAAACCCTCAAAAAAGGAAACAGTCCACGCCTTGAGCCAACGCGGCCACTTCAGGGAATTTATTAATATAAAAAGAAAAGTTACATGTGTTTCTCTCATAAACGGTTACCGAAAAAATGACCCTCCATGCTCTTTAAATAGAGATAATGGACCAATCGGGTGTTAAGCCACAGATAAAGTGTTGTTAATACCGAGGTGAGAGATAACCATCGGATCACTACAAATTGTGATCGTCGGATTATAAGTTACAAATGTACATGGTAAAGAAACACACTTTACCTAACTCTACACTAGACTAAGTTATTCTTAACTATTTCCTATGTGTCGGAATATCCTAACATCCCCCCTTAAGAACAACTTGGGATAGGATTGAAGGATTTACAACGGTGACACAAAAGGAGCCTATTTCCTATGTGTCGAAATATCCTAACATCCCCCCTTAAGAACATATTGGGATAGGATTGAAGGATTTACAAAAGTGACACAATAGGAGAAGGATGGAGGCATTAGAGCCTATCCCCCCTTAATGACAACTTTCCTGAACTCCGAGCATGGATCGAAGTTTGGTAAACTTCACTTCTGTGAGAGCCTTCGTAAAGATATCAGCTACTTGATCATTGGTCGGACAATATTGCACTTCAAGAACACAATCATGAATGAGCTTTCTGATGAAGTGTATGTGGAGTTCAATGTGTTTCATACGTTGATGTTGAACTGGATCTTTACATAATTGAATGGCACTCTGATTATCACACCAAAGTGTAGTTGGATGTTGTTGATGAAGACCAAATTCAGACAAGATCTAACGAAGCCACATATTCACCAAAAATATTTGTACAATATGTAGCCTGTTTCGAAGTTAGGGAGATGGAACTTTGTTCTTACAAGAACCAAGTAATAGATTTACGAACCAAGAGTGAATACATATCACATGACTGGACTTGATCATCGGGGTCACCGACCCAATCAAGAATCGATTGAAACCAACCAACGAGGAAGATGTCCTGCGTAATGGATACGAACATGGGGTTACGAAATGAGTTAAAGCAGATCCAAAATTGAAAGGTCACGCTCACAAACAAATCACAAATCGGTACATCGGTGTAATCATAGTTTCAAAAAACCCTCAAGAGGAAACGATCCCACCACAGGCCAGCGCGGCCCCGCCGAGAAATTTATTAATATAAAAAGAAAAATTACATATGTTTCTCTCATAAACGGTTACCGGACAAATGACCCTCCATGCTCTTTAAATAGAGATCATGGACCAATCGGGTGTTAAGCCACGGATCAAGTGTCGTTAATACCGAGGTGAGAGATAACCGTCAGATCACTACAAATCGTGACCATCGGATTATAAGTTACAAATGTACATGGTAAAGAAACACACTTGACCTAAATCTACACTAGACTAAGTTATTCTTAACTATTTCCTATGTGTCGGAATATCCTAACATAATAAAAAAATAATCATGGGATGATTTTAATAATATTACAACATGGTATTTAACTATGTCCTGCCCAAAATTAGAAGATATACTACAGGAGGAAGATTGGAAAACACGGTTTCAAAAAGGATTGCAGTTTGGTTTACGAGGGATTTGAAGGATAATGAGTGCTCTCAGGAAAATTTCTTTGGCATTTATTATTCCCAAAAAATTCCAAGGTAGACTAGGTAAGGGTTACAGTGGAAAACAGAGCACTCATTGTTACAGTTCCCAAGTAGCCTCAACCTAAACCCGAGGTTAGAGCCATAGAAATCTTTGGTTAACTGAAAATAAAATTAGTTTTTAGTGTTTTTAATGTTAGTGGGTTTTCTCTTTCAACATTCAGCAAGGGTTTGTTTCTTCTTGCAGAACACCAAGCCCTTGTTCAATATGCTAGCATGCACACCACACAATACCATGATTGCCACACACAAGATACGCCGCTGGAGAAGAATCTTTCCTAGAAAGATGAACTCACCGGAGTGATTTTTTCTGTTTCCCGTGGGATTAGAAACTCCGACCAACAACTCAATTGGTTTTTATCCATCTATTTGTTAGAATTTTAGAGGTCTCGTGTTCAATTCTAGCCAGGGACTTTTCTCATAATATTAAATATGTCTGCTATGTAGTGGGTTCTCCCTACTAGCTACTCTCTTGCTTTTTTGTCTTTTCTTAATATGTACTTTTAGTTCACTAAGAAAAATTGAATTTCATTTTGGATTTGTTTGATAGGCTGTTGAAAATGTCAATAAAATTATCAGACCAAACCTTATTGGCAAGGTATGAAAATCATTTAATAATTGGTACTCATCCATTTATTTTGTTATGCAATATTTTTAGATCTTGTCTTGGTATTGTTATTCATTAGAAGTTAATATTTATGCCTGCACAGTCTAGTAGATCAGACTAGATAGACTAATTCATGGTTCTAGAGCTTGATAGAACTCAAAATCAATGGGGTTATTGCAAACAAAAGGTGTCTTTCATTTTGGTGTTGTTATGTTATATTTTGAAATTTTTTTATTATCTAATCTTATTTGACAAAGATGATTAGGCTCCTTATGCACAATTTATGACCACAATTTGGGAGAAGGTGCAAATTGTTGGGGATGATCTATTGGTGACAAATCCAAAGGTATTTACTTTGACACCTGCTTGACAATTTTATTGGCCCAACCCACTTTTCAGATATATACTTGGACTTGCAAGTCTTTGGTTGGAATGAATTTTGGCACGGACATAAATTATCATCATCTTCTTTTTTCCATCTTCGTTCCAATTGTCATTGGCATATGCACATGTACTAGTGCAACGTGTTGGAAAATCTATCAATGAAAAAACTTGCAATGCTCTTTTACTAAAGGTAAATATACTAACCCAAAATAGATTGACTCTTATTCTCTATATCAGTTCTGATTTGACATATAATGTATAATACTTTTTTTGCAACCTATTACAGGTGAACTAGATTGGTTTTATTACTGAAAGTATTGAAGTAGTAAAAATTTCCAAATGTACTATATGGGGAGTGATGACAAGCCATCGCAGGTATTGACTTAGTGTTGTTTTTTTTCTAAATATGTTTCATTTCCTCTTTTTTCTTGCAATTTTTAGGTCATTTGTGAGATTTAATGTAATTTTTAATGGTTCTTTGTAACATCCTTGGTATGTCATTCATGTAAAATATATAAGACCACAGTGATGGGACATGTATTCCAAGCGAAATGTTGGGAAAATCATCCTAGCGAGTGTTAAATTTGGTTTATTATGCCTAAGGAAATTGGCAAAGGCTTTATAAAGGCAAAGTGGAATTTATTGGAATTTTATTTATGAAAATAATGGAAAATAGGAGAAAAGGAAGGTGAAAGGTCACAGGTTGCATGTGAGGGGGAAAAAGAAGGAAAATAATGGAAAATGAATAAAATACGGGCCTCATTAATAAAAGGGCTTCTGAGGATCAGTTGGCAAGGTTTTGCTCATACTTTGGTCAGTGTGGGTTTGGAGCCCTCATTTTCTCTCTCTCTCTCTCTCTCTCTCAATCGTACTCTTTAGCACTTAGAGTATTCGTGGAGCACTCTTGGAGCGGGTGGCATACTTGGAGATTTGGATCAAGAAGGAAAAGGAAGAGCAGGAAAGCGCAAGAGGACATCAGGATCAACATCTACAACAGGTTCCGAGTGCAAATACCGAGTTGCATGTATTTTTTCCTCACTAGATTTGGCATGCATGGTATTGCATGTGGTTTCTTGATTATGATTTGTCATTGGCATGGAGGATTCCCTGGATTAATAATGGATTTTCCTAGCCTTGCAATTTCCTGGATAGCCATGGTGGTGTGGGTTTATTTCCATTGATTTTTTTTCTGGTTGGTTATCATGATTCCATTAGCTGTGGGTTGAGTTATTAGTTCCTGGAAGCCTTGGTTGGAAAAATGCTTTGTAATCCCGACAAACAGCTATGGGTTGAGTTACTAGTCCTGGAAGCCTTGGTTGGAAAGACGCTCTGGAAGCCCTAGGTGGGTTGAGTTTCTAGTCCTAGAAGCCATGTAATAGTTGGTGTTGAGTTACTAGTCCTAGAAGCCTTGGTTGGGACAAACACTCTAGAGCCCTAGAACAACTTCGGTAGAGACCAATCAGTGATGGTTGTGACGTTCGACCGTTAGGTGGAATCACAGGTTGAGGGTCGAGGCGGTTTGGAATTTAGAAGCCCTGTATCAGTTTTGATTGATGTGTTTGATGAGATCCCACATTCATGCTTGAAATATGGAATAGGGGTGATTGGTTGAAGAGAGATTTGGTTCAGCCATGTCTATGGTCAGGTGGAACGTGGAAGTCCCAAACCTGGTTGAGTTTTTCTTATGGAAATAAGAGTTATTTTCCTCTTCTATTGATGGGTATATATTCTTATTATTACGTGGATTCTATGGTTGATGTATCCTTGAAATTTGTGTTATTATTATGTTGGTTATAAGCATGTATTTTGATAGTAGTGATGTATGGCTCCCTCCATGTTTTATTTGTAAATGAATGCACAACGTATCTATGGTCAAATAGATTGTATTTTAGCTAATTATGTAAGGGAGAAATGCTTCTTAGCAATTCTCAGATAAGTATGAGACCCTTATGCTCATATCTGTTGTTTACACCTGTAGTTTCATTGTTTGTGACATGTTTGAAAAAATGTTTGTCATTGCTAGGAGGGGTCCAAATGATTTCTTGTTGATGTGATTGCTTCTCTATCATTCTCATGTTGTAAATTATGATCTCTGAACTTTTCATGAAGTTTTGAGTAGAGCACTAAGTGCTGGGCTTAAAAAGGTGGCTTAAATCCCAGGGACGCTAGCACATAACTGAGGAATTGAGTCCCTGGATGTTGTCATGCAGTGTTATGACTACGTCTATAGCATCTTGGACGATGGCTTGCAAGCCTGTGCCTGCATCTATGGCTCAAAGAGTTCAAAAGGTTAGTGTGACCTAGGGGTAAGAGGTCTGAATGGTTGGGTTAACTTCCAGGGCTGTTATTGTTGTTATACAAGGTCTGTATGTTGTGTTTCCATCGGTTCCACTTCTTTAAGGTCACCTAGGAGGTTGAATCTCATTATAGTAGCCTCTTATCGCATGTTTACCCTGGTTGGTCGGTTACTTGGGTAGATGTGGGAGGAGGGTGTTACATTCTCTCATTGCATGTATGCAGTGGTGAAACTAAAGACACCTTTATTGCAGATCTGGCAGTGGGGCTTGGTCATCGTAATGTTCATTTTTTAGTATTTGGTTGCTTTAAAGTTTAAATAGACTATTAAGTTCAAGACGTGCCGAAAGTTTCATGTGAAACTTCTAAGGTAATTAAATTCACTTCTAATCTACAAGGGTTGTTGGTTGTATCTTCAGGGCCAAATCAAGATAGGTGCTCCTTGCATATTTGAGCAACTTGCTAAGTTTAATAAGGTGCTTTTATAGTATGCTCTTATGATTTTTCTGGAGTTATTTTTTGTGTTTTCTTTTGTTTACAGACTTTTTATTATCGCCTTTGCATCTCTTATGAATTGAGGAGGAATTTGGGTCAATAGCAATCTATGCAGCCGCAAGTTTCCACAATCTTGTAGAACCGTACTGATGAAAAATGTTTTGGCATCTTAAAGAATGCTTTTGATGTTTAGGATGTGAGGAAATAAATAATATGTTTTGGCATCTTCGACAATGTTTTACTCGATTTTTCTTTGAAAGATCGTTCTAATGGTGAGATTACGAATAAATAGTATTATGTATTTTTCCCCGTTTGAAGTGGAAAATTTCGTACTCTTATCATATTCATAGGACACCATAAATTTCTTTGTTTTCTTGTCTCTTATCATATTCATAGCATATCATGATTTATGTTGTAGCTTATTTATTGTACTTAAGCTTTATGACAAAGGATTTCTTCTCTGTCCATTTTATTCATGGGACATCATGATCTATGATTGAGGTTAGTCATATTTTGCATAAGCTTGCTGATAAAGGATTAATGTTTTGGTGGATTTTAATTGAAAATGTTTCCAATCCATGGCACTTATGTATTGGAAAAGGCATTGATTATAGAGGTCCATAATTCTTTTGAAACAAATCTCTTACAAAGCTTTGATTTGTTGTTCCAACAACCATTTTTTTTTTTGTATCCCCGTTGCTTCTTGATTGTAAATACCACCGACAACATCTTAGGAAAGCTTTGATTTGGTGTTCGAGTGGCTAATTTTCTCCATCACTTGACGATTTTTAACTAAAAACTATTTATTTTTTAGGTCGACTTTGGAGGCCTTCATTTATCAAAGTTCAAATTCACTTTAAGCAAAACTCTAGAGGAACCTTATTTGTTTTTCCGAATGATCTTCTTTGGAATTTGTGATCTTTCTTGACTACAAAAACCAATGATTTCAAAGGTCCACAATGGAAACTTTAATTTCTCTTGAGCTCAAATAACTTCAAGCAAATTTATAAAGAAGCATTATTTTATTGTTCCAGCGCCAATTTCTTTGAATCCTAAGGCTTTTGAAATACAAAAACCACTAATTTAAGTGCATAGACTAATATTCAAACCCTAGGTTTTGACGTCTTCCGTGATGCTTCTTGACTGTAAAAAATGATTATTTCAAAGGCCCACAATGGAAGCTTTAATTTGTCTTCAATTCAAATCACTTGAAGCAAATTTATCAAGAAGCAGCATCATTTTACTGTTCCAGCGCCAATTTCTTTGAATCCTAACGCTTCTAAAATACAAAAACCATTGATTTTAGTGCATGGATTGATATTCAAAACCTCAATTTTTATGTCTTCAATTTGTCATCGACCAAAAGTAGAATCCCTGCAAAGCTAATTAGCTTATTACTATTCTAGAGGCTTATAATTCTCTTCATAACTTCAAACTAGTACAGTACAAGTAACTTGAAATATTTCTCAAGAAGCTCTAATTATTATTCTAGCTACAATTTCTTCCAATCCTTAAAGAAAATATTAGAATTTGAAACCTCGATTGCAAAGGCTTCGATTTATAAAACAAAGGTAAAATCCTAGCAAAGCTTATTATTTTCTAGTTTTTCTTTTCACAGTGAATCAGTACAAATCCCTTCAAGCAAATTTCTCAAGAAACTTTGCTTTATTTTTTCCATGACCAATTCTTCCAATCTTTGACGCTTTTAAATAGAAAAAACAAATGATCTTAAAGGACAAACTAAAATCCAAAACCTCAACTTCAAAGGCTTTGATTTGTCAATCAAAAGTAAAATGCCCGCAAAGCTTTTTGCCTTCCATATGCTTTATCCATCGTTGTTTTCTTCATACCTTTGAACCAGTAGTTCTCTTCATAGCGTCGAACCAGATTCTCAAGCTGAAATTAAAATAAAACAAAGGGATATTCAAGAGTGTGACTTTGTATTGCTTTGTAATTGGTCATCCCTAATCGATTCTCAAGGTGCAATTAAAATAAAACAAAGGGATGTGGACAATGGAGAGTTGATGGGCTCAAAATTTTAAATTGTTATTTTCTTTACTCGTTTGTTTGTTAAGATATAATTTTAAAAAGTATTTATGTATTCCAAATATTTATTTTTACATTAGGGTGATGTTGCTATTGTTTAAATTGGTCCATCTCATGGTTTTTTTTTTTTTTTTTTTTTTTTCACAGAAACGGTTATGAGATATATTAACTGCTGGGTCTAAATGCCAGATTTCGGATTACATTGAGAGGGAGAAGGGCCCAGGAAGTATCAATAGCCAGAAGTGCTATGAGACTTGTGGACAGCTTCCAGCTCTTTTTGACTACAATTATGTACTCAATTTTTGTGATTTCCCCTAGCTTAAAAATACAAACAAACTGATTCAATAGCAAGCAGTAAAACATTTAAACTGGCAGGTCATGGAATTAGATCCCATGTTTCGTCCCCGTCTCGAATTATTGCTCCAGCAGAGATGAGGACAGCTTTATTTGCTTCAAGGTATGCTTCTTTGTTGGTGTCTCTCAACACATGGTAGTAGCTCAACTTTTGAAACAATTTCCCCAAGCTTCTGATTCTGGATATCAGCCTTTCCAATCTAAGATCCCAGGGGGAGGAATTTGTCACCATAATTTTGATTATCACTTGGGAATCCCCAAAAATATTAACCTCCTTGATTTCTATATTCAAGAGCAATTTAAGGCCTTGAAGGAGGGCCAATGCCTCAGCTTGAATGCTGGAGTTGATCCCCAGACCCCATGCAAAGCTGTGGATCAAAATACCTTCAGCATTCTTTACAATACCTCCTGCCCCAGCCCTTCCCGGGTTACCCTTTGATGCCCCATCAAAGAAGAAAGAGTGCACCTGTTGTTTGGAGATCCAGCCTTGAAATTCAGCATTGTTCTTCCCCCTTATTTGCCAATCTTTAATGGGGGAACTGTGGCTGGTGGCTTGATGAAATTGCAGGTTTAGGGAGGCACCCCAGACTGAATCTAATTGATTAAGATTTGAGGCATCTTTTTTATTTTCAAAGCTCTCTTTTAACTGGAATTTTATCTTGGCCGCCACCACCTTGACACCATGCTTAGTATCTCTAAAGATTCTGCTGTTTCGCTCTAGCCAGATCTGCCAGCAGCAGATTTTGGGGAGGGAAGACCACGCCTTTTTTATCACTTTGTTTTTGGGTGGAGGACCGGGGTAACTATTCTGCCAATTTGCAAAAATATAAGAAATAGAGGTGGGAAGAACAAAATTGGGGTTCCAGTAATCCATCAGCTCGCTCCAAACCTGCACAGCGAATTTACAATTCAAGATCAAGTGTGTGGCACATTCCACATTCTCTCTGCACAAAGAGCACCTGGACGAACCATGAAAACCGCGTTTCTGCAGTTTGTCATCTGTAAGGATTTTCTTGTGGCAAAGAAGCCAACAGAACATGTCGATTTTAGGCAGAGAATGGAGACGCCAGATCGCAGTCCAAGGAGCCGGGTCCGGGGGGACGTGCGGCCTCAAGGTGAGTTTTGCGTAGCCTTGGGCTACAGTGTAACCTGCAGCCAGTAATCCCCAGCCACGCGAATCTCTTCTGCGCAGAGGCATGGGGGCAATACCGTTCAGCATGGAGCGAAGACAATTGCATTCCTGAAGAAGCTCCGGAGGCACATCAAAGAAATTCCAACCTGCCCAATGCGTCCCATCCCAAGTGGAGATATCCCACAGCGTGGTTTTCCCAGCAGAAGTCAACCAGCAGTGTAGCACGTTCAAAGAGGAACAGTCACCAATTGGATCACGACCCAGAATACGATCTGCCCAGATATTTATCTTCTTACCATTTCCAGGAATCCAATAGGCGTTGGAGCTGATTAGGGGGGCAACTTTGGAGGAGAGTCTAGCAAAGGGAGAGACGCCTTGAGGGAGAGGACCTTCGAGGCATCTGAGTCTCATGCCTTTAAAATATTTCTTCCAGAGAGCTAATTGGGCCCAGCCAGGCTTGGGCGCAATGATTCTCCAGAGCAGCTTGGCTCCCATGGCTGTGTTCTGAAGAGAAAGATTCTTGAATTTTAGCCCCCCCTCCCTCTGAGGTTTGGAGACAGTCTCCCAGTTAACCAATGGGAATTTCCTCTCGTTATGTTTGCCCCCCTTCCAAAAGAAGTTCCGAATATGCTGGTCCATTTTCTGAAGGATGCCAATTGGGGCCAAGAGTACAGAGAACTGAAATAGGGGAAGACTGCATAGGACAGCTTTGATGAGAACGGACTTGCCCGCAATATTGAGCCAAGTGAATCCCCAAGCCTGGAGCTTATTTTTGAATTTTTCCACTTGGGGGAGCCAATCCTTGCTATAGGCCCTCTTGAGGAAGATAGGAAGCCCAAGGTATTTGAAAGAAGTCCAAGCTGGAGAGGCTGCGAAACCAAAACACTTTGCAATGGAACTGAGCAAGCTGGGAGGAGTATTCCAACTGTAAATATGGCATTTCCCCTTGTTCAGGCTACTTCCCGACACCATACAAAATTCATCTATAGCTTCTTTAAAGTTGTTGGTTGAATGTGATGTTGTAGCCCCCAGCAGCAAAATATCATCTGCGAAGAGGGCGTGATTGATGCTTTTAACTCCTCTGGCAATGCAAAGCCATGTGATCTCCTGCTCTTGCATTTTCTTGTTTAGAAGGAAACTGATAATGGAGGCCTGGAGGAAAAACAGAAGGGGAGAGAGAGGGCAGCCCTGCCTTAGTCCTCTTAAGGCTTTGAAGAATTCCGCTGCTCTGCCGTTAACAAGGGGAGAAATCCAAGGCTCTGAAATACAGGCCCGAATCCAGTTTATAAATTTCTCCCCAAAGCCAATTTTTTTCAGAACATTCAAAAGGAAACAATGTCTAACTCGATCAAAGGCATTAGCTAAGTCCATTTTGACAACCATACCTCTTTCCTTACGTTGTTGGCTTGAGAGAATTGCCTCTTGAACCAAAATAAAATTGTCCACTAGCTGTCTACCATGAATAAAGCCCCCTTGATTTTCTGGAATGATTGTGGGGAGAAGATATTTCAGCCTGTTTGCTATTACTTTGGTGATCAACTTATAACCAGTATTACAGAGAGAGATGGGGCGAAATCTGTTGAAGGAATTGGCGCCTTTTTCCTTGGGGATGAGTGCAAGGAAGGCAGAGTTTGTACTACCTCCTATTTTCTGACAGTCTTGGGATTTTTGAACCATTTTGTAGAGATCTTTTTCCACAATGTGCCAACAGGATTGCAGAAATCTGGCGGTGAATCCATCCGGTCATGGTGCTTTGTCAGGATCCATGGCAAAGAGAGCATTCTTGACCTCAGCCTTGGTGACTTTTTCTTCTAGAAGATGGTTCATCTCAGTAGAGATTGAAGGGGGGACCCAGTCCAGAAGATCAGAATTTTGAATCAGATTCGCATCCTCACTGTACAACTTTTGGAAGTGAAGAAATGCTGCTCGTTTAATGCTTGCAAAATCTTTATGGTTGGAATTGTCTTCCTTAATCTCAGATATGGTATTGAAGCATTTTCTGGCTTGATTTTGCTTGTGAAAGAAAGAGGAATTTATGTCTCCTGCTTTAAGCCATAGGCAACGAGACTTAATCCTCCACAACTCTTCTTCTGCCAGGCAAGCTTTGTGGAAGTGCTGTTGGAGTTGAATCTCCTTATCGAGGATTTCTCTAGTTACATATGCCTCTTCCGAAAGCAAGTGGTGTGCTTCCAGTTGACTTTGGAGATTTTTCCTTTCAGCTGCTGGGTTAGAAAGAGTTTTGGCCCAACATTTTAAGGCAGCTTTCGTTCTTTTGAGCTTTTCTTCCCACACGTAGAAGGGTGATCCATTGACTGGCTGAGACCAACTGTCTTTGACAATCTGCATGAAATTGGATTCCTTGACCCAAAGGGGGCTAAATCTGAAGGGAATGGGGCCGAGATCTGGGTGAGCCCGGAGATCAAGCTTGATAGGATTATGATCAGATATGCTGCAAGGAAGGATTTGCATACTAGCATCTAAACCAAGCAACAGAAAGGAACTTTGTACAAAAAATCTATCCAGTCTTGCTGCTATGTGTCCAGGGCCTACTCTTTTATTTGACCAAGTGAACTTACCTGAAGAGGGCTTGATGTCCAGCAAGTCCCAATCTTGCAGAAGATCCTCTGCCCATTCCCTCGCCGGATCTCGCACAATGCAGCCTCCTCTCTTTTCTGAGGAATGTAATGTGAGATTGAGGTCACCTGCAATAATGATGTTGTCAAGGTTCCCAAAATCTGCTTGGTTTCTTATAGAGTCCCAACAGGCCTTTTTTTCTCCAGCATTGACCGGTACATATACATTGAAGAGACAAAAGTATTCTTTAGTGACAAGATGCTGCATTTTTAGTAGCAACCAGTGAGTGTTTGAAATTTCAGAAATTAACGAGAAATTGCTATCATTCCAAAGAGTGCCTAACCCTCCAGAGGCTCCTCGGGCTGAGACAACTTTTGCTTTGCTTTTACTCCAGATTCTTTTACTTGTTTGGAGGAAGTCTGCTTCCTCCAACTTAGTCTCCTGGATAAGGAATATGCCCGGGGCTTCTATTCTTATCAAGTTTCTTGCAGCCTCTTCCTTGATTTTGCTCCCCATACCCCTACAATTCCAGGAGACTATTTTCATTATTTACCTTTGTTCTGCTAGGCTCCCTTGGAGCCTTGGGGCTGGTTTCTCACCATCTTCGGCTTTTTTGCTAGTAGCTTCTCCAGAGTTGGTTGGCTGCCCTGTAACTTTTCCTTGAACATTTCCTGCTCTCTTTTCTCCCGATCTGTTTTGCGACCTCTTGTGGATCTCCTAACATAGGCCTGAGAGTCACCTATTTCTCCTTCCTCCTCTGAGTCTTCCGACTCATGGTCCTCTTCCTTGACTTCAACAGGTATTCCTTTTGAGCTTTCTCCAACACTTGCATCTTTGGAAGACATAGAGGGATTCCCTTTGTCCGGGGATGCTGTCTTTTGAACCTCCACCTCCTGGGTGTCCTCTTGGTGCGAGCTTAGAATTTCGAACTTGTTTTCAGGAGCAGACTTAGACGGGATCTGCTGAGAAGTGGCCTGTTGGGGACCTTTGCCAATAGGGCCTCCCAGCTTTTGAGCCTTGTGGAAGGTTTTGGAGCGCTTGACTTGATTCCAACCGTCCTCCTTCCCTTGCACAGCCTCGTTGTTGGATGGACAACCTCTGGCGAAATGGCCATAGACATGGCATTTCCGGCATTTGAAGGGCAGCTTCTCATAGTCTAGTTTCTGCACATGCGACCAGCTTCCAACTTTGATTTTGATGGCCTCTGGCAGCCCAACCTCCAGATCTACTTCCACGCAGATCCTAGCGCAGTCATACTGGTCCTTGTTGTTTGCTCGATCGATGAACTTCCCCAGGGCATTTCCAATATGCATCAGAGAGTCCCAATTCCAGCAGTGAACTGGCAGATTTGGTAGTCTAACCCACACCGGGACTGCTTTGGGCACGTCCACAGCAGGATCGAAGTCCGGAGTCCACTTATTTAGATACAAACCCTGAGGGCCCATGAAGTAGGGGCCGTTCTGGAAGATAAGATCTTTGTCATCCTTTGAAGAGAACTCGAAGAGAAAGTAACCTCTCCCCAAAAAATAATAAGTAACGCTTTCTTTGATCAGAGGCGCCCAGTTTCTGCTGACCCAGCTCTCAGTGGTTTTGGGAGAGGGCCATAGCCCTGTGAACTGGCCTATGAGAGCTCGTTCGGCCAGTGATAAAGCAACCTGGATCAGAGTCTCTGCAAGGAGAGAGATCTCAGGTATATCATCAATTTTCTTAACAAATTTCGCAGCTTCAGCATTCTTCTTCTTAGGAAGCCCTGCCAATAGGCGATCGAAAGCCTCAACAGAAGAGGGCGGCGGAGGGGGTGGAGGAGGCCCCTGGGGAGATCCCAGCCCCTCCATGGGCGCAAGCCCTAGCAAGAGCGCGGCCTGGATCAAGATGCGGCGGCAGGCAGCTCAACGCGTTCGCTCCAGCGCAGTTATGACACAAATTGGTCCATCTCATGTTAAGTGGGACATTATTACCTATATTAATGAAACATTTATTGCTAATTTACTTAGGTAGGTAGAGTGGCCTTATCTCCCATCTCCCTGTAGAATACTCTGGTGACATCTTCTTTCTTCTATGCTACTGGTTCATATTCTATCGCCTTACATCTTTTCCTTTGCAACATCTGGTGCAATTGCTAGTTATACCTTTCGCAGACATGGTATTACACATTCAGTTTTTCTTTGATTGCCTATTAGTTTGTCGTTGACCAAAAAATTATGTCACTTATCCATAGTTTAACATTGAGAATTCAATTTTTGTTATTTTTTATTATTATTTAAATTTATTTATTTGTAAGTTGATTGTTTGAGGTCTTATTATGGGTTGTTTAGTAACTTCCATTCCTATTAAGTTACTAATTTTTTGTTTTTTGTTTTATTTTCTTTTATTTAACTTTTTGTTTTTTATTTATTTTTTCCTTTTTCTATTATTTATATTTTCATGAATTTTAGTTTTTTGTCCATATTTTCAATTTAAGATGACTTATTATTATATTAAAAACATATTTTAATAAATTTAATTATAAAAATTATACATATTAATCAAAAATATAAAACACACACATAAATAAAATAAACATATATATTAAAGTGTATATATGTTAATATAAATAATATTAGTTAATCATATTTCTTAATTTTTGGTGATGACATTCAACAATACAATATTTTATTAATTGTTTTATTTTTGTGATGAAATCTTTATCTTTATTATTTTTTACTTTAATGAAACAATATTTAAGGTAAGCCAGAAGTACTCGTTACTATGTAGCCCTTGTTAATT
The DNA here is from genome assembly GCA_034641835.2 of Pinus albicaulis. Lineage (NCBI taxonomy): Eukaryota > Viridiplantae > Streptophyta > Pinopsida > Pinales > Pinaceae > Pinus > Pinus albicaulis. Next base: position 337,822,375 of record CM076582.1, on the reverse strand, counting down.
ATAATATCAACTATTTTAAATATCAATATAATTGTCAATTTTTTCTAATTATTAACAATATTCACTAATTATTAGTAAAATTTATCTATTCAAACTTTCTATTATTAATAATATTTACTAATTATTATTAGAATTTATGACGTTTCTAATTATTAATTATATTCACTAATCATTATTCATCATTGAAATTTATCTAATCATTTATAATATGAATCATTACAAAGAAGAAAGAAATAAATTATTTTAACATCCACGACGCTAAAAATAACCTATGGGACAGATTGCTCCTCCATCTGGTTCTTGTATTCGACCATTTTCCGGTGGAGTCTTACAATAAACATTCCCAACTTCTCGACAAACTCTTCACTGAATAAATTATCCCAAGAGCTAGCTGCCATAATATCTGCATAATTTTCTTTGTTGTCTTTAAAGGCCTCACATTCTAAAATGTAATGCTCTTATGTTTCCACTTTTCCGGAAGAGAAAAAAATACATACTCTTTCCTCCTACATGTCTTTTGGCCTTTTTCAGCACCTTGTTTCACAACGGAGTTAATGAGAATTAGTCCTTAATTGAGCAATAAGAATTTTGGATCTCCAAGAAATATTGGCCCCTATGTATGCTTTTTGTTTATGATTATGAGTGAGATTAAACTCTTCAATATATTACTTCTTCTTTCTCCCTAGATCTTTATCCCAAGTACGTATGTGGAACTTATCCATAACAATTTTTTTATCTATTTATTGTTTGTGGTACACATGCTCAATCAAATAACCCATTTACTAAACCATTTGTTATTTTTTTGCATCGAGGTCTTCTTTCTTTTGCAAAATATGTCATTAAACACAACCTTAGGCCATCTACCCTCTTCCATTTGCTCAATTTTTTTAAATACGTTATGAATCACACCATAGCAATTACTTCAATAGGAGCAACACATGTTTCACTTAATAAGATAGCATAAGGAACTGCACTTTTAATTTTGAATTTGTTTTTAATCAAACGCTTTTGAATTTTCTCAATTTGTTTCCACTACATCTCGGATGTGTTGTTGGCCCATAGTTCACAACAGTCGTAGAGAATCATCGAGATCACTAAAAGCCCAAAGAGAGTTAGATTTTTTTTCTATTGTCCCATAGCTATGCCTCTCTATACTTGTTTTGAAAAGCATAAAATGCTTTCCAACTCCCCAAAGTTCTTTTCTTTCTACAACCATCCCAACTTAAATTTTTGTTGAAGTCAATTCTGAGGTATTTGTAATCTGCAACTTCTTCGAGAATGTTGCCTTCAAAGTAGAACTTATGTTGGTTATGCTTTATTTTGTTAGAGAAAACGACTACTTTAGTTTTTCTAATATTGACTTACATCCCCACCCTTCTACAAAAATGCTCCAAGGGAATGTGAGTGCTTTTGCAAACCAAGAGCAGATTTAGAAATCAAAATAAGGTCATCTGCGTACAAAAGAAGCCTTATAACGAACTTTCCCAAATGGAAACTGTCACCCCCTTGCAAAATTAGCCACTCTTCAAGCTTATCGATATATAAACCAAAAAGGGTAGGAGACAATGGGCAACCTTGCTTGACCCCGATATCGCTTCTAAGACTTTCAGAAATGTCTGCTGAAGTTCTAATTTTGACTTTCACCTCTTCATATAGCCTATGCACAACTACTCTCAAATTCCTGGGAACCCCAAGTTCCTCAATTTTGTGCCAAAGCTTATCCCTAGGAACTATGTCAAAGGCTTTTCTGAAATCAACAAAGCAACAAAAAAATTCTTCCTTTTTTCCCAAAATTTTTCAATGATGTGCCTTAAAATTATACAATGATCAAATGTGGAATGTTTAGGTCTAAAACCTGCTTGCCCTTTAGCATGTTCATCTCTTTCTTCTGCCCACTTGTTGATTTTATTTTCTAGCATGCTTCCAAATAACTTTGCAAACAAGGGGTTTATTATTATGGTCCTATAATTGGAAGGATTATTAACGTCACCACTCTTGCAAAGAAGTATTTCCAGACTACTTGTCTAATCTGTGGGGAGTCCATGTTGTATGATGTTGTTGAAAATTTTTGTGATGTGAGGTGTAAGAGTTTTTAACGCCCACTTTAGATACTATGTTTGGAGTTCAACTAAGTCTTTTGCTTTTCTAGCACCCACCTTATTGATACCCATATCTACCTCTTGGACCGTGAAGATTTTTGTGTCTGTGTTGACCAAGGCATGAGGGTTGATCTAAATATGGGAAAACTAGTTTTGTTGTGCTAGGTCCCTTATTAGTATTAAAAAATTGTGTTTAGGATCATCTCAGGTTAGCCAATTGTGAAGGGGTTTGTGTGTCAAGTTTTAAGTGTCTTTTATGAGCAATTTATGAGTTAATTAGCTGTTAAAAACTCATGTATAACAAATAAAATACAGATAAATAACACATAGCACAAACATTACATAATAGCTGATAACAAATTTCGTCCCTCTTGGACTACATATCTATGGACCTGCTTCAATTGGCTAGGCCTTCTTGTAATTAATGGTCAATTGTATGATTACATTCAACTACAGTGCTCCAATGGCTTTGCAACCTGCTCCATTAGATTCAGAAGACCCAAAACCTCAAAACAGACTCTTCAAGCTCTGAAAATGGTTTTCATATGATCTAAGCATGACCTCCTCTCCTGGTGGCCCTGAGCTTCTTTAATCTTCAAAGTGGAAAAGTCACTTACAAAGTGCCCCAATGCCTCTGCACCCTGCACCATCATGCTCAAAGCATTAAAATGATCTAAGAATGACTCTTCTTGAGCCAAAATTGGTCAAAATATGCCAAATTTATGGCTTCCTCAATATTTCCTAGGAAAACTCCACCAAAACCGGAGTAACTCTACTTGACCTCACCAATTTTGGTAGTTGGGTCGAATCTAGGGCTCCACCAAACTTGTCGCCGTATTAAACTCAAGTTAATTAGCTATTAAGTGCACATTTAATGGATGCTTAGCGCATTAAGAAGAATTAACAAATTTGAATTTATGAAATTGGGTTAGCGCGCTAAACCATACTTTATGGGTTAAATCTGCATTTAATATTAAACGCGCCATTAGCTTTGGAGCACTCCACTCCTGGTCTTGGGAAGTGGTCCCTTGGACCAAGGGCTTTCCCTTTAAACCCCTTCCAAAATGCAATTTAAAACTTAAATAGACGTTTAGTGCTATAAATATTAAGTCACAACTTTTGGCGTAGTGGTATGCTGGTGCGCTAGCTTGGGGGAGGTCGTGCGGTCAAGCCCCGACCTCTGCCCTTTCGTTGATAATATATTTTGCTCCAAAATATATGCATACCCAGAGTCATATCCAACCTTTGATAATACTAATAATTCAGAGACCTTTGAAATATGAAAATTCGAACTTTACCCCAAAGTTAGAAGTTGGACCTTGGAAGGGGGCACGTGGCATCCTCCGGGCCAGCCATGTGTCTTCACACCATTGGTTCCTGCCAAAACCCAATCAAAACACCACAAATCACCCACTTAGGCCACCAAAAAAAAATTGACACTTGGCATAGTGTCACCACTACAAGGAAAAGACCCTCTAGTGGAGGTTATAAAGGAGGTTTTTAGTGTTATAAACTTGGCCAAAATTGTCAAAAAAACATTTGCTACAACATTGGTTTATGGTTACGGAGGTTTTGGCAGAGATTTTAACGAAAATTCAACACAACTAAAAAAAAAAAGGGCGGTCGGAGGTTATTACGGATGTTTTTTCATTGATGCGCTACTATGCCTTTAACACACCAGTGCGTACATGCCAACGGCGCCTCGGTGTTGTGTTAGTCCAACGCACCGGAACATTTAGGTGTAAAACCGCACCGGGCGTAGTGTTGGTCATACAACGCACAGGGCCATTCTAATTGGTATTGGGATTTGTGCGGTGCCCATAGGTCATATCAACGTATCAGTGTGTCATATCACAGAAAGGCACCGAGATTTATAATTGGTATCGGTATTCATGCAGTGCCCATAGATCGTAAAAATGCACCGGTGTGTATAGATAAGTAAACGCCCCGGTGCGCAGTATCACACAAACGCACCGATATTGATAACTGGTATCGGTATTTGTGCGGTGCCCATAGATCGTATAACGGCACTGATGCGTATAGACACATAAATGCACCGGTGTACAGTTATTGACACACACCGATTTTCATGTTGTATTTTTTAGAAACATCGACCTGTGACAGTACAATTATTGTGATTGTTTTAAATTCATTATTCATCAAAAGTCGACACATCTTATAACAATATTCATATTAATTACATTTTTATTAATGCATTTGGATGTGATGTTTGGATTAATTTGTTATATCGTATCATAATTATTGTGGTTTTTTAAAATTCATTATTCATCAAAAGTCGACACATATATATCTTATAACAATATTCATATGAAATAAATTTTTATTAGTGCATTTGAGAACGACAATGGAGAATGCAATAGCGACAATGGAGAACACAATAGAATAAATTAAAACACACACACACACACACACATATATATTTATCATACAAAATGGGACAGTTATTGATATCCCTTTATCTTTCAATTGGGACATTATGTCCATTACATTAAACAAAATGTCTAATTTCACAGACATATATATTTCAAAAAATAAAACACCTTGCTTTGATATCCAAACATAGTGATCATCATTCTTCGCTTGAACTGTTGTCACTGCTAGAGCTACTTCCATGACTAGGGTTATTTTCAGGAATGTTTTATTCATGGCGTTGATTGTTTTCTTCTTCTTCACCTTCCATCTACAAACATAAAAATAAACTGAAATGAGTGTATATACATTGGTGAGAATAATGAAAATTGCAATATTAAATAATATATATCAATGAAAATCGAAAAGAAAAATGACGTACCATAGCAACAACTGACTCATAAATTATACACGTTCTTTCAAAACCATGTACCATGTCATCTTTCAAAATTTCATCTGTTGGCGCAGTTCCATACTTTGTTTCCTGCAAGTTTTATACCCCATAACAAATCATATATTTAATATAAAAGATGTTTTTGTTCTATTAATTATAGACGGAGCTAAGTAAAACAAGATCGATAGATGCTTACAAATTTCACAATTAAATTCTAATATGCCAACATATACTCACAACCCATATTTAAACCAATTTCAATCAATTCGTCTGGTGGTTCTTCTTTGTATGTTAGCACATGTTTGAAGACATTCGACAATGATGATTTTTGTAAAACAACTTAAAAAATACGAAAATGAAATCTAGATAAGTTGTTATAAGGAAGTAACAATTACTCAAAAATTTAGAGATCAACCATTTTCTTCCTTGTCGTCATGTTTTATGTGTTGAATGGGTTCCATTTTATTTTATTTTCTGCAAGAAAATTCTTGAAAATTAATATTTAATACTAAATTGTTTATTTATTGTACCTAATGATCGAATAATTCAATGATACATATTACATTGAAGCACGTTGTTGTTGTTGTTGTTGGAAAGAACGTCTATACATTCGTTCCACTAGATCCCTCAAACTTTTGTAAAAGTTTTTCCCCTTTCGTTAACTTCCAGCACCACTCCAGATGAGCTAAGGAGGAATTGATTTTCATTTTCATATTCTATTTTTTTCTTTTCTTAGAACAACATTCATTTCCTGAGTTGTTGGTCCCTGTACAACATTAAACATATGTGAATTAGTAGACTGTTTGACACGTGTTATCTAATAATTTTAAGTATATTATTAATGATAATTAAAAATAGAAACTCATATTGGATCGACAGTATTTTTTCTTTCACCTGATTCATCCTTTTGCAATTTTTCCATTAAACTTTTACGCTCTTCTGGTTCTAGATTATAAATAACCATATTGAGTTTTGTCATTTTTTGGCTCTGCATGATACACAGTAAACAATATATATGAGTTAAACTTACATATAGTTCAAAAATAATATTTTTTATAAAGAATTTCCAAAGAACTTGTCTTTTTGGCTTTTCTTGATGTGTTAACAGTATTTTTTGTCACTTGATCTATTGTCAGACATTTCTTTATCAATCTGAAACATGTACCATATCATTCATTAATATATTTATAAACAAATTCTCAACTTTTCAGGTAGAAAATAAATCTCAAGGTACCGGTGCGCCTTTCACGAGGTCCACACCGCCGCTGGTGCATTTGGATATTAACAACGCATTAATACACCATACGGTGCGTTAGGTGTTGTAAACGCACCGCAAAAAAACAGTGTAATAGACCTAACGGTGCGTGGGGTATTATAAACGCATCGCAAAAACGGTGTAATACACCATACTTTGCTTTCCTAGTTAAATGGAGCATCGGTGCCCTATTTCAGAATTGGCGCACGGATTTAGAAAAAAATGTTTTCATTTTTTTTACTATAGTATTTTCATGGTGCACTGTATAATACAGAGCACCGGTGCGGTATAGTATGCAGGGCGCACTGATAAAGAAAAATCCATTTTTCCAAAAATTCACGCAATGGCCGAATGGATTGGGATCCAACTATACAAGTCATTCTGTGGGTTGGATGTCAATCTAAAATGAAAAACCCTAATTCTGAAATCACAGAAACGGGGAGAAGAAAGGGAAAAAACAAAAAAAAAAATGAAGGGTTTAGGGTAAAAATGGATAAACTACAGAAAAAATTAAAAAAATATAATAATAATAATAATAATAATAATAATAAAATAAATAAATAATAAAATAAAATAATAATCAAATGATCACGAGATGGTATGTATTGCCTCGTCTCTTTGCTCTGTGTTGTCTCCCGTAAATATCCTGCTGAAAATTTAGCAAAAATAGTGAAATGATGAAAAGTGTTTAGTATTTAAAGAATTATTTTATGAAATTAGATTTTCGAAAATATTTTGCCGCCAATTTTTCAAATTGCCACCTTTTTTTTTTTTTTTTTTTTTTTTTTTTTTTTTTTTTTTTTTTTTTCCTTTTTTTTTTTTTTCTTTTTTTTTTTTTTCCACTTAAAGTAGTGGAGATATGCTGTGTTTTCTTTTTATTTGCGTTTATTCACACTAAGTGAAGAGTTGTACTCTACACTGCATGGCCTTATTTATTTACTTATCTCTATGCTGTTAAGATGATAAGCGACCGAACTATTAGTATAAATTCCTTTTTTTGTATGTAAGACTATAACAAATAATGACATGAATTTATTTTCATTATTTTCTAAACTTTATGTTACAAAAATTAGTATTATTCTACATTTGTTATTTTACAATTATTTACAAATTTACAAATTTTAATATTTTAATAAAATCATTTCACATTAATGCAATTAAAATTTTACAAATTAATATTTTACATACAATTACATTAATTAAAATTACAATTACAATTAGAATTAAAATTACAATTAAAATTTTACATTAATTTCACATACATGAATTACGATTAGAATTAGAATTACAATTACAATTTTACATACAATTACATTTACAATTTTATATATAATTACATTTACAATTACAATTACAATTACAATTTTACAAATATTTTACATACAATTCAATTAAAATTAAAATTACAAATTCAATTACAATTTTAGAATTTTACATACAATTACATTTACAATTTTACATACAATTACAATTACAATTTTATAAATATTTACAAATATTTTACATACAATTCAATTAAAATTACAATTACAATTTTAGAATTTTACATACAGTTATATCAAGGTCTTTATAGAATTACGTTTACAATTACAATTACAATTTTATAAATATTTTACATACAATTCAATTAAAAATACAATTACAATTTTAGAATTTTAGATACAATTACATTCACAGTTACAATTTTACAATTTTTCATATATACAATTACAATCATTTCAGAATAAATTAAATATTACAATTACAATTACAATTTTACATTAATAAATATTTTACATACAATTACAATTTAAATTACAATAAGTACAAATACAAATACAATTTTACAATTTTACATATAATTAAAATTTAAATTACAATTACAATAATGACATAATATTTAATAAATATCATGGTCATTTAATATTAAATTAATTGATACACATCATCACGATCATGATAACCATCGTACAAACATCATATTCGACTAATGAACACATTCAGACATCAAATTAACATTATATATTAAGATCATCACAACACAAACATCAAATATACATCTCAATATGTCAAATAACTCATGCTATCAGATATACACATCTATCTGTAAGCTAAACATTAAATGAACATATCTAACATGACCTAACAATATGCGCCACATCATGATGATCACCAACATGAAAATTAAGTACAACTACAAGAAGAACATAAAATACATGGACTATATATATATATATATATATATATATATATATATATATATATATATATATATATATATATATAATGTTATAAAAAATATACAACCGTAATAGTAAATGTCATGGATTAGGCGCTATTGGTAGTATAACAACATCAATAGCAAAGCATTCACAAGTGGATGCCTCAAGCCAAATAAGTTAAAAATTTCACGCTCAATGGTTCATTCTGCTCAAGTGATCATGATCATTAGTACTGATGGATGCATCCGCTGGTGGTAGTACAACATCAATATGAGTAGTAGTATTGGAGGCCTTCTAAGTGAATAATACAGCCTCGGTGGTCGATGGTCCAGCCTGCTCATGATCATCATGACTAGTACTGATGGATGTAGCTGCAGGCTACTGACTGGATGTGGCCGATGGTCCAGCCTCATCTCCATGATGATTGTCAGATGCTGCCAATGGAGCGTCATGCTCATCAAGCACGCCGCGAGGTGAACGATCATGAGATGCATGTGATTCGTTACTCACGGACTCATGTCCATCACGTGTCGCGGCTCGACTACGCCTATAGCTACAAACAATCCTCCTCAGTCATGTAACTGCTGTCGTAGCTCCTACGACATGTCGCATCAGGCCGTACATGTCATGCGGCATGCCTCTTCACATCCGTAACAGCCTATCGTCAGCTTGTATGTATTTGTAATGAGCGGGTCTGATGCCCGCATCAACAATCAATGCACATAGTTGGTTGGCCAACTCCATCCTATATCTGGTCTCAGGTTGACCACGCCTAGCAAAAGGCAGCACCGGTGCACCATGATCAGCAGGAGCATGTCTCTCTGCTACACCGGCCTCATCCTCATCATGATCATGCTCAACATCATCCATATCCTAATCGTCATCATTAGGATCCACACCTGGATCATGTGGTGGACCTGGCATCTCCTCGCCATCAAAAGAGCCAATGTCTGCAAAATATATACAAGTACACAACAATAATTAGACAATTTCATCACACGATTTAAAAAAAAAAACAAACAAAACAAAACAAGTTAATTAAGAACATGTTAGAATAAATATAAATAAAATAGTAATATTACCTCTATTGTCTGGCAGCTCATCAGCTGTGAAGAGGATGTTGGGACACCCTCGCCAATCTAAGCCAACATAAGGACATGGGACCAAAATGAAGGGATGCAGTCCATCAACACTGGCTAGTAAGTCCAATGAATCATGTGATATCCTAGCTGGAAACAAAGTGTCTCCCCTCTTGGGCATCATCTGACCCCACATGTGCATCTGGGCCTCAAACATCGCCCTACGAGGCTGTCGAACAAAACTAGGTCTCATCTCTGGAAACCTCTCAAAAAATAAACAAAACAGCTTTGAAGAAAAAGGGAAGTTGACCCTCCCTTGCGCATGAGCACAACATCTATCTAAGGCCATACAAAATTGCCGCAAAAAAATGGTAGACCACCTGACAAGTCGTGGCTCCTGTACTAAAGAATCAACATAATATAAAAGCGAGCAACTAATGCATTGCACGTCACTGGTGTTGTGCGAAAAGGTTGAAATGATAAGAGAGAGGCACTGCAAGTCTTGTCTACCAAAAGCACCTATACGTAACTAACCTCCAGGCACCTGAAACTCTGAAGGAGACAATACATGTGCTCCAATGTATCTCTGGGAGTAAACTAACTGACTCCCTGCTGCACAACCAGCTGGCACGTCTAGGAATGAGGGAAAATCCACCCCTCTCCTCGATAGTCCTGTAATAAAATAAATATCCTCCTCAATGGGTGTGTACCACTATTCAGGACCAACCTGGAAAGCCTGTCGGTGGGCATTCCACCTGCAGATAAGATATCTCAAAAACACATTGTGTGCCTTTAGGGAAGTAGCCTCCACATAGAACTTGAGGAGGCCTACCTGCCTAAGGATCTCCTGGGTATCTGCAGTAATAGGGCAAGGGTATGCATCTCTCTCCCTCTCTCAAGCCTCCCATTGGCGAATCATGTTATACTGTTCAGCCTGCTGTTGCTGCTGTTCCTCCTCTTCTCTTTGAATCATTTCCATATTAAATATATATATATATATTTTATTAAAACAGACATGTATTTAGGAATATACATATATATATTTTTTTTGAAAAAAAAAACAAACAAACAAGTCAGTGCGCCATAAAAACAATCACGGACCGGTCGCGGTGCGTCTTAAGAATATAAAGCACCAGTCCCGGTGCCCCTAATGAAATACAATGCATTGGCCTCGGTGCAGGTGTCTATTTTTCAAGCACCATTAACTTTATCAAAGTTCAGAATAGCGGTGCGCTGACTAAAATATACGCCCCGGCGCGTATAGTCGTGTTAGCGCACTGACTTCATGACAATTACATAGCTAACGGTGCGGTCTTTTACCCGACCGCACCGTTGACCCTCTCGAAATCCAGAATGCGGTGCGCTAACATGCACCAGGGTGGATAATTTCGTCAACGCACCGCACTGTGATTTCCATGGTCAATGGCGCGCCTGGATAAATGAGCACACCGTCGTTTATTTATTTATTTTAAATTATTTGGGGCACCTTTCGGTACAACCCCGGAAACGGTGCAGATATCATTAGCACCGGTGGTGATGCTGCCTGTAAATTTTACAGGAAACACCACTATCCGGTGCGAGCCAAATAGATCCGACGCACCGCATGACAATTATTTTATTTTTTTAAATGGTTATTTTTAAGGTTATTTCAATTTCTAATTCGCTAAAAGGCTTAATTATGGAAAAAACTAGAAAAATACCTGTACATTTCGCCGTTGAGGAGGCATATTGGCTGTAAACTTTGCAAAAGAAAATTTGCCCACCGTTTTTCAAAATGCAAGCTGGAGATTGGTGGCCAATGCAGAGCAGCAGTGCGTGCAATGGGTGCAATGAGAGCACTGATTTCAGGGCGGCTCAGACAAAGGAAAATGGCACTGATGCTTAAGACCTCTGGAGCACTAAGGAAAGTGAAAAATGAATTTTTTGGCCGTATATATATATATATATATATCTATATATATATATATATATATATATATATATATATATATATATATATATATATATATATATATATATATATAACCCTGTTCTGGTGCACGGGGTTTTATAGGTGCACCGATACACTTACCTACAACCGCACTGGGCTGTGTCAAAATTGGTGCGTTGTTTGTAATGCACCGACGCGGTTCCCTAACATCGCACTGGGATGTTTTAGTTTCGACACGAAATTTTGATGAGGCACCGGGGTGGTAAATCCGTAAAGCACCGGTGCGGAATAGTCGTAAAGCACCGGGGCGGTAAATCCGTAAAGCACCGGGGCGGTAAATCCCCGCTATTCCAGTGCTTGCGGTTTTTTTTCTTTTTTTTTTTAATAAATGTAACGTTATTCCAGTGCTTGCGGTTTATCGACGCACCAGTGCTCTTGGGTAAGAACGCACCTGCGCATTTCTGTTTTGGCGCGGTGTTTTATGATGCACCAACTCGGAAGAGTGGTGAAGCACCGGTGCGTTACAGTAATAGGAGGCCCCAACTGTGTGTGTACATCGTGCAAGCTGTCTGGTGTGCAATGTCTCGTGCGCACCGGTGCGTTATATGGGAGGTCGCGCACCGGTAATTGAGAGCTCAGAAACACAAGAAAACTGAAAAATCCGGGTTATTTTGTCGTACTTTTCTAATATAACCCTTTACCGATGTGCATTTTTTTTATAGGCGCACCGGTGCTCTTTGATAAGAACGCACCGATGCGTTTTTGTTTTGACGCGTTGTTTTATGATGCACCTGCACGGAATAGTGGTGAAGCACCGGTGCGTTACAGAAATAGAAGGCCCTGGATGTGTGTGTACATAGCGCAAGCTGTCCGTTGTGCCAATGTCTTGTGTGCACCGGTGCGTTTTATGGTAGGGCACGCACCGGTAATTGAGAGCTCAAAAGCATTGGAAAACTGAAAAATCCGGGTTATTTTGTCGTAATTTTATTTTTAATATAACCCTTTTTGGTTTTTAAACTCATGTGGTGCTCATTTATTAAAAAAATTTCCGGATTATCCACATTGCTAGAGAACGAGTGACACTCGTTCTCTAGCAATATAACCCTTTACCGGTGCGCATTATTTAAAGGTGCACCGGTTCTGTTTCTTACAAACGCACCGGTCGGTTTTTGTTTTGGCGCGATGTATTATGATGGAACGGTGCGGTTTCTTTCTACCGCACCAAGTCATCTCGGTTTTGGCGTTGTGTTTTATAATGCACCGGCACATAATATATATGACGCACCGGTGCTATAGAATAATAAGACGCACCGGGAGGGTGTGTATGGAGTGCACAGTATCCGATGTGCCAATGTTTTGGTCTGCACCGGTGCTTTCGTGGTTCGAGTGCACCGGGCCGACGTGTAATGATAAGTGCACCGAGAGGAAACCATCCGCAAAACCCTCTGCCCGACAACCTCCTCTAGTAACCTCCGTTAGAAACGGATGTATGGGGTATTTTTTGGTGGGGTTCCTCAAAAACATTCGCTAGAGGGTCTTTTCCTTGTAGTGCATTGGGCGAAATTGGAGAAAAACCCAAATTTTTTTGGCCTTTTGTTGGTCTAAATTTGTCATTGATGTGAATATGAGGATCAATATTCTTGTATAGTCCTAATAACCCACATCATTCAGACCTCGTATAAAGATGTCCTTGCTCATAATGACAAGTCCTCTTGTTTGATAAGGATGTTATTAATGAAGATGTCAAGCTATTAATGATGCCATTATGATGTCAAGCCACTAAGAAGAAGTCTTGTCCAAGATGACTATTGATCATAATGATGAGCTTGAACTAACCATGTAGACAACACAACTTCATGTATCCTTTCTCTTGATGAAGAAGCCTTTGTTGTTCTAATCACCTTATGTACTAAAAATTCAAGAGCAGTCACAAAGAAAAATAAAATTAGGTACCTTGGAGTCATCCTATCAAAATGGAACCTATACCATCTTGTAGAGTTTATTTTTCCGTTTCTAACGAGCTATTATACGCCTCCTAACTCCTTATAGATTATGAGAAATTGAATTTATAAGTTATAAAAATTACTATTTTTGCCTAGTCGACTTGAGCCGACTTGTGTAGGCTCGTACTCCTTCAACCAACAGACGTGTCTATTCGTATTAGGTCAAAAACTATATAAATATGATGTCCAACACTCATTTTTTATCACCAACTCAATCAAGTTTTTAGATAAGAACCACAGGAGCAGATAGGAGGCCGAGGACCTCAATATTTATTGTTTGGGTCGGTTTTGTGATGAAGATTGAACACGATATCAGAGATTAGAATAAGGTTGAGAAGAACTTGATATCCCTGTTTTTGGAGGACAGATCTGAGTCAAATTCAGTCCGGATTTATAGTCATTTTAAAGGCTCGGATTTAGACTTGTGGCAGCTTGGATCACTATAGCTTGAGGCCCTGTCTCAATAATTCGAATTGACAGTAGCTCATACACTTGTGGCAGCAACCTGTGGACAAAAATAAAAGCTCAAACCTGTAGTATTTAAGGAAGAAGCCCAGACCTATAGCATTTGAGAAGATCGAACCTTAACATCTGTTGTGCTTGAATTCGTGGCAGACTAGAGTCTCTCTGGCCTGTGGCACACAAGAAGTTCAGATCTGTAAACAAAATTGTAGTATAAAAGATTCAGTGGTTTATAACAGTCTATTGGTCGAAATTTTGAACAAGACGAAAACTCGGGCAGCCACTAGTGGACAGACTAGTAGGACAACTGAAGAATAGCCTAGAAAAGGTTCAACACAAATTTGTTGCTACTCAGTTACTTCAGAATAGTGATAATTGAACTATTGCAAACTGCACCTGTGACAAATTTAGAGAAGTTGAACCTCGGATCTGTGGCAGCCACCTAAGGAGAGACAGTCACATGAATGGTCCTATTTGAGGAGCTTAGATCTGTGATAGAAGCATAACAACTCGGACCTGTGGAAAGATTAAATCTCAGACCTGTGGAGATAATATACCTCGGACCTATGGTGAATAGAACTATGATTTGTCTGGCAATATAAATCAGTCTATTGACATAGTTATTTTGGAGCAGACCTTGGAAAGAAGACTTGTGACTTGATCAGATTTCTATACTTGAACTTGTGAATAGACTTGTAGTCTCTTGGATAGGTGACACTTAAGGAAGTTTAGACTTCTGTTGAGAAGCATACTCCACCATATATCTTGAGCAGATCTAGAAAAATTCAACTTGAAGCTGTTGTTGAAGGAGCATTGATTCTTGGAGCCATCTGAAGGCATATTGAAGGTTTATTGAAAAATATTTTATTGAAGGATCCTTGAAGTCTTGTTGAAACAACTTGTTGAAAGAGCATTGATGACTTAAGAGTCTTGGAGCATCTCTAGTATTGTTGGAGCCTGGAGGTCTCTTGAAGTCCAGTGCGTAGATTTTGGAAGACTTGTTGATAAGTGAAAACTCGAAAAACTTATTGAAGACACTCTTGGAGAATTCTTGGGGAAGCGTATTCAAGACACTGTGAAGATTTCTTGAAGACATTTTGAAGGCACCCCTTGGAGACCATGATGCATTGTTGATGTCATCATGAGGTAACTTGGATAAATTGTTTGGGTATGATGAAGAGCAGTGGTGACACCTTCTAAGAAGAAAAGTTTGTCATTGATGATGTGACGTGGAGACTAAGATTGATGGGGCTTGTTGAAGAAGAATTCGGGAACCGTGAAGAATAACCAAACATATTTTGATGAAGTGAAGTTGAGGGTTGGATCCCAAGAGGTTGGAGCCTCATAGAGACAAGGTCAATGCCTTGGAAGATAGGGTTGGAGCCCTAGAGGATTGGAGTCCTCAAGAAATCAGGTAAGAGCCTGTACCAGAGATACGGTTGGAGCCCTAGAGGTTGGTGCCTTAAATTGACAAGGTTGGAGCCTCGGAAAAACCAAGTCGGTGCTTGGCACAATACAGGTTGGAGCCTGGAAGATTGGAGTCTTCATCTAGGGTTGGAGCCCTATATCATTATTGTACTTTACTTATTATAAAGAAGTAATTAATAAAAGTATCTATTCCATCATTGTTCATTTTGTGTTCTAAATATAAGTGATCTAACTGGTAAAATTAACAATTGAAAAGAAATACTGATTCACCCCCCTCTCAGTATTTCCAACACCTTTGACCCTGTTTGCCCCCTTCTTTTTTTAAATTCGCATGTTTGGCACGGCGATCAACGGGCTCTAACTTCCTCATACCGACTATGTTTTGAGTGAAATGAAGTGCGTTGAATTTTTGGCGACGGGATCGATCCGGTCGTTCTAGTTTGGTGTAGTTACGAGCACTTTGAATTTTTGGCAGTTTTTTTCCCCTAATCCACATTCTGATCACTCCTTCCCATTGATAGGCTTTTGGACCCACAAAAGTTGGTTATATGATAAGAGTTGAATACTCTTCTCCTTCCCAAGTTCTATCATCTTGATTCTACTTGGAAAAATCTCCATGACAACCACTTGGGTTCACTGACATGCCTTGCCTTGCAAATGGCTTGGCGCTTCGACCAATGTCCTCCTTTTTTTGTTGACCCAATCCATTATTTGTTGGTTTCTTGTTGACTGATAAAACACTTTTATGTACCAAAGCGATCCCTCGGTGCTTGGAAAACTAAATAATATCCTTCCCACTGATAATCATGTTCCTCCTTTGCATAAACATGTCTTTGATGCAAGCTTCTCCTTGGAAACCACTTTTCCAAGTTAAGCCCATCTGAGTGAACTACAACAATGAGTTCCAACATTAGTAATCATAATAAAATAAATTACCATTATTTTTACCTCCACGGTTCCAAATTCCACGTCTGGATGAATGCATTCGCCATCTCCTTCATTTTTTGGTGTCAACGCATCAAATAGTCTACAATGGTTGCAAACTTTTTAGCATCTTATCCTTTTTCTGCTTCTTGATTCCATCATCCTCCAGTATTGACATGCCGATCATGCCATGATTTGAGAAATGAAGGCTAATCATGAGCCTCTTGCTCAAGAGTGGACCTTCCCAAAATCCTGTGGCATCTTGTCACAAGCAAAAGCCATTAATCTGAAAAACACATCATGCAAGAAACATAACTTGACGACAAATTCTTTTTGCTCCTTCAAAGCAACAAATGTCACATCATGTGAACATCGCAATGTACTCTTACATATCGGTGTACAAACCATTGACCAAACACAAGTCGAAAAAACATGCCTCTTCAAACAATTGACTCTCAAGTAAAACAAAAGTATTGTACATGATTTTTACAATAACTTGATGATTCTTCTCCCTTTCAAATGCCTTTCTGGTGTAAACATGCAACATGCATTCAATTGGAAAAAGACGTGCAAGGCATTAATTGGATAAGAAATCTAACCATCTCTTACCAAACCATTTCAATGGCGCTTCTTTCAGCTGCACATCATCATCATCATGTGAATCATCCTGAACCACATCAATTATGGAATCCTCTCTTCCATTCTTGTCAAAGTCTCTCTCCACCTTCTTCAAATGTCGTAGATGACTTGTTGAATGCAAAGTCCAACACTTCTCTACAAGATGGCCTTGCTTATGGAAATGAGTGCAAAACAATTGCATCTTCTTTTCAACATGGCTTACTTTGTCCGATGGCCCTTTGGCTTTCTGCCTCCTTTGTTTATAAAGTTTCCTAAGCATGGCTATCTTCTTCCAACATCTTGAAACATTATGGTTATTCAAACCACAAAAGGAACATACAAACTTTTTCCAAATCTTATGTGAATATTTACCATGTTTATCATAATCAAAAGAAACTTGATTAAAGGCAGATTTATGCCTTGAAAATTCACCTTTTTCGTCTGCTTGAGGAGGTGAATTTGATGAGGCAGTGGCTCTCTTCGAAATACCAACAATGGCTTCAATGTCTTTAGAGCTTTCAACATCCACTTGTTTGGAATTCTCATTAGATGCATGCTTATGAGCATCTGCTTGTAAAGTGGGTGTAAAACTTTTGCATTCCTCATGAACACAATATTCACAAGCTTGAGGTAATGAACATGTAATGAAAGTCCTTCTTGGAACACCTTCATGTGCCTTCATGGCTTTGGAGCATTATCCATCATGTTGTCCATAACCAAGACCCAAATACTCAGGCCTTTCCTCTAAAACAATTGGCTCAACTATGCCTTGTGCATGTTTTCCTAATCCTTTACCTTCATAGCCCATTTTCATCAATAATTTGGACCTTATTCCTTTAGTGTGTCTTTCAAAAGAACCTACACATTCATCTTGAGAAAAATTAGAAGATAAAATTGATTTGCATACCTCTTTTTCATAATCATGCTTGGCTAAAGTTTCTTTGGCATCATGGAGTTGAGTCTCCATCTCATGAAACCTTGATAATTTGCAATATGGAGCTGAGTCTCCATCTCATGCATCTTTTCAAGAAGTTCTTGCTTCTCCTCCTTCATGGAAAGAAATTGCTCTTGAAGTATAATGCTCTCCCTCGTACCTTCATACATCTCTTGCACCATATTATTCATGATGTAAAGCTTCTGCAACATCTCTTTATCAAAGAGTTTGGCTAAAGAAGTATGATTAGAAACAATGCTTGATGAAGCTGCCATCACACTTGTAATGCATAAAAAGCTTATTTGTTTTGATTTGAGAACTGAGCTCTCAATCTTGACCTTCTCTTCACACACATAAACTTGCACACAGTTAAATTCTCCTTGCACAAATTCAAAACCAATAGAGCTAACCTTGGCTAAAATGAGCTAAATTGTGCTCTGATACCAACTTGATCTGAATATGGGAAAACTATTTTTGTTGTGCTAGCTCCCTCATCAGTATTAAAAAATTGTGTTTAGGATCGTCTCAAGTTAGCCAATTGCGAAGGGGTTTGTGTCAAGTTTTAAGTGTCTTTTATGAGAAATTTATGAGTTAATTAGCTTTTAAAAACCCATGTACATCAAATAAAATGCACATAAATAACACACAACATACACATTACACAATAACTAATAATAGATTTCACCCCTCCTGGGCTACATCTCCATGGACCTGCTTCAACTGGTTAGGCCCTATTGGGATTAATGGTCAATTGTATGATTAATGCACCTAAAATGCTCCAATGTCTTTGCAACTTTCTCCATTGGATTCATAAGACCCAAAAACCTCAAAATAGACTCTTCAAGCTCTGAAAATGGTCTTTAGATGATCTAGGCATGACCTCCTCTCCTGGTGGCCCTGAGCTTCTTTAATCTTCAAAGTGAAAAAATCACTTACAAAAGTGTTCCAACGCCTATGAAACTTGCACCATCATGCTCATATCATCAAAATCATCTAGGAATGACTGTTCTTGAGCCAAAATTGGTCAAAATATGCCAAAGTTATGGCTTCCTCAATATTTCCTAGGAAAACTCCACTAAAACTGGAGTAACTCCAGTTAACCCCACCAATTTTGGTAGTGGTGTCGAATTTGGGGCTCTGCCAAACATGCTGCCATATTAAACTCGAGTTAGTTAATTGTTAAGTGTGCATTTAATGGATGCTTAGCGCATTAAGCACAATTAACAAATTTGAATTTATGAAATTGGATTAGTGCGCTAAACCATAGTTTATGGGTTAAATCCGCATTTAAATATTAAACATGCCATTAGCTTTGGAGCGCTCCGCTCCTGGTCTTGGGGTGTGGTCCCGTGGACCAAGAGTTGGCCCCTCGAGGCTGGCCCTTTAAAGCCCCACCGAAACACAATTTAAAACTTGAATAGACGTTTAGTGCTATGACTATTAAGTCACAGCTTTCGGCGTAGTGGTATGCGGGTGCGCTAGCTTGGGGGAGGTCGTGGGGTCGAGCGCTGACCTTCGCCCTTCCGTTGATAATGTATTTTGCTCCAAAATATATGAATACCCAAAGTCATATCCAACCTTTGATAATATTAATAATTCAAAGAACTTTGAAATATGAAAATTTGAACTTTACCCCAAATTTAGAATTTGGACCTTGGAAGGGGATACATGGCAGCCTCTAGGCTAGCCACGTGTCTTCATGCCATTGGTTCCTTCCCGAAACCAATCAAAACACTACAAATCACCCACTTAGACAACCAACCAAAAATTTACACTTGGCATAGTGTCATTGGGCGAAATTGGAGAAAACCCAATTTTTTTGGCCTTTGACCCTATTTTCCCCTCTCTTTTTTTAAATTCGCCTGTTTGGCACGACAATCAACAGACTTTAAATTCCTCATACGGATTCCATTTTGAGTGAAACAAAGTGTGTCAGATTCCTGGTGATGAGACCAATCTAATCATTCTAGTTTGGTGTGATTCTGAACACTTTGAATTTTGGGCAAATTTTTGCCCCTAATCCAGATTTCGATCAAGGGTCAACCTTGGGATCCTACTCATAAAGTTGTCTTGCATAGTCGAACCATTTGGAAGCTATAATGTTGTTTTCAGTTTGCACCTTTCTCGGTTGGAGCTCATTCTAGAATAACTTAGGGTTATTTTTCCCAAGGAAGATTAGTTCTTCCCTCCTTGAAACCATGAAATCAACCTTTTTCTTTCTTAATATCTACTTGTAAGCTTTGAGCTTTATGTTATCCTTACCTGATCCCTTCCACATTCCCCTTGCCTTTTTGCATTCCTTGTCAAACCACGTATTAATCGTAAAGAAATTTGTTTCAAACTTCTTAATGTTTTCTCCTTTGCACTCTGCAAGTGCGCTTTGAATTAAGTGTGTTAATTCGTGACTATGAAGGTCATGAAATGATATGTCCTCCTTCTCAAAGAGCCTCTCCAACATTATTTTGAAGGTATTAAAATTTTCTAGAGTCAAAAGAATTGTGCCCTTTGGGAGATTTTGTTGAACACACTGAGTTTTTGACCCTAATTGCTTCTTTCCAGTCCAAGACAAACTTAAATAAATTGGCTTGTGATTTGATTTTAAGTCCCAAATTTGATCTCCAATCAACATTTCCTCCATTTTCTAACAGAAATATGCGAGAAAATTACATAATCTACTACACTTGCTCCATCTAGTCAAACCATTACAAATGACTAAATCGAAACCCCCACACATCCCATTGATGATTACTCTCTTCCGTAAGCCATATAGGGTCACAATATTATTTACAACAAAGAATGCTAGCTTTCTCACTTGCAGTCCTAAAATTGATATCACCCACTGATCCAGATTTATGCAGGAACGCAACATAATACACATATAACCATAAATACAAAGATGCGACGAAAATAACACTTCATTTTATTAATATCAAAGAACTGAAATTTTTTTACAAACAGAATGGAAATAAACTAGCTAAGGCGTTGGTAGCTTATCTCTAATAAGAGATGTACTGGCTACAGGCCTCTAAACTGTGTTACAATGATGCTTGAGGGCCTATTTATTATTGAGAAACAATGAAAAACCCTAAACATCCAAAAACCTAACCCTAGCAGATGAAGCGCCAAAACTATGGGCCCCGTTTGGGTAAATTGGTACATCAATTTTCCTAGGGATGTAACTTTGGCATCTGATCTTCGTTTGACGCGCACAATACCTCGTTAGAAATATCTATTTGAGGACTACAACTTTTGATGTGAAAAACATTGAAGGAATTTCCATGTTGCTCCATATTTTTCCAAAAAACGTCATTTAGGGCCTCAAAATGACTCTGGAAGTTCACGACCAAAAAAAATGCTAAAAATATTAAATTGTGCTACAATTAAGGAAATAGAAAAACTGAAAGAAACAATGGTGGGGCCCCAAGTGGAATAGGCGGGTGGCCACCAATATCCACTTGGATCTGTAGAAATTATACAAACATATGTACATCAATGGATTCAATACGATCTAACAATGTACTAAAGCTAGATACTGAATCCTTCTACAAATCAATTGCGGAAATTAAACGCAATCGCCAATCACATTAAGCAAAGAAAGAATAAAATCAAACCACAACACATATAACTTCTGGGGGAAAGCTTGCTGTTGAAAACCCCTCTATATTCTATTGTATATTCACCATGGAATCATGAAACAATTTATACAATGCACTCTTCTCACAAGAGTCTTTTACACTCTCACAATTTTATCACACTGTCCTGGAAAAAACTGACCAACACTTAGCCAATTCTCAGCCTCTAAACAACCTGCCTTTCTTGCACAATTCCTCATGAATGCAATCCCTATTCTTTAGGAAATTTGGCCTTCCAAAACTGTGCAAGGATCATGCGAAATCCAATGGATGTCTGGTTGCATGCGAGCAACCTACTAATCACACAACTGATAGTTAACATCCCTTTTACCCTTTGTCTCAATTGGGTCTCCACTGGAACTGACATGCATGCAGCTATTAAAAGTAAATCATCAGTTGCATGGCAGATCACTTATTGTGAGTTAAATATGATTTAATTCACTTGATATCTCACTAGTGCAATAAACAATTACAACTAGTTCAACTGACTCTAACTCACCTAACTGAGTTAACTGATTACTTATGCATTATACTATGCACCAACTGCAATTCAAACTCCATAACTAATATAATTACTCTACATGCCTCACCAACCACCTTCAACTAGAAATACATGAGCTAACTAAGTTTATCACACTCAATTAACTATTACAAGTGATCATGAGATAAGATTACATTTTATTGTCCAATTTAATTAAGGGAAAATTAAATTAGAAACTGCACCAATGTAATTAATTAAATTGGCCTTCACATTAATGTATTGCTAGAACCTGTTGGTCTCACACTAGTGTGTGTGCTGCAATTTCTTGTTGGAATTCAACAGGATCTTTCCTCCCTTCTAAGGAAACAATGGTCCCCATCGCGTTGAGTTTCTCCATGAGACGAGTAAACTTCTGCTGAAATTGGTCCCTGGTGAACCACTTGCCTTGGTGCAAGATTTGGCCAACTTTGACAACCCGATACGGTTGGATCTTCTGCTGGCGAGTGTTCTTGATTTGCATGTCCATGATATAATTCGTGGAGGCATGCTCCATGCAGTCTAGGTTTAACTCTGTTGGTGTGAGTTATTCTGCAATGTTGAAGGTGTCCAGTAGAGGTGGGAAGTAGGGCCGAAGGTGGTCCACATTGAATATTGGGTGCAGACCAAGGAATGGTGGAATACTGAGCTCGAAGGCATTGGTCCCTGCAACCTTGGCAATGGTGCGACCCATATCACGGCGGGCGAAGCTTGCGGTAGGGTCCAGTAAGGCGCTCCTTCTGCAAACGTAGCCACACTTTGTCGCCCACCTGGAAGTTGTGTGGCACCCGATGTTGATCATGTATTGCTTGTACTTAGCATTGGCTCTGTCCAATATGTCATGAATCTATTGGTGGATGTGCTGAATGCGCTCAATGAAGTTGTTCGCTTTGTTAGCTTCAGACTGGACATGAGCTGAATCAGCCTAAGTAGCCACAAATGGCATGGTTACATCAATGGGGCATAGTGGATGGAATCCCAAGCCCACCTAAAAGGGGTTGTGGCCAGTTGAGCTGTGGAGAGCCCAGTTATAACTATGTTGTACTTAGGGAAGGCTCTCATCCCATGTGCGTGGATGCTTTGAATTATACATGCACAGAATGTGTACAATCATCTTGTTGACGACCTTTGCATGGCCATCAGTTTGGGGTTAGAAAGATGTGGAATTGGTATGCTTGGTGTCCAACATTGACTAGAGGTTGACCAAAATGTGTTGAGGAGCCTGCTATCCCGATCTGAGATGTAGACTGTGGGATCCCAAAGTGCACCCACACTCGTTCAAAGAAGAGTTTAGCAGTGGCTTCTCCTGTGATATTCTTCTTGAAGGTCGCCATAATGGCCATCTTCGAGAATTTTTCGATGACCACGAAAACACAGTTGTTTCCATGCTTAGTAGAAGGAAGGCCCAACATGTAATCCATGGATATGGATTCCCAAGGTCGACTAAGGGTAGGTAGTAGAGTATAGAAGTCTTGCTTCTTGATGGTCAGTTTGGCAATGGCACAAGTAGTGCAGAACTTGATGTACTTACCAACATCATGTCGAAGGTTTGACCAATAGAAATACTTCTGCAGTACTACCACTGTTTTCTCGACCCCAAAATTCCCAGCGAATCGACTGTAGTGCGCTTCCCAAATCATCTTGACATGCTCGCTTGAAGGAACACAAAGATGTCCTAGGTGACATAGCAGTTCATCTTGGAGGTGAAAATTTTGAACTTGCGTACCCTCAAAGAGTGTCTTGTATGTGTGGCCGAATTCCAGAGGTCTCGTGCCCACAAGCGTTGAGAATGGTGGTCAGTGCCACGATTGGTGGTCGACTGAGGCAATCTACAACATTATCGGTGCTTCCCTTCTTGTACTTGATGTTCAAATGAAACTGTTGCAGATATGTGGACCACTTTTGATGGCGATCATTTTGCAACTTCCCTTGCGTCTGTATGAACTACAGGGGTCGGTGGTTTGTGTGGATGACCATTTCCTTCCCCAAAATGTAATGCTTCCATTGTCGGAAAGCCTGGACAATGGAATACATTTCTTTGTCATAAGTGGGATACTTGCGAACTGTGTCGGACAACGTCTCACTATGATATGCCATTGGATGCCCCTGTTGAGTAAGAACTGCCCCAATAGCATAGTCATAGGCATCTGTCTCGATCTCAAATGGTTGTTGCAAGTATGGTAATGTGAGCACTGGGGCATAGCAGAGGCGATGTTTCAATTCTACGAATGCCTTCTGTTAAGATTCCGACCAAAATATTTTTGTTTTTGCTCCTCCCTTGGTGACTTGACTCAAGGGCCAAGTGATATGAGAGAATCCCAACATGAACCTGCAGTAGAAATTAGCAAGACACATAAATATGTGAAGCTCTGTTAGAGTGGTTGGGGCTGGCCAATCCTGAATGACTTGGATCTTGGTTGGATCCACATGCACCCCCTGATCATCAACAGTGTATCCCACATACTGAACCTGGGTCATGCCAAAAGTGCACTTCTCCAAATTGGCACACAACTTGTGTTGCCACAGTGTTTTGAGGACCTATTGGATGTGGTGGAGGTGCTCTTCCTAATTCTGGCTGAATATTAGGTTGTCATCAAAGTACACTACTACAAATGAGTTGGTGAATGGCCGCAAGATGTCATCCACCAGCCTCATGAAGGTTGCGGGAACATTTGTCAACCCGAAAGACATGACCAACCATTCGAAAAGGCCCTCCTTGTCTTTGAAGGCAGTCTTCCACACATCGAAGGGTTTGATTGGTACCTAGTGATACCCGAACTTCAAGTCGATCTTGCTACAATATTTCGTCCCTTTGAGTTGGTCTAGAAGGTCATCAATATGTGGGATCGGGTACCTATTCTGGACAGTGATCTTGTTCAACGACCGATAATCAATACAGTGTCTCGAAGTCCCATCCTTCTTCTGCACCAACATGATCGGGCTCCCACAGGGCGATGAACTCGCTCGGATGTGAATTTTCTGCAACAGCTCGTGAATCTGCCTCTTGATTTCATCGTTCTCCAAAACAGAGCGCTAATAGGTCCATCCATTGGGCAGCGACGCACCTAGGGTCAGATTGATGGGGTGCTTGACCTGATAGTGCAGAGGCACCCCTGCGGGTGAGGTGAAGATGTCCCCGTACTCCTCCACGACCTTGTCCATTTGTTGTTGTTGTGCATAGGAGCCTTGTTTGTAGGTCGTGGCCATAGTCTTCTTCTTGCCCTGGGGGAAAATCATTAGGAAAACAAATTTCCCAATTTTGGAAATGAGCTTACTGCATTGTTTTTCAATAACCAAAGAGATAGAGGCAGGTGCTGGTACCTTTGGTATCCTGTGCAACTTATTGCACAAAGTAACAATAATAGCGCGAGGTCGGGAATCATAAAAAACATGTCGCTTCCACAATTATGGTTGGCCTAATAATACATCACAAACATAAATAGGAGAAATGTCACATAATACCTCATCCGTGAAGGGCTTGATGCTGTAGGGAAGGCGACACTATTGGCTGATGTGGAGATCCCATCCTTGGTGAAGCCACCCGATTGTGTATGGTTGTGGGTGTGTTGTGGTTGGTAAGCCTAACTGCTTCACGACCTCTGCTAAAATGAGGTTCTTTTGGCTCCCATTGTCGACAATGAATTGTAGCAGGGAACCCTTTACCCACATTTGGGAGTGGAAGAGACGCTCCTCCTCCTCCGCATCTTCTGGTTCCTCCTTCTGGATCTTCGCAGTGGCAATGGCGGCATTGGGCTCCGCATCAATAATATGCTTCCTTTTTCCATTCCCCTCGTCAGGTTCTGATTCAGAGTCAAAGCATGCATCTGATTAAGAAGCCCTCATCTCGGCCACCAGTGACTGCTTGGCCCAACACTCACTTGTGTGGTGAGTGGAGCTCTTATGGAACTCACACCACTTTCCTGTGTCCTTCTTCGACTTCGCAGTGTTGTTCTTTGCTTGCGTCTTTGGCAGGTTGTCTTGGGCTACCATGCCTTAGCTTTGTCCTTTGCTATGCGGTTTTGGGGCACGTTTCCCTTGCTTTTGATTCGCAGATCCAAAGTCTTGTTTCTTCTGTTTGAATTTCCGCTCAATCTTGGTAGCATACCGGTATGTCATACCAAGCGAGGAGATGTCGAGGAACTCCATTTCCTCCTGAATGTATCTATGCATACAACTACGGTACTTCAGCACCAAATGTTTCTCTGAATCTTTGATACCCAAATTTGTGCGCAGGGTATGGAACAGATTCGTCAGCTCATGCACATCTTGATCCATTTGCTACCACAATGTAGTCCATTGTATGTACTTGTCGTCATAGCTCCCCATGAGATAATATTTTTCCTTGATGGCGTCTCAGAAAGAATTCCAAGTGGATACGACCGAGAACAAATAGGGTTCCCCCTCATCATTTTTCTCGCAGTAGGTTTCCCACCAGTCCTTGACATGGGGGGTAGCTTCGAGGAGTGCAAAAATAATCTTCTCTCGGTCGGAAAATTCATGAACCAAAAAATATCCTTCTAATAAATTCAACCATCTATCTACGACGTCTGCATCTATTTGGCCCTCAAATATGGGAATGTCAAAGTTTACTCGTACCTTAAAAGGAGTTGTGCCTCCAGAGTGGCTGCTGGATGTAGATGCGCCGCCGGTGAGTAGTCGTTGAAGGATATAGGAAAAGTTATCCATCATCGGGTTCCTTTTTTTTTAGGGCCTCCTCGAGCAATATTTTGATAGGATCTCCTGCTCCCTCATCTTTATTTTTGTCCCCCATGGGCGAGCGTAAGGGTTTGTGAGGCTAATCTTGCAAAGGTTCAACCAGATCAAGCCCTAACTCCTTATACCTCGACCTCGTTGGGGACATGCAAAGAAGGATCGAGAAAGAGAAGACCGCTTTGATACCATTGATCTAAATTTATGCAGGAATGCAAAAAAATACACATATAACCATAAATACAAAGATGCGATGGAAATAACACTTCATTTCATTAATATCAAAGAATGGAAATTTGTTTACAGACAAAATGTAAATAAACTAGCTAGGGCGCTGGTAGTTTATCTCTGAGAAGAGATGTAGTGAATATAGGCCTCAAACTTGTGTTACAATGAGGCTCGAGGGCCTATTTATTATTGAGAAACAATGGAAAACCCTAAATATCCAAAAACCCAACCCTAGGAGATGAATCGCCAAAACTATGGGCCCCATTTGGGTAAATTGGTACATCAATCTACCTGGGGACGTAACTTTGGCATTCGATCTCCGTTTGACGCGCTCAATACCTCTTTAGAAAGATATATCCTCGAATTACAACTTTTGATGTGAGTAACATTGAAGGGGCATACAATATGATTCGTTGCAACATTCATAACACTAAATAAAATTATTACATAACTATATCACACAAATAATTCAATAATTTCAAGCGGTTAGCATCTTTATTTGCAATGAAATAGTATCTTCAATATATTCACAATATTTCACTAATATATATTGACAAAATTCACATATCACATATGATATGACAACCACTTAATGAACAATCACATTAACTAAAGAATCCATATTGTATATAATGTAATCCACCATGAAAATTTGCAAGACCTATTGATCCTGGTTTTTCCAAAAAACGTTGTTTAGAGCCTCAAAACCGCTCCGGAAGTTCATGTCCCGAAAACTGCTAAAAATAGTAAACTATGCTACAATTAAGGAAACATAAAAACTGAAAGAAACAATGGTGGGGCCCCAAGTGGAATAGGCAGGTGGCCACCAATATCCACTTGGATCACCCACTATAAGGAATTCACCTAGCTGAGAATATCTTGCAATATCTGCTTTTAGGGCTGCAAAGGGATATGTTGGAGCGGGGTTCCCTGAGGCACAAGCTTCAATGCTCTTTTTTGTATGTTCGAATGTGTGTGCTGCGCAAGGGTAGTCAAAGGGATTTTTGCCCCAATTTTGGGATATATTTAAGCTTAAATGTAAAATATGGGTCTCAAACTATACTATTATTTGAGACCATAGTATCTGTGCGCTGTGCATATTATAAATAAGTAGCAGTTTGTCTAAGCTAAGTAGTTCAATTAAGCGATGAGATATTGATATTCAGGTAATATCTGCATTTGTAAGGGTTTTTGGGTTGGGTAAAAGGCTCCTGATGGCTGCGTGCGAACTTCGCTCGTTGTGTGCGCGGAAGGGATAATAAGGGTTTTGTAAGCGTCTCGAAGGAAAAGTTGATGTATTGATAGATATGAAGGATTAATAAAGGGAACATTTTTGGTTAAAACACTATGTTATGTGTCTAATCGTTGCTTATGCTTACTGTTATGCTTGATAAGATCACACTATCTGTTTGCTTACCGATGAAGGCACGAAGCTAATTAATATTTTTATGCATGAATATCGACGTATGTTAAGTAAGAGTGAGATCTGGTTCTGATATGTTGTCTGTGTTGAAGCAAACCCTATTTCTATGATACTATCTCTATGTTCTATTATAAGCTATTATGTAAGATCTTGGATAACTTATGATTAATTGTTGATACATAATAGATCTGTTTCAATCTTTGATGTGCTTGGATTAGCTTCTGTTTTGTTTGTCTGCGCTGAAGTGATAAAAATCTTGTGGATGATTGCGCAGTCTCTGTGCACACATCTGTATAAGTTTGATGTGGGTTTTTACCGAGGACCACTCATCAATATCTCCATCAAGGTGCGGAAACCTAGTTCCAACACCCCTCCATACTGCTTCGGGTGAGACTTTGGTTTGTGCAAGCAGATCACTGCCGAAAGGGCCAATAGTTGGAGGGTTTGTTGGTTGATCCATAAACTTTAAACCTGGGTCAAGACCCCTCAAGCCAACATAATATTTGTGGTCAAACCTATACTTTTGTAGATTTTTGAAACTTGCGGCGCAAAATAACATGCTGCAATTTTGATGCGATTTCCATTTTCTGATATTTTAAGCCAAACAAATTGCTTATTTGAGTTTTCTTTTTCTAGCTGAATGAAACAACCTTCTTTTTCTCTCACTAATACCATGATGCCCCCGTGTCCTTTTCCATTCCTTGCTGCCTTGTTCCACACTGATATCTTCCAGTACCGTTCAAACAAAGGTTTCTTGCACCCTTCGTCCTCATGTGTTTCTATGAGGCAAATTATGTCTCTACCTTCCGCAAGAGGCCCTAACCTAGGTCCTCATCTCCATGGGTAACCCTTGCATTTACAAAAAACTAATCTTAAGGAAACATGTGTACTACTTGATTGCTATTTGTTTTGACATGCAAGACTCACAGTTGAGTCTTTGTCCTTGCTTGTCCATACTGTCATTGTTTCCTCATTTCTTGCTGAAGAGTATGTTGCCTCTTCTTTGTTATTGTCTTGCTGCCTTGTTTTGGAAGGAGGTCCAAATTGCACTGTCCCAAATTTACCTTTATAAATCCATGCTCTCTTTCCCTCATCTCTTGCTACCCTAACCTTTGACATTTCCTGCCCCCTTTCCTCTTGTTGTCTTATAGTTAAATCTTCTTCTAGAAAAAAACTAGAACCTCTCAAGAGTTTCTTCTTGCTTAGAATGATATCTTTATCATGCAAGCTAAGCATGATGACTTTTATGGGTCTGTCTCTCTCACCGTTAAACTTACCTATTCTCCATGCTTGGAATATTTGTCCTTGCCATAACAGTTTGTCTTTCAAGGTCAAGAGTACATTCATTTTTCCCAAAATCTTTCACCCCTTTAATAATTATGTTTGCTGCTCTATCTTGCCCTTCCTTGCTTTCTCTATCTTGCATGTTTCTAACCCAAATATTTGCTTCTCCTTCTCTATTAGCAAAATTGCTAACAACTTGAGCCTAGGTTTTGGAAACTTTTGTGGAATCTCCTTTCCTTTCTTTTCTTGTTATCTCTTCATGGTTGTCTATTTGGGCAACTACTTTCCCTTTATCCTGGGATGGTTTCGCATTCGTCACCTCTGTACTCTCCACTGCAAATTTCTTCATGTTTTGTACATCCGCCTTCATGCGTTGCCATTCTGTCTTCCCTATAGATCACTATAAATTAACAAATTAAAATATGAATAAAGAAAAACTAATTCCATAAAATTAATCATTTTATCCTATAAATCGCTATAACTTTGTTTAAAATATAACTCATTATAAATCAACTTAGATCTATCTAAACTTCCAATCTAACAAGTGCGTATTAATTTTATGTTTTTTCTTTCTTTGACCAAGTCAAAATGTTATAGATTACAATATCTCTATCATAAGGAGATAGAATGTTTATATAGAAATTAAGTGTACTTATGAATATAATATTGCAATATTTATTACCAACCTTACCCAATAAAAGTGGCTAGGGGGGATACTAATTAAAATGTAATATTATTACATTTCACCTCATATTTCCCATCACACCTGACCTTACATGTTACATTTTACTGAATATTTCCCTATAGCCCTACTAATTTTATAGTTGAGTTTGTTTACTTTCAAACTTCAAATATAAAGAAAAATTACAATAAGAAGTGGATAAATATAGGGTAAAATGTAATATTATAATATTTTACCCAATAGAATCTAGTAAAAAATGGATGGAGGTAGGAAAACATATTAGATAAAATGTAATAATTACAATTTTCCTAATATTTCTTTACCTCTGAACGTACAAATGCCCAAAGTGAACATACTAATAATCTTTTTTAACTTTTAGAGACTACATGGATTCAACCCCATTATTTTTTCTACAACTAATTATTTATCTGAATATAACATCAAATTAAAGATGGAAAGTTTTTTTTTTTTTTTTTTTTTCAATTACTTTATCTCACTATATAATGCCTCATGTAAAAATAAAGGTGAAAATTGAAGTATTTTATTTATGGTGGACACACATTTTAAAAATAATATTATTATTATTGTTTAATAATATCTTTCGGATTATAATGTTTTTCTTTTTAAATAACATTACATATATCTCTTCTAACATGTACAGATGTTAACCCCACACACACACACACACACATATATATATATATGTGACAACATTTATCTCATTTATTAGGCGGTAGAGAGTCTCTCAACACAATTAACAAATTAAAATATGAATAAAGAAAAGTTAATTCCACAAAATCAAACATTTTATTCATCATTTAATAATAGTCCATTTGTTGAATCTATTGTAGATTCAATTCTCCTTATTCCATTTATTGAAGCTCTTGTCAAATTATGAACTTGAGGTTCAATTCTCCTTTGAAGGTAGCATTCTGGAAGAAGAAGTTGCTGGTTACAAATACCTTGGAATTGCCTTCAACATAAATCTAAGCTAGGATGGATGTAGAAAGAAAAGAATTTTGGGGGGTTGGAAAACATTTTATGCTTTTCAAAATAGGTGTAGAGAGGCGGAGTTATGGGACTAGAAAACCACTCTAACTTTTTTTGGGCTTTTAATGATTCTGATGATTCTCTACGGTTGTGAACTGTGGGCTAGCATTATATGCAACATGCAGTGGAAAAAAAGTTGTGAACTGTGGGCTAGTATTACATGCAACATGCAGTGGAAACAAATTGAGAAAATTCACAAGTGTTAACTCTTTTTGAGCTTTTAATGATTCCAATGATTCTCTACGGTTGTGAATTGTGGGCCAGCATTAAATTGAGAAAATTCACAAGTGTTAACTCTTTTTGGGCTTCTAATGATTTTGATGATTCTCTACAGTTGTGAATTGTGGGCCAACATTACATGCGACATGCAGTGGAAACAAATTGAGAAAATTCACAAGTGTTTGATTACAAACAAATTCAAGAGTAAAAGTGCAGTTCCTTATGCTATCTTGTTAAGTAAAACACGACTTGCTCCTATTGAAGCAACAACTATGGTGTGTGTTATAAGGTATTTAAAAAAATTGGGCAAATGGAAGAGGGCAAATGGACTAAGGTTGTGTTTAATGACATATTGTGCACAAGAAAGAAGACTTTGATGCAACAAAATAGCAAATGGTTTAACAAATGGGGCATTTGCTTGGGCATGTGTCCCACAAGTGTAAAGAGATAAAAGCTTTTGTTATGGATAAGTTTCGCAAATGTACTTGTGAGAAAGAGTTAGGTAGAAAGAAAAAATATTATATTGAAGAGTTTAACCCCTCTCACAATCATCAACAACAAGCATACATAGGGGCCAATATTTCTTGGAGAGGCAAAATTCTTATCGCTCAGGACTAATTCACATCAACTTGGTTGTCAAATAGGGAGGCCAAAAGAACAATTAAGGACTAATTCGCATCAACTTCGTTGTGAAACAGGGAGGCCAAAAGAAGTGTGGGAGGAAATAGTATGTATTTTTTGCTCTTTCGGAAAAGTGGAAATTGAGAAACACTTTATTTTAGAATGAGGGCTTCAAAGACACCACAAAAAGTTATTCAGATATTTTGACAATTAGCTCTTGGGATATTTTATTAAGCAAAGACTTTGTCCAAAAACTATTTGAATTTATTATGAAACTTCCCACAGAATACCAGAACCAGATTAAAATACAATCTGTCCCATAAATAAACTAAAATAACTTGTTCTTTTGGCCGAACATGTTCATTTTATTACGCCGGAGGCGTTTCTTTGCGGGCTTGGGGTGAGAAAACACTGTTCACCCTAGCCAATGAGAAACACTTCTCATCGCCCTTGCAGCCAGTGAAATCTTGACATGTGGCAGCTAAAGATTCAATCATCTGACGGCGGAGAGCACGTCAATTTGTCAACCAGGCTAGAAGGTCCTAGAACCTTGTGATCGCTCCGCAATTTCACTAGCCTCGCAGATTCGAGCAATCTGCTGACCGGTCATGTGCCACACTGCCAACAATTTGTCAACCAGGCTAGAAGGTCCTGGAACCTTATGATCGCTCTGCAATTTCACAAACAAAATCAGAATGTTGAGATCCGCTATTATGTCTTTGCTTTCGTGAATATCCGTGCCTCTGAAGGCCACCATAAACTCAGGTGCGTCGGGCAGCCGGAACGGAACGCCGGTGATCTCCCTGCTCCACTTATATACGTCACCGAAAATTATCCTGTCGTCCTCCAGAGTTTCCACTAGCTCGAACTGTAGGCAGCTCGACCAATTCTCAGCTAGTGAGCTAGAGGCCAGCCTTCGCTCCTGGCTTTCGTGGTCTAAGAAGGATATGCACTTGATTAGTCTAGACAAAACAAATGTTCCGTGCTTTCGATTTGACCTGCATAAATAGAATAAGAAATCATCGAAGGCACGAAAAGAAAAAAATTGCTAAGAAATGGTAGCGTGTGGGTTACCAATTGATGTTAGTGAGATGCCCAAGCTCTGTACAAAGATCCAATATCTGTGGTTCGGTTGCCATGTTAGATTATGACTGGCAATGTTATGACAAGTTTTAACAAGTTGCCAATTCAAAAACCAGGCGCTCAAATACTTATTAAGAAAGAGAAAGCGATTTATGATTGAGAAGAATAACATGTACAAGAGAAAAACAGAGGGCCAGGAAAATAATAGGGAGGCTCAAATGAAACAAGGATAGAAACACGAGCATTTGATTATGGCAGATTGGGAGAGGAGGGCCCAAAAAAGAGCAGGGAGGGGCACATGAAAAGTGAAGAAAACACGAACGTTTGATTGTGACGGATGGGGAGGACATGTAAAGGAGCAATAAGCGAGGGCCTGCCAAAGAGCATGGTGACGCAAATGGAACAAGGGTAGAAAACACGAAGGTTTGATTGTGACGGACGGGGAGGGCATGTACAGTAGCAAGAAGAGAGGACTAGCAAAAGAGCAGCGAGGCGCAAATGAAACACGGATAGAAAACATAAACATTTGGTTGTGACGGACGGGGAGGGCACGTCAAAAGAGCAAGAAGAGAGGGCATGTAAAGGAGAAAGAAGAGAAGACCAGTTAAAAAACAGTAATATTTGAATGTGAGGGACGAGGAGCGCATGTAAAAGAGCAAGAAGAGAGGTTCCTGGAAAGAGCAGGTTGGTGCAAATGAAACAAGAACAGAAAAT
Source organism: Pinus albicaulis (assembly GCA_034641835.2). Lineage (NCBI taxonomy): Eukaryota > Viridiplantae > Streptophyta > Pinopsida > Pinales > Pinaceae > Pinus > Pinus albicaulis. The sequence continues at coordinate 337,788,455 of CM076582.1, read as the reverse complement.
ATGAACTTTTGATTCTGACGGATGAAGGCATGTTAGGTAGCAAGAATAGAGGGCCAGCAAAAGGACCGGGAGCAGCAAATGAAACAAGGCTAGAAAACACGAACATCAGAATCATAACAGGGAGAAAAATTAATCAAACAAACCTGGGAAGTCTCTGCATTGTATCTGTGCAGGATCGAATAAATGATATCTCCCAAGATTTGACTTCAAATCCCCTGCTTATGAATAGCAAAACTTTTACAGCTTTCTACCATTTCTTTGAACCACAACAAATTTTCGGACCAGTACAAAAGTAAGGGAGAACCAAATCGAGTTTTCTTGGTCTGCAAGGACCAAATCGAGTTTTCCTGCTCTCCAAGTCTCGTCTCCAGAGAAAAAATTGGAATTTTATACATGAAACACGTGGGCTCTTTCCATGTTTGATCAATCACCAAAGATTTGTTTGATGTCGCAGTTGTGGAAAGCCACGAGGTGGACATTGAGTGCCTAGGAACAGCTGGCAACAGCTGGCGACAACTTAGACTGCAACGTTGTGCACCACCATCAACATCCCCGTTTATTCCCGTTCTGAGTTATATGGATTAAATATATGTCTGTCTTGTGTGAAGAATTCGACATAGCTCTCGGTAACTGGACGTATCCAACATCTGCGTAAGAATTCGTATCAAACTTCACATATTGTTATACATGGCGCTGCAAGAGCCTCCTGCGCTTGTAAAACAAAAGGTGCAGGCTCTTTTTCGTTTTTTGGATTGTGTGAAAAGCAGGTTTGAGAGTTTAGCAGTGCGAATATTGAGTGGTGTGATCGCTTTTTCCTAATTAAACCCCTGGCTGGCATCGATAGCAATCTACGTGTTTTGCACGGGCATGGGATGCACAATGTGTATTGTGATGGGTTTCTTGGATTTGGTGGCGGAAACACATAACTTGAAAGCAGTTATGGAAATGTTAAATAAGCATGTCATATTCGCATTGCAGCAGCTGAATGGGCTACTTGCCCTGCTTTTTGGATTCTGCGCTGTGCTGGGTATCCTGAATACTAATGTTAACCACAGGGGCCGCTGCAGAATCCGTGGATACAAAAAGATTAAAAAATAAAAATAAAAAAATAAAATAAAATAAAAAAATAAAATATGAATAAAAAAATAAAAAAATAAATAGAAATAAAATAAAATAAAGATAAAATTAAAAATACAAATAAAATAGATAAATAAATTTTTTAATTAAAACATAAAAATAAAATAAATAAAATAAATAAATAAATAGAAATAAAATAAAATAAAGATTAAAAAAAATATAAATAAATAAATAAACAAATAAACATATTAAATTAAATAAAAATAAAATCAAATAAATTAAAATTTAATAATACAAAATTAATAATTTTTATTTTTATTAAAAATAAAATCCAATATTCCATATCGTCACAAACAAACAAAATATTCAGCTCCTTCAGTGATTACACATTTTACCTCTCATATAGCACAAAATGATTCACATCTCCTTCAAGCCTCGAACAATATCACTCCACTAATAATCAAACAAGTTTATTCTCTCAACGAGCAGGGTTTGCCGCCTTAGACAGACTTAAAGGTTCTATGGGCAAACAACGTATGATAATGGGTTCGCTCATCCTATTCGGCCTTCTGCAAATCAAAATGAGCACACTCAATTCGACCACCCAGACATAACATCAAGGACAGGCAGAGAAACTACGGGAATTTCACATCAAGGTCTCATTGCCTTCTTCAAATATGTGCAAGCCATTTGAATGGCCGGTTTGTGACATAGCGTCAGGTTGCTTTTTTAGTATACAATATAGATAGTTTAAATGTGAAAAGAATCGAGACATTAATAGCTATAGGCTTTTCACCTTAGGTGATCATCTTTCTACTTAGCATTTATGATTATTTGTTCAGCTTTGGATTTTCTTTTGTTAAATCACAATTCAGTTTTTACCGCTCATATAACACAAAATGATTCACATCTCCTCCTTCCGACGTTCCCTTGCACCGGTTGCTAGTTTATAACATTGATAGTAATGCCTAGTTTATAACATTGATGGTAACCAATGCATTAGCTTTCAATTTTCCTGTGTCCATAATAGGTTCAATTCTCGTTAGTCCATCCAGGTCAGGGTAGGGTAAGGTTTATGTGTTAACTCAAAAACTCTATACGTCACTGCTTTCTTTCATGAAAGCGCTTCCATTTAAAAAAATTATCAGCAGGGCTTCCAACAGTAAAACAAGGCCTCTGACATTCGGCGTAGCCCGTTCATGGCTGTTTTCGTCGTGCTTATTAGAAAAATCCATGACGAAATAGGAATATGAACGTTTACAGGGTAAGAAGGCCATGTCCTCCACTGGAGCTACATTCTCGTCTGCATTGCCACCACCGTCCCATTTCCACTGCAAAAGACTGGAATAAAGGCTGGAATGATGACGAGGAATTCGTGCACAGAGTGGCTAAGACCCTCAAGCTCCCAAATCACCAGGATGTACTGGACCAAATATCCCCCCACCTCTCCCCATCCCATGTGCCCAGGATCATCTCCAAATACGGGTTGGACGTTCGAGTCGCTCTCTGGTTCTTCCGCTGGTCCGGCAGGCTTAACGGATTCCACCACACGCTTGACTCTTACATTACCCTAATTCACAAGCTGGTCCGCGCCGGTATGTTTTCCGACGCCAAGTCTCTGATCAGCCAGTGCACGACCGGCGCCGGAAGCGACAGTGCCCTTTTTCAAGAGAAGCTTCTTGAAGGCGAAGGGGGGCCTTCTTTGGCCGCGTTGGCGGACCTGCTCATCAGGGTTTACGTCGAAGGCGGTAAGGTATCCGAAGCTACTGAAGTTTTTAATCGCATTATTTCTCAGGGTATAAAGCTTAATGTTCTCTCGTGCAATGGCCTCATGGCTGCTCTGTTACAATCCTTTAGGCCGGCGGAGGTCGAGGGCATTTATTCCGGCATGCTCGGTATCGGAGTCCGGCCGAGCAGGCACACTTTGAATATCATGATCAATTGCTTGTCCATTCAAGGGAAGCTGAAAGAAGCTGATAGACTTTTCCGTGAAATGGACAGTAAAGGCTTTGAACCGGACGTGGTTAGTTATAATTCTCTTCTAAACGGTTTCTGTAAGATGGGCCTGATGAAGGAGGCTGGGGTTTTGCTCGCTGAAATGGTGGAAATGGGGGCTTTGCCTAGCCAGGCCACCTATAATATCCTAATTTGCGGTTATTGTAGGGTTGGTAGGGTTAACGAGGCTCTTGCCGTGAGGAAATTGATGGTGCGAAACAATGTTTTACCGAACAATGTGACTTACAATACGCTTATCAGCGCACTTTGCAAGGAAGGCAGAGCGAGGGAGGCCTTTGCGCTGCGGGATGAAATGACGCACTGGAGGTTTTTGCCGAATACTGTAACTTATAATTCACTTATCAATGGGCTCTTTGATTCAGGGAACAGTGTAGAAGCGTTTAAACAGTACGATGAGATGGTGAATAAAGGCGTTGAGCTTAATCAGGTTACGTATAGTATTTTGATCAAAGGACTCTGTAAAGAGGGCAAGATGGAGGCAGCGAATCGGTTTGTTAGGAAAATGTTGGAGCGAGGATTTGGTCCTAGGGCTGTTGTGTGCAATACTCTGATCGATGGATATTGTAAAATCGGGAATATGGTGGAGGCATTTAGGGTTTTAGATGAAATGGTCAGAAGTGGTCTCTCGGTTGATGTATGCACCTACAGCGTGATCATTAATAGGCTTTGTAAGGAAGGGAAGTTGGATCAAGCAGACCGTCTGTTTTGTAAGTTATTAGACAAGGGTTTGGTTCTCGACGAGTTTGTTTATTCCACTCTTATTGATGCACATTTCAAGGCAGATGATGATGAGGGTGCCTTAAAACTTTGGAATGAAATGGCTCAGAAAAATATTCTTCCTAATGTTGGAACTTATAGTGCTTTCATTAATGGGCTTTGTAAAGGTGGATTTACTAAAATGGCACGCACTGTTCTGAATGAAATGCTTGAAAGAGGTTTGATTCCGAGCAGTCCGATCTTCAATATGGTGATTCGTAGATATTGCAAGGATGGCAATTTAGAGAAGGCTTTTGAGTTACATAACCTAATGGTAGAAAACTCCTTTGAGCTTGATAGCAGTACATATAGTGTGCTTATTAAGGGACTTTCTATGGAGGGGATGGTTGACAAGGCAGCCAAGCTTTTTCACATGTTGGTGAACAAAGGTGCACCAGTTGATGATACTATTTACAATACATTGATAAACAGTCACTGCAGAGAAGGCAATGTTGAGGCTGCCTTGAAGCTTTTCAGTGAAATGGAGGTAAAAGGTATCAAATCTGGTGTTGTCACGTACAATACCCTCATATCTGGATTTTGTAACGTAGGCAAACTTGAAGAGGCGTATCGGCTTATATACAGAATGATTGAAAATGGGATAGCTCTTAATTCTATTACATATGAAATTCTCATGAGAGGGCATTGCAAAACAGGAGGTCGCGAGGAGGCATTGAGGCTGCATTATAAACTTTCAACAGAAGGTCTTGAACCCAATCTTAATGTTTACAATATTCTTATTGAGAAGCTCTGTAAGGAAGGCGATATGCAGAAAGCAAAGAGTCTCTTCAGAGAAATGTTGGAAAGGGGTTTGTCCCCAAACCACATGACTCATACTGCCTTGATCAAAGGACAATGCATGGAGCAGAAGATGAATTTGAAAGATAAGGTGGCACATTTCAATGAAGCAAGGGAAATGGTATCTGTTCCTGGTACCACATCTAATCAGGAAATCAAAGCAGGGTCAAACAATCTTGTTAGCACATCCCAAGGAAGGCAACATGGAGAAGGTTAACGGTTATCTCTGTCAAAGTCATCAATGTAGATAATTCTTTTGGGTGTGTGCAGAACATGTCTGCAACTTCTCACCTTACAAAATGCTTGGTTAAGAGCATAAGAAGAATCATTGCCTATGGTTGGAAGCTCTTTAACTGCACAAGAACATGTCTGCAGAGAGGTTTGATCTTTTAAACGAAATTGTCTCTGAAAAAAGTGGTGTAGAGGGTGCTTATTTTAGCCAGATTTACTATATGTAATTTTAGTTATCGAGGATATTTTGATTTTCTTGTTTTTGAGAAAGAAAATCATCTAGGACTTTTGTTGTGGCTTTGGTTGGTTTTTCTGACTAATCATATCTAGTAGAATTCTTGTGGTTTGGCATTATTGCTACCAAGAACATTACATGTCGTTTATGCTATAAGCAAATTTACCTAGCTATGTAATTGCTTCTCGCCTTTTTTATTTGCTCTTTACCATACACAAGTAAGGAAATGGGGCCTCAGATGACCTAGGAGCTTGCCTGACTTTCACTATGCCTTTGCGGAACACCAATTGTGTTTTCAATGTTGAAAGGGTTAGAGTTGTGAAAATACTAGCTAGTTTTCCTCAGCGACAATGGTTTTTCCTATGATGAAACTTTACATACAAGGTTTAAGCCTTGATATACCATAGTCCTCATTATAATTGCAATGAATTTCATGTCAACCAATTGAAAGGCTTTTAACAATGGTTTAATGATAGATCTTGTCACTTACATGAAAACTCAGAAAAAAACACTCAAGTAAATTAAATAAAGAAATAAGATCAGCTTGCCAAAAAAAGGATGTCCAAAAGCCTATAGCCTATTATGATGCAATGTTACACAAACTGTGGGTGTGATCAGAATTGGTGGGGGTGCTGTACTTGGCCAGAGATTAGGAATCGGGGATTCAGAACTTTGAGCCTATTTTTTTTTATAAAAGTACATTTAAAAATCTAAAATTTAACTTTATATTGAAAATCTAAAAACAAAGAAATAAAATCTAAAATGATCCATAACCTCACGGATGCTCAAATGATTCAATCGTTCATAACATCATAGTAAATACCTAGGCAAGCAATTGTATATATGTGAATGTGATATCAATCTTCACGCTAATAAACGAAATATTGACAAATTTCCCACTGAATTCACCTGATAAATCCTTGGTTATGTACACTCTAACTGTTGAAGTTTGTGATAGCTTTGGAAGGTCTTTTGCATAGGCTTGGTGTCTTAGCATGCAGGAGATGGTTTATTGCCTCTTTAGGTGCTTGCTTGATGGAGTAAGTGATTTATGTCTTATTTCCTAAGTCTAACTTAGGAAAAGTACAATAATTAAAGTCATTTAATTATTGTGGACTATTAAGTCAATTTCTAGGGATAAATAATAAAAATATTTAAGTGACTTAGAAATGATCTCAACCGTTAATCTCTTAGATCTTCTAGAAGGGAGATTAGGGTTAGGGATTTGGGCTTGATGAAGATTATAAATGAAAGCCTAAGGGAGAGGTGAAGACACAACAAGAAGAGAGAGAGAGGCAATGACAATGTTTTTGGGAGAGCGATTTTCACAAAGAAGTAGAGCGATTTATTTAGAGTGAGAGGCTCATCTAGACTAAGGAGAGAAACGAAGATTGCATGTTAATTTGGGGGCATTTCTAGGAGGCCAAATTGTTGGAGATTGCAAGGCTGAATTGTTGAAGCGAGAAGGAGGTCAAATTGTTAGAGAGGCAAATTTGCCAGGGCCAAATTTCCCGAGGTGCAAAGGTTGTTCGAGGGGAAGGCCCAAGGCCAAGTTGCTGATGAGAGGTGGGTCGAAATTCTCCAGGCCGAATTTCCTTAGAGACTAATTTTCAGTGGGCTGAATTCGTCCAGTGGGGCTAAGCTACAAGTTCTAATCAATGCATATTTCCTTGTAATTTCTCTGTGGGTTAAAACCTTGATTTTCCTGAGATTAATTAATGAAGGAGAATTATTGTGGGTATTTATCTATTGTAATGTGTGATTGATCTCTTTGATTTTATTTTGTTGCATATGAATTTTTGGAAGTTAAAATACCAGTGATTTTATTTTTCAACAATTCATAAATTATTTGGGTAATAAAATAAATTTATGGGAATAAATAATTGTTGCAAGAAAATAAATCAGGGCTGGTATTAAGGGATTTAAGACTTACTTGTAAAGTTAATTCTTTCTTGAATTGCTCTCCTGAAAGACAATAACCCTAAACTTAGATACCCCAACTTCACGTCCACCTTAGACAAGAAGATTACATTGATTTAGAAAATTAACACTAACAAAATATATATACAAATATCAACCAAGCAATGTGCATTCCTTGTGACTAAGGATCAATAATTTTATATTGCAAAAATACTTTCTTCAACGTCAGAGTTCCTTGAAGTATGTTTGAAGCTACCATGCTAAACACTCACTTTCATAGGGGAAGGTTTGTTGTTCAAAACATAGTATTAAAAACTGGAATTGGTGGCCGGATTGGTCCACCTAATAAACCAGGTTTCAAACTGGGATTGTTGAGATTTCAATGAACTGGTTTTAAAAAAACACATGAAATAATTAATTTTTAATGAAAAAAACTACTTTTAAGATTTAAAACCATGATTCCAAACCAATAGAGAAAAAATATGCGAAGTTTTCTCATATATATCAAAATGGCACCGAATGCAATACATATCAACAACAAAATATATAATCAATGTGGCTCTAAATGGCCTCTAGAGTCCAAAAGCAAAACCTACAAGCTATGGGGCCACTAGCCTATTACAAGTCTACATATATGATATTAGTGATCAACATTATCACTTGAAACTTCTCATCATGATCAAACTTAGTCGGTTGAGTCTCGACTCTCAAACTTTGCAACTGCTTTAATCACAAACTTCTCCGCTGGTTGAGTGACTTGAGTCTCAAACTTCTGAAGGTATTCTGCCCTAATATGCCCTATTACTTTATTTGGTGCTCTACATGGATTTACATGGTCTCCTATCCCATCCAAGTGTTGCTTGAACTTGTTAATACCCCCTCCTTCAATAGATTTTTGGTAATATTTGCAGATCATTTTGCCATCAATCACATCACATTGAGTCCATGCAGTATCCTTGGATTTTGGAGGCATGGTGGCTACTACTCAACTCAAACTCTGTGTTGTTCCGCTACTCTAGCAAAAACTCAACACTCTCCAAGCTCACAATGAAGCTCACAAAAACTCCAAATGAGATGTGTGAGGTAAATGAGAGGGGAGACCTCCTTTTATTGGCTTAGGGGGGTTGTTTTTGGAGGGAAACAACCCTTAGTTTCCCTCAAAACCACCTCAAAAGCCAAAAAAATGGTGTTCGGTGGGTTTGCGATCGACCTGATAGTGAATCAGCTGGTTTATGCTCGGTTTGACTAAACAATCAGCGAGCAGGGCTGTTCGACCCTTGTTTTTCTATCTGTACAGTGGCTTTGGTTAATGAACTGGTCGGTTTGACCGATTTACAGCTCAAACCTACCGATTTTGAATACTATTGTTGAAACCAAATGTCATGATTCTAATAAAGAATGCATATATAAGCAAAGCATCTCTAGTCGAGGTACCTAAAGAATCGGGTAAGTGTCTGTTTCTCATGGAAAAGATAGTGGAATCATCCTCTGATCTACTAATGAACTAGGTAACAAAAGATTATGTGCTCGTTAGTCTCTACCTCATGGAGATGTCACAACTAGCAGATCTCGTTTGAGCGACTAATCTGGTAGTCAGTCTCGATCCATAATCTACGAGACCCAACTCTAAATTGGTCTAGGGATGTATCTGAAGAGCATGCATCGATTGGAAAAATGTATAAGGGGGTCGAATAACAAGTCCATCTCTCAGAACAATGAAGTGCTCAACATAGAAGGCCATCTTTGGATAGAATCTACGTTGAGGGTTAATCCAAATGACCCTCACAAACTGCTTGGAGATGTCCTCTTTGATGATCATGTTCAACTCATGTTGTGTAGGTAGGAGGTGACTGAGTGTGTCGAGGGGATTCATCGTAATGCCAATAGATGCTAGGAGATTTGAGACACTAGCACACCAACATTGAGAATGGGCTAGGGAAATCATGGATGCAATGGAATCCGATGATTAGTAAACCAAGTAAGGGTATTGGTCTCGTCCCTTTGCTGAATTTGTTGAAAAGTGTAGCGAGAGAAGGTCTTCTTTGGTGCGTGCCTTAGCCTTAAAGACCTCGAATTGCCCTTAAGAGATAAACTTCAGTTATGGTGAGTTAATTTCCAGTTTATGGGATTAATCATCATGAGTCCATGCGTAGAGTTGGAACTCCAGTTAAAGAGGAATTTTCTTCAATTAACTACAAGATAGATGGCAGTTCGAATTTAGAAAAGGACGAGTTGGGAACTTCAATCTTTGATTGAAGGAGGACGAATTATAATTCCAATTGATGATTGGAGAAGAGAACTAGTTTGACTTGGTTAACTAGTCAGTCACAACTCAACTTCCAAATTTGGAACTTGCCTATTATAGTGTGGACATAATCTATAAAGGAAGGACGAAAGGTGCAAGTTATCTAGTTGTTTTGTGCACTAGGTTGTGAGACAAGACGAGAGCTCACGAGATTGTGAGAGCGAGGCTTGTGGTGTGCATACTTCGAGGAGCTAGTGCACAATATTGAGGAGGCTTTCTTGTGGCAGAATTGCTCTCAGAATTAGCAGGCAATTCTCCGCTAAGAAATAAGAGTTGCGTCCTAGGAATTAGGAGGCCCTATACGCTAGGAAATATGGGGCTTGTGCACAAGGAATTCATATTAGGCAAAGAGCAAGGATGCAAGAGTGGGGTAAGCATAATTGCAGGGTGGTTTAGGCTAGCATAGAAGAGAAATAATGTGTTCTTAGTTGAACAATTTGCCTTGTAGTTGATTCAATTGCTCAGTCAATAAAGGACCACATCAAAGAAGAGGGTTTTCCCAAGAAAATAATTTTGTAATTGTGTGACTGTGTTTTTTTATCTCTGTGTTTAATTTTGTTGCTTGTTAAGAAATTTTGTCTTGGTGAAAGAAAGTAGTTTCAGATTATTAATGTAAGCAGTTGCAGAATTTCGTGGAAAATTGACATGGTATCAGAGTAGAGATCAATGTAAAGACCAACACCAAGTTGATCAGTTAAGTGAAGAAGTGCAGATTAGTGAGGAAGGTGAGCGCTAGAGTTTGAAGAGTAGAGCAAAGTAGTTCCTTGGATAACAGTATGGCATTCTTAGGACTAAGGTCAGATCATAGTTTAGAGGGAGCCTCGAATTTCTGTGCATGGAAGGAGCAAATCACAGTAGTGTTGGAAGATAATGGGGTGCGAGAGTTTATCAAGTAGGCTATAGCGCCACCTCAAGATACCCAACAGTTGGCCCAGTATACTAAGAATGGCACCAAGGTTAGGAGGATCATTCTAGAGGGGGTCAGAGACCATATTATTCCTCGTCTCTATGAGAAGAAGACGACATATGAGATGTTTAAAGCCATCTTAGATTTGTTTCAGGGTACCAATGATGCTAGGAAGCTTGTTCTCAAAGAGAAGCTAAGAAGTATCCGAATGAGTAAAGATGAGCCCATCGTCACATATCTTTTAAAGCTCACTTAGGTTCGGGATGAGCTAGGTGGTGTGGGCGAGGTAATATCAGAAAAATACCTTATGAGTGTTGTGCTTCTGGGACTCCACAAGTCTTGGTAAGGCTTCCAGGATGCAGCGAGTGGCAAAGATAATTTTCCCAATTGGGAAAGATTTTGGAGTGATTGTGTTCAGGAGGAAATCGAGAGAGGGACGAGAGATGGTAGATTGATGAAGACAAAGGATGAGGATAACCTTGCCCTGACAGGCAAATGAAACGAAGCCAAGGGCAAGAAGGGCCAAGGAGAGGTCGAGTCCAGTTAGAAGGGCGAGAAGAAGAAGGATCAAAGCAAGATCAAGTGCTTCCATTGCCATGAGTTTGGGCACTATGTTACTAAGTGTCCTAATCGAAACGAGTCTAGGAAGGATCATGTAGTTGTATTAGCGGAGGTAGATGCATTTTCTGCCCATTTCAAGAAAGATTTCGCATTGATTGCTTGCGTGGCAAACTCAACATACAACAATGTATATTGTATTGATTCAGGAGCATGCTTCCACATGACCGGGAACAAGAAGTATTTCAGCCACCTAAAGGAGAAGGACATGTAGTTTTAAATCGAGTTAGGAGATGATGGCATGTTTTGCAACTAGAGGAGTTGGTACTGCTAGTTTTCAGAGGGAGTTAGGTAGCCTCTTCATCTCATAGATGTCCTCTATGTTCTAGGACTTGAGCATAATCTTGTTTTGGTAGCTAACCTTGAGGACAAGGGTTATGATGTCATCTTCAACAGAAGTAAGGCTTACCTCTAACACTTAGCTTCTGGATGTAAGAAGCATATAGGTGTAGGGAAGAAGAACTTGTATCTGCTACAGGTTGAGACAGGCACAACCTTGAGCAACAAGGCAGGTAGTGTGCAAAGTAGAGAAGTGATGGTTGAGCGAGAGCAAGATAGAGCTCTCAAGATGGAGCCTTAACCAACATCTCAGTTTGAGTCCGTTAAATTTAGATAACAATGGCGTTCTATGCTAGATGCACTTTTACTTCAATCTTTCATAGGCCCAATACAAGATGGCAATCACATAAACTTGAAAGTAAAATGCTAATAGAACACAATAATAGATCAATAGAAGACAAGCCAAATATAGATCAGAATTACAATTCCTTATGTCCAGCAAAGATATGAGATATTGTTGCATTACGGAGGTCAGCAGGATGCTTCAACTAGCAAAGTCTTTCTCGGTCAGCCAACACTTTCATGTGTCACACCCACAACCTCTAAGACAACTCATCACAAGTCAAACTAGGGGCAATGCAGAAAAGTCAATGCAGGTAGCTTCAGAAAAGTCAACGCAACAAAATAGGGCTTCGGTCAAATAGCCCGGAATTCCTCGATTTTAGTGCCCAACTATACGGCCTCCTAGAATAAGAATTTCTGCAGAAGATTGAGGTCAAACGACCAAGGGTTGACCACGGTCAACGCAACAGCAGAAAAGCCCTAAACAGATTAGCATAGAAAACAAAAAGCCCTAAACAGATTAGCGCAGAAAACAGTCGCTTCGCTCTACACGTGTGAGAAAAAAAGGCCTCCAAAGGCTATCGAACCATTCAGATCACAAAGAGAGAATGTGTGATGACTCGATGAGATGATGATAAAATGACCTCCAAGTCTCTCCAATTTATATCCATCAATGAGGGTGTGTGACACATCTCTTAGGTATGTGGGATAAATCTGGCCGAACTTGTACATGTGGAAAATAAATTAAAAATCAATGTTTTGCTCATTCGATCAAGATGATCTTTAGATCAATCTTGCACCTCTCCGAAAGAGGAATCCAACAAAAATATGACCATTATCATATGAGCAGTGCAACATGGAGTTTGGACCTAGATGCCCAAAATTGACATTCCCTCTCTCCACTAGGGAGAACTCCATCTGTCCATAAGTGCCATCCATCATGTACTAAACCAAACATCGCGTGTCATCCCGCCGGAACTTGCTTTGCAGGCTCTTTATTTCAGAACAAAAGGTGAGTCACAAAGACATCACACATAGCTGACCCAAAGTCAGCTTAGAGGTAAAAACCTCTCTCAGACTCAAAAGAGTCTCATACTGACCCGAAGTTAGTTCACTGACCCGAAGTCAGTTTAGAGGATAAAACCTCATCATACTTGATCCCAGATCAAGGTTTTAGACACGCGCCATCTTAGACATAGAGAGTATGATAATCTTCAATGCAGCCATAGGTCTTGCTATTGGTCTCTATCAACATTTCCCACCTCATTGGCCAAATGAGAGGTACTTCCCATGAGTCCGAAACTCCATGGGTAGGATGCGTGGGGGCACATATCAGAGAGAGGCGAACCAACTCAATATCATAACGGTGGGGCAGAAGCACAATAAGGTTCGGAAAGCTTAGCTCCGTATGTGCTTATAGCTTTAAGAAGCTATCCCCAAGCCCCCTGGAGCTCCCAGAGCTCATAGTCCAACTCAAGCAGGACCCTCAGAATAGGGTCTTTCCGCGATTCCAAGCTTCTCACGGAAGGTTAGGAACTTGACCTTCCCCAGGGGCTTCGTGAGAATATTCGTGTCTTGCTCATCAATTCCTATATGATTGAGCCTTACAACGCCTCACCGTACCCTATCCCGGATAAAGTGGTACCTGATATCAATATGCTTGGATCGATCGTGGAACACGAGATTCTCAGAAAGAAAAATCCCACTCTGGTTATCACAAAGGATAACGGTGGTATCTCGCACATGCCCGAACAACTCACTGAAGAGCTTTCGCAACCAAACAGCTTCACAACAGGCCATATTCGCTGCAATGTATTCGGCCTCAGCGGTGCTCAAAGCCACCGACTTCTGCTTCCTACTCATCAAAGATATCGAAGCAGAACCCAAAGTGAAGCAACATCCATATGTGCTATTGCGATCCACCACACTGCTAGCCCAATCGATATTAGTCTATCCATGGAGTCTCAAACTCTCGACACTGTTACTCAGCCCATGGTTGATTGTGCCCCGAAGATATTGATGGGCCTATAAATTAGACATAAAATAAGGCCCATCTACCTTCCTTATGCACATGAAAAAATATATTAAATCTTAGACATAAAATAAGGCCCATCTACCTTCCTTATGCACATGAAAAAATATATTAAATCTCTCCTTTTGCACTTAATAATGTTTTCTTATGCTTTAATATGTTCTTAGGAAGGACTAAAGGTAATTGCATATTTGTGCCTAATATTGATTATTTTTGTAGAATATTGTGAGAATATTTGGGCAGATTATGCAGATTTGGAGAGGGAGATGATTTGGGGACTTGCTCCCTGTCACTGGAAGATCAAGGTTGAAGAATAAATGAACAAAATGTCAGGAAATTATGGATAAATCTTGGAGAGATTCAAGGGGGTTGTCCACCCTCCTTAACTGTCAAAGGCAACCAAGCAAATTGAAGACGATGTGCACTCAATCTATGGGTTACTTGGAGTCAAAGTGGACTCAATCACTATTTTCTTGGGAGCTGTTGGTAAGCTGCCCTTGAGCATAAATAAAGCTGATCAAGAGCTAATTAGGGTCGATTTTGGTCGATTTACGGTCAATTTTCCGATCCATTCGATGCTAGTCGATTCCATTTGCATTTCATTCCATCCCATGCCATTCTTTTCCATTCTATTAGGCTTTTGCTGTTTAAGACCTTCGGGGTGTAATAAGACTGTATTTTTGTAATGCAATGAGTAGTCAGATGTTGTTTTACTGATCTAGTTTCAGGGAGCGAGGCTCCTGGGTTAGGGCCCAATCCATGTGCCTCAACTTCTCTGCTGTTTTCATTCTTTTCTTTCTGTCATTTAGCTAGTTTTATTTCTGATATTTTCATTGCTGTTATAGTTTACTGCTGTAGATTTAACCTTCTTATATGCGCTGTAGAATAGTTGAACTCCATAAAACTGTGAGGCAACCTTCCCCTCTCATTTCTGTTGATAGAGCTCGAGGATGGTAGACCTTCCCGTAGACCAAAAATGCTTTTTGTTTATGATTTGCTGCTTCTCAGATTAGAGTAGAGTGCAATAACAGTTTCAGTCTTTCTTCCACACTGTTATCACATTTTTTCTATTTTTCCGTGCATGAATCCGCAGGTTTGTTTGCAGGAATCAGTATTAAAGTTCCGGAGTAGTTCACTCTCGCCTTCTCGCTTCATTTTCCATCTCTATTTTCATTCTTCCAAACACCTATGTTACGCTCTATTCCCTCCTCCTTTTACTGTAGCTGTTGCCCTTTTTATTCACAAAACGCTTGAAAAACCATCAAAGTTGGACCTCTGCCTTTGCTCCTCGAATCTCTCGCTACCGTACTTCGCTCATCGCAAATCGCATTTTCTATTGGTTGCCGTTAATACTTCTGCCTTTGAACCCCGATTGCGATATTACTGTAGCACTCTGCCACGTCACCTATCGCTTTTTGCACTTCACAAATTTCGGCCTTATCGTAATTGCATTGCTGCACTTTCCCGCATCGCACTTTGCAACCTTTTCCTTTTTTTTTTTCTTCCTTTAAAAGACTTACCGTAATTCCACTCATATCGCGTTTCGCATTTCGCAACTTTTCCCTGAACAACACTTCTGCTACCCCTCTAGTTGTGCGATATTGCAAATTGCTATATTGCATTTCGCGTTTCGCAGTTTTTATCCCGTCACATTTCACATTTCGCAGTCTTTATCCCATCACATTTTGCAACCTTTTCTCTTTTTCCTTTCAAGACTTATCACAATCGCAAATCACATTTTCATGTGGTTCTCGTTAATACTTACCACTCCTGACGCCGATTGCAATATTGTCATCGCACTCCGCCACCAGTCCTACCGCCACGTCACCCATCGCATTTTGCATTTCGCAAATTTTAGCCTTATCACAATCGCATTTCGCATCACCTTCTCGTATCGTATTTCGCATATCGCATCCGCCTCTTGAACAACACTTTCATCACTTCGTTCGATTTGCGATATTGCGATTGCGATTTCGCATATCACATATCGTATTTCTATCCGCCAATTATAACTCCGCCATCGCATATTTCAAGCCTCCCACTCCAAAGCATATTTGCGATATCATAAGGTTTAATGAAGTCTAAACCCATCTTTCCACCTCCAAGCCTTGTCCCATGCGTTAAGCCTTCCATTAGCATCTTTAGCCCTTTCTTCTCCAAGCTGCAAATCAACACTTTTTCAATTAGAATTAAGTCATGGATAGCTTCGCTGCATGGATAGAAACATGGTAGATAGAGCATAAGTTAAGTAGGGTGTGTTTAGACGATTGGCCAAGTTAAGTGTGGTTTAAATTAGTTTCTTTTCTGCCATTCCTTTTCAGCAAGTTAAATTAGTTCCCTTTTTGTCATTTCCTTTCTGCAATTTAAATTAGTTTCTTTTCTGCCATTTCTTTTCAGCAAGTTAAATTAGTTTCCTTTCTTGTCATTTCTTTTCAGCAATTTAATTTAGTTTCCTTTCTGCCATTCCTTTCTGCACATTAAATTAGTTTCATTGAAGTGTGACAGACTTCACTGAGAACCCCTAGAAGTAGCACCTTTTCGTAAAGCAGAAGAGGATGACATGAACAAAATGCATCTGCTGTGTATATAGCACTGTCACCTCCAAGTTTGTACGAACCCTGGGTTGATAAAGTAAAGTAGGGCAACTCTTGGGAGTTGCAGCACTCTCGGTGCAATACTAGGGCTCACCACGTTTTGGCGCCGTTGCCGGGGAGGTGTCTAGTGGATGCTTTGATTTTTGTTTTAGCATTCTTTTATGCTTTCCTTTTTCATATTGTTTCCGAAATATTGAAAAAAAAAAAAACTGATTTTCATGCCTCGTAGTAGTAGGGATACTCATAATTTTTTTTATAAATACTTCTTCAATACCAACCCCCCACTTGACCACGTGGTGCAGTAAGAACCACATCGTCATACACTTTTGAAGGTAAAAGAGATGGATGGATATGATGACAATGAAGAAGATCTTATTGGGTTTCCCATGCAACATATGGACATCAGTGTATATGAAGACCATCCCTCCATATTTCCTTCCCAACTTCCCTGGTACGAGGACAGAGGATCCGAAAACATTTCTCTTTGAATTTGAGATACTTTGTAGATCTTATGGCTACTTATCACGCACTCAAAAACTGAGATTGTTTCCTGCAACATTGAAGGATAGAGCTCTTAAATGGTTCATGAGTCTAGATACTAATTCAATAAGATCATGGAATGATATGCAAAAGATATTTCTAGAAAAAATATAAAGATCGTGAGCTTAGAGAAGAAATTTTTAGAATGCACCAAGAAGAAGATGAGAGCCTTGACGATCTAATAGAGAGGTTCATGTTTAATGTTAAGAGGGCAAAATTGCATCATCTAGGATTTGATACACTAAAAACCCCTCTTACTTAGAACAATTAGGGATGAGTGGATTGATCTCTTTAATCTCATGATTAGAGGAGATATATACCAATTGTCATTTGAAGAAATTTGTGAAACTTGCAAGCGCATATCAAGAGGAAGGGAAAGAGTAAGTAAATCAACATCAACATTGGTAAGGCAAGAGGAACTTGGAAACTTGTTTGATAACTTTAAAACAAAAATTCTTAGCAATCTAAGTCAACAAGTAGAAATGTTAAGAATGCAAAATGAGCAAAAAGAAGATGCTGATATTTTTTTTATCCATGCAGAATCATATGCTACTAAATGTTGTTCATCATTCCCCAGGTTTAAAGAAGTTTACCAGGAAGACAATGGAGCAAGGCAATCACCAAAGAAACTATGTTATGTAGCTCCAAGGAGACCCTGGAAGCCTAGTCAACTTGATATGATGCAAGGACCCACTTCACAATTTCAAGCTTATTCACATCCATCTCAAACTAATTGGGACACACTCCCTCCTTGGCAACCTTGGCCATCTCAACCCCAAAACCAATCTTGGCAACATGGTTGGCAAGGACCTTATTGGGAAAATCCACAATATCCTCAATATTTCCCTCCATATCCTCCATACCCAACTCCATGCTATCCCTACCATCCACCTCTACCACAAGCTCAACCACATCCATATCATATATCCACCCCCACTCAACTATCTGTACCACCATTTCCAAACCCACACCATGAAGTATATTAGCGCACTTACAATGCTGAGGTACAACACTACCAAACATGTCCTCTTGATCTAGATGGTATTCATCTTAGTTCATGAAAGGTATTGCAAAGAAGAGATTTTCTTAATGTCATTAAAGGACAACATCAAGAAGAAGAAGATCCAAATGAGGAGATCAAAAGATCAAGGGCTGCACTTGATGAAGAGCCGACATCAGAATCAGATGTTGAGAAAGTTTTCTCATGTTTACCAACATTTCCTCCATGTGTTCAAGAGAACATTCAACAAAAAGAGGAAGATTTGAATGTCATAATAGAAGAGGACATCCAAGGTGATCCAACTCAACAAGTGGACTAGGGGCATCACAAATATATTGACATATGGTTCCAAACAGTCATTAAGTTGCAGCAACACGCTCTTCTCCAACAATACTTGATACAATCCTAGTCAAAGAAATTCATCTCTCATATTCAGGTACATGTCAAAGCATGTATTCCAAGTGTGCACATGATTTTATCTGTCATCTTGATGTGTACATGGCTCCATTGGAAGTATTCCTATACTTGAAAAAGGTTTTGTTTTTTCAAGTAGAGTAGGAAAGTGAAAAAAGGAAAAAAAGAAAAAAGGGAAAGAATAAAATCTCAGGTGAAAACCTCTTTTGAGGCGTTTGAGATTGGCTCACTGATTGAAAACCTCCATGAGGGGGTCATTGGGTTGAAAAAAAGAGAAAAATAAAAGATCCTAGGTGAAAACCTCCTTTGAGGTGCCTAGGCAGACCTACTAGTAGAAAACCTCATTGAGGCAGCTAGTAGGCCTTAAAAAAATAAAAAAATAAAAAAAATAAAATGCATTTCTCCATGTATCTTTCTCTAATGAATGCAGGTGCTCTCCAACCTTTGCAAGTAGAAAAAAAGGATGTTGGCACAAAAAGAAAATTTGGTCAACACCTTGGTCAAAGGCAGTCAAACTTGGGCTTTCTCCTCCTGTGCTCAGAAGCTCCAAAAGGACCTCGAGCAGATTATCACATGCAACTTCAGAGCAGCTTCAGAACCACTAAAGACAACTTCAACAACCATATCATCAGCTTCAATATCACCTGCAAAAACAATTCAATGGTAAGGCTCATGTATGCAATCATCTAACCCTTTCTTCGAATCTATTTTAGCTTAAGAAAACATTAAAAAGTGTGAGAAGGAAAGTTTTCATATATAGCCAAAATCAGTAACAGAGAAACCTCAGCCTTATCTAGCGACTAGCCTCACTTTTTCCACCAAGAAGAGGAACAAGACAAAAGTAAAAAGGACTTGAGAAAGTGGGTAGTAAATAGTTCATTTTAATGGAAGACAAGGAGTCCCAAGGGGTGACCAAGGGTGAACTCAGGTAACAGAAAAAGAACTGAGTTTATTTTGCATGCAAAAAAAAAAAAAAAGGAAAAAAATATAAGAAAAAAGAGAACAAATAGAAAAAATTAAATAAAAGGTGGACCGACCACCTCTTGGCATGCAAAATACAAATTTGCTTAAGGCATCTGAGGACCTCATGCATCACCCACAAGAAGAAATGCAAGAAGATTAGCATAAGGAGCAGTGCATGGGCCAATAAATAGAAAACGAAATAAACCAGCGTGCAGGGAGAACCAGAAGGCAAGGAGGATGGATAGGTTGCTCAGAGGATGAGCAATAGTTTCAGTAGGGGGGTGATGATGGGCCTCTAGATTAGACATAAAATAAGGCCCATCTAACTTTTCTTAGGCCCATCTACCTTCCTTATACACATGAAAAGATATATTAAATCTCTCCTTCTGCACTTAGTAATGTTTTCTTATGCTTTAATATGTTCTTAGGAAGGACGAAAAGTAATTGCATATTTGTGCCTAATATTGGTTATTTTTGTAGAATATTGTGAGAATATTGGGCAGATTATGCAGATTTGGAGACGGAGATGATTTAGGGACTTGCTCCCTGCAACTGAAAGATCACGGTTGAAGAATAAATGAGAAAAATGTCAAGAAATTATTGATAAATCTTGGAGAGATCCAAGGGGGTTGTCCACCCTCCTTAACTACCAAAGGCAACCAAGCAAACTGAAGATGATGCGCACTCAATCTATGGGTTACTTGGAGTCAAAGTGGATTCAATCACTATTTTCTAGGGAGTTGTTGGTAACTGCCATTGAGGATAAATAAAGCTGATCAAGAGCTAATTAGGGTCGATTCTGGTCGATTTCCGGTCGATTTTCGGATCCATTCGATGCTAGTCGATTCCATTTCCATTCCATTTGCATTCCATTCCATCCCATGCCATTCTTTTCCATTCTATTAGGCTTTTGCTGTTTAAGACCTTCGGGATGTAATAAGACTGTATTTTTGTAATGCAATGAGTAGTCAGATGTTGTTTTACTGATTTAGTTTCAGGGAGCGAGGCTCATGGGTTAAGGCCCAATCCATGTGCCTCAGCTTCTCTGCTGTTTTCATTCTTTTCTTTCTGTCATTTAGCTAGTTTTATTTATGATATTTTCATTGCTGTTATAGTTTGATGCTGTAGATTTAATCTTCTTATATGCGCTGTAGAATAGTTGATGAACTCCATAAAACCGTGAGGCAACCTTCCCCTCTCATCTTTGTGGATAGAGCTCGAGGAGGGTAGACCTTCTCGCAAACCAAAAATGCTTTCTGTTTATGATTCGCTGCTTCTCAGATTAGAGTAGAGTGCAATAACAGTTTCAGTCTTTCTTCCATTGTGTTGTCACGCATTTTTTTTGTTTTTCCGTGCATGAATCCGCAGGTTTGTTTGCAAGAATCAATGTTAAAGTTCCAGAGAAGTTCACCCTCGCCTCCCCGCGTCATTTTCCATCTCTATTTTCATGCTTCCAAACACCTTTGTTACGCTCTATTTCCTTCTTTTACTGCAGCTGTCGCCCTTTTTATTCACAAAACACTTGAAAAACCATCAAAGTTGGACCTCCTCCGCCTTTGCTCCTCGAATCTCTCGCTACCGTACTTCGCTCATCGCAAATCACATTTTCTATTGGTTTCCGTTAATACTTTTGCCTCCGAACCCCGATTGTGATATTACTCTAGCTCTCTGCCACGTCAACCATCACATTTCGCACTTTATAAATTTCGCCCTTATCGCAATCGCATCGCTGCACATTCTTGTATCGCACTTCGCACTTTACAACCTTTTCCCTTTTTTACCTTTTCCCCCTTTTTTTTATTTTATTTTTTGGTTGTTTTTTGTTTCTATAAATTTTGTTGTTGTTGTTGTTTATATAAAAGACTTACAACAATTCCATTCATATTGCATTTTGCACTTCGTAACCTTTTCCTGAACAACACTTCCGCTACCCGTCTAGCTGTGCGATATTGTGAATTGCGATATCACATTTCGCATTTCGCAGTTTTTATTCCGTCGCATTTCGCCTTTCGTAGTCTTTATCCCATCGCATTTCGCAACCTTTTTCCATTTTTCTTTTAAGACTTACTGCAATCGCAGATCGCATTTTCATGTGGTTTCCATTAATACTTACCGCTCTCGACACCGATTGCGATATTGTCATCGCACTCCGCCATCGGTCCTACCGCCACGTCATCCATCGCATTTCGCATTTCACATTTCGCATCACCTTCTCGTATCGTATTTCTCATTTCGCATTCGCCTCCCAAACAACACTTCTGTCTCTTCGCCCAATTTGAGATATTGCGATTTCGCATATCACATTTTTATCTGCCACTTATAACTCCTCCATCGCATATTTCAAGCCTCCCACTCCAAATCATATTTGCAATATCATAAGGTTTAATGAAATCTAATCCCATCTTTCCACCTCCAAGCCTTGTCCCATGTGTTAAGCCTTCAATTAACATCTTTAGCCCTTTCTTCTCCAAGCTACAAATCAACACTTTTTCAATTAGAATTAAGTCATGGATAGCTTAACTGCATGGTAGATAGAGCATAAGATAAGTAGGATGTGTTTAGCCGACTGGCCAAGTTAAGTGCGGTTTAAATTAGTTTTTTCTCTGCCATTTCTTTTCAGCAAGTTAAATTAGTTCCCTTTCCGTCATTTCCTTTCTACAATTTAAATTAGTTTTTTTTCTGCCATTTCTTTTTAGCAAGTTAAATTAGTTTCCTTTCCTGTAATTTCTTTTCAGTAATTTAATTTAGTTTCTTTTCTGCCATTCCTTTCTGCACATTAAATTAGTTTCATTGAAGTGTGACAAACTTCATTGAGAACCCCTAGAAGTAGCACCCTTTCGTAAAGCAGAAGAGGATGACATGAACAGAATGCATCCGCTGTGTATATAGCACTGTCACTTCCAAGTTTGTACGAACCCCGAGTTGATAAAGTAAAGTAGGGTAGCCCCTGGGAGTTGCAACACTCTTGGTGCAATACCAGGGCTAACCAAATATCTCAACAGATTCTTGGCACCAATCCAGTGAATGTGATGAGGTTCAACCATATGTTGACTCAAAGTGTTCACTGCAAAACAGACATCCGGACGGGAGTTCACTAAGCCGCTACGAGTTGTCGACACTCGGTAGGATTTGCTAGCACGGGCCCAACAACGTTTCCACTCAACTACTTAAAGTTGAGTCCCATTTGTGTCGACACAGACTTATAGTCCACCATACCAAATCTCTCCAGCAACTTCACGACATATTTTCCTTGAGAAAGGAAAATATCTCCTGGCCTCTGCCAAACCTCCAAGCCTAGGAAGTAGTGCATCAGTCCTAGGTCTTTCATCTCAAACTCGGAAGCTAGCTCCCTCTTACACTGATGAATGAGAGGGCCATCACCTGTTAGGAAGAGATCGTCCACATAGAGAACCAAAATGAGAGGCCTTTCTCTATCAACCATTAAAATAATGGTTCGGATCAACGTTTCTTCGAGTGAAGCCCAACTTCATCAAATAGCTATCTATCCTCTCGTACCAAGCCCTGGGGGCTTGCTTCAACCCATAGAGGGCTTTCTTCAACCTGCATACATGAGTGTCTCTATCTCGGACTTTGAACCCCAGAGGTTGCTCCACATACACCTCTTCCTTTATAGATCCATGCAGAAAAGCGGTCTTCACATCCATCTGGTGTAGATTCCATCCTTGCGTAGCAGCAAGGGCAATAATAGATCGGATGGTGGTATAGCGGGTCACAGGTGCAAATATATCATCATAATCTAAGCCTTCTTTTTGAGAGAAGCCTCGGGTAATGAATCTTGCCTTGTACTTTTCAACACTTCCATCAGATCCATGCTTGATCTTATAGAGCCATTTCAAGGTGACAATAGATTTGTCCTCCAGTCTTGGGACCACTTCCCAAACATCATTCTTCATAATGGACTCATATTCTTCGTGCATAGCATCCTTCCAAACTTGATGCTTTACGACTTCTTCAAATGTTCCAGGCTCAGATTGTACTATCGTACTCATGGCTGCTAGATACCCTTGGTATCTCATCGGCTTCTTGCTTTCACGGAATGTCCCCCTTGGGGCAATATGTCTCTCGACATCTTCGAGAGTATCCCTAAGCCATGAGGGTC
This sequence comes from Pinus albicaulis, assembly GCA_034641835.2. Classification (NCBI taxonomy): domain Eukaryota; kingdom Viridiplantae; phylum Streptophyta; class Pinopsida; order Pinales; family Pinaceae; genus Pinus; species Pinus albicaulis. The sequence goes on along the minus strand of CM076582.1, from coordinate 337,765,308 downwards.
TTCTCTTATTTGAAGGCGGTGGATCAATGGGATCCATAGGTCCTTCAACATCGGGCATCAGGTCATCCTTTGGCTCTTCCATCTTCCTTGCTTCTTCATCTTTTTTGTCTTCCTTGGAGCTAGGAAGATTTCTTACTTTCTTGAGGGAAACATTTTCATCGAAGGTGACATCGTGGCATATCTCCACTTCTCTTTGACCAGGCACATAGATTCTATATGCCTTCGAAGCTTCACTGTAGCCCACAAACATTCCCTTCTTTCCAAAAGCATTCAGCTAACTTCTCTTTTCTTTCGGCACATGAAAGTAAACAGGACAACCAAAAACTCTAAAATGAGAAATATCAGGTTTCTTACGAGAGAAAACTTCTTCGGGAGTTTTGGAGTCCAAAGCGGAATGCGAGCATCTATTTTGAACATACACAGCAGTGTTCGCAACTTCTCCCCATAGAAACTTCGGAAGACCTTGGTCACATAACATGGCGCGGGCAACTTCCACAATGGTCTTGTTCTTTCTTTCAGAGACACAATTTTGCTAAGGAGTGTACACAGTTGTGGTCTCCCTCTCAATGCCAATTTCTCTACAAAAGTCCTTAAACTCATTTGACTCATACTCAGACCCATTGTTGGTCCTCAAAACTTTGATTTTCTTCTCGGTTTGATTTTCCACCAAGGCCTTGAAGGTGCAAAACCATTTGAATGCTTCGTCCTTCTTCTTCAAAAAATATATCCAGGTTTTGCGGGAGAAGTCATCTGTAAAAGTCATGTAATAGGAACATCCTCCCAAGGATTTCATAGGTAGCATACCAGATAAGTCAGAATGTATCAACTGCAAGGTATCAGTTGTCTTTGTGATACTTTAGTGGAATGGTCCCCTTGTATGCTTCTCTTCGGCACAAGCCTGACATATACCTTCATGATCATCTCTAAATTTGGGCATCCCTGTCACCAGCTTCCTTGCTTCGGGAAGGGCTTTGTAATGAAGGTGTGCAAACCTCTGGTGCCATAACTCTGTTTGAAGAGTTGTATCACATGTCATAGCCCCCAATGGGCTTCCTCCAACCTGGTAGAGTGTATCAACTCTAAAACCAATAGAAAGAGCTTCCTTGAAGTTCTTCTTCCAGATAAGTACCTTTCCATCAACGAATGCCACCTTGAACCCTTTGTCTTCCATTGCCTAAATGGACACAAGGTTCTTCTTCAAATCAGGTACGTACAACACATCTTGTAATCGGAGGACTTGACCTTGAGATAGATGGAGGGTCACAGTCCCTGTCCCTTTCACGGGATAGGTGGCATTATCTCCAAGGATAATTTCCAGATTAGTATCCTTCTCAACCAAATCAGAAAGGGCTTCTTTATAACTAGTGAGGTGCCTTGAAGCACCATTATGAATTAACCAGACATCCAGGGTGTCGGGTGGAGATGCAGTAGAGAGGGAAGATACAAGAATAAAATCATTTCTCTTATTATCAACAACATTAGACTCATCGTACCTGGAATTTCTTGACCTCTTGAAAGATTGCCCATATCCATTACGATTAGAGGGAGCCTTCCTTTTTCCTTGGAACCTGTTGTTCCTGCAATTCCTTCTCGAGTTGTTGTTGTCATCATCCCTGGGAGAGTCCCTTCTATTAGGGCACTCTCTTGCATAGTGACCAACCTTGTTACAAGTGTAACATCTTCCCTTCCTTCCTTTGGGCCCTGCTCTACGATGGTTTGATTTCTCGGGCCACCATGGTTCTTCTTCTTTGCATGAGCGACGAAGGCCGTAGGGTCACCTCCATTACCATTAGAGGCGTACTCCATCATTCTTGTTTCCTCTTGAGTCATCAAAATCAGGAATCACATTATTATTGAGAATAGTGGTATTGTATACATGCCAATCATGGGGGAGACCTCCAAGTGCAATAAGAACCATGTCTCGATCAGATATTGCCTCCCCAATAGCTAGGAGGTTATTCCTAATTTCAGTGAGCCTCATAAAATAGGATTGAATAGATTCATCCTTACCCTTCTTGATATTCTTTAATTGATTCTTGAAGAAGAGGATTTGATTAGCATTGCTAGCCCTGAACATGCTCACTAGCTTATCATACACATCCTTAGATGTCTTGAGCTCAGAAATGTAAGCAACCAAGTGCTTTTGAATAGAATCCCGGATAATCATCTTTGCTTTGAATTCCCCTTTTCTATTTTTCATTTTCGTGGCAGCAACTGCATTTGATGGAGGCTCTTGAATATTCCCCTGTACATAGTCCATGACATCTTGATCTTCTAGCGCTAAATCCAAGGACATCTTCCATGCATGATAAGCAGACTTATCAGTCAATTTATCATCAGCCTTGAAACCCTTGTAGGTTGAGGAGGCCATTTGTCCTTGATAGGATTTCTTCCTTCAGAGATAGCTTCTAACACCAACTTGGACTCTTGGACTTTGTCTTCACCTCAGCTCTGATCCCATGTTAAATTTAGATAACAATGGTGTTCTATGCTTGATGCACTTTTACTTCAATCTTTCATAGGCCCAATACAAGATAGCAATCGCATAAACTTAAAAGTAAAAGGCTGATAGAACACAATAATAGATCAATAGAAGACAAGCCAAATATAGATTAGATTTACAATTCCTTATGTCCAACAAAGATATGAGATATTGTTGCGTTACGACGGTCAACAGGATGCTTCAACCAACAAAGTCTTTCTCGGGCAGCCAACACTTTCATGTGTCACACCCACAACCCTTTAAGACAACTCATCACAAGTCAAACCAAGGATAGTGCAGAAAAGTCAACGCATGCAGTTTCATAAAAGTCAACGCATCAAACTAAGGCTTCTGTCAAACAACCCGAAATTCCTTGATTTTAGTGCCCAGCTGTAAGGCCTCCTAAAATCGGAATTTCTGCAAAAGATTGATGTCAAACGACCAAGGGTTGACCATGGTCAACGCTGCAACAGAAAAGCCCTAAACAAATCAACGCAGAAAACAGAAAGCCCTAAACAGATCAGTGCAGAAAACAAAAAGCCCTAAACAGATCAACGCAGAAAATATAAAGCCCTAAACATATCAGCGCAGAAAACAATAGCTTCACTCCATACGTGTGAGAAGAAAAAGGCCTCCAAAGGCTATCGAACCAATCACATCACAAAGAGAGAATGTGTGATGAAATGATGATAAAATGACCTCCAAGTCTCTCCAATTTATATCCATCAATGAGGTTGTGTGACACATCTCTTAGGCATGTGGGATAAATCTGGCCAACCTTGTACATGTGGAAAATAAATTCAAGTTCAATGTTCTGCTCATCCGATCAAGATGATCTTTAGATCAATCTTGCACCTCTCTGAAAGAGGAATCCAACAAAAATATGACCATCGTCATATGAGCAGTGCAACATGGAGTTTGGACCTAGATGCCCAAATTAACATAGTCTCAACTAGTTGGCAGTTGGGTTGACCAACAGGATGATGAGGAGCTTAGCCCAGGGCGAGTGGAGGTAGCCACTTAGTTAGTGACTCCTAGTATAGGGAGAGTTTGAGCCAAGTGGGCAAAAGAGTTTTTTAAGGTGGATCGGGAGAGAGTTGGATCTCCCAATATACCACATCGAGGCAGAGTAAGCAGTCATAGAGATACTTGGGGGAACATGGCAGTTGTGATTGAGGTGGTAGACTCGCAGAGCATGGTTGGAAAGAACAGGTCTTCAGATCAGATTCCGCAGCAGAAAGCAGGGAGGTCTTCTAGTTTAGAGTGAGCAGCTGCAACAACATAGAACATTGTAGTGTTGGAGACAAATCCAGGTGGAAGAGGTTCTTCCAAAAGTACCTTCCTCGCTAAGAGGAGTGTCGTGAAGTGTAGCAAGAGAAGGTCTTCTTTGGTGCATGCCTTGGCTAGAAAGACCTCGAATTGTCCTCAGGAGATAGACTTCAGTTGTGGTGAGTTAATTTCCAGTTTGTGGGAATTTCAACCTTTGATTGAAGGAGGACGAACTATAACTCCAAGTAATGATTGGAGAAGAGAACTAGTTCGACTTAGTTAACTAGTCAGTCACAACTCAACTTCCAAATTTGTAACTTGCCTATTATAGCGTGGAAAAAACATATATAGGAAGGACGAAAGGCACAAGTTATTCAGTTGTTTTGTGCACTACGTTGTGAGACAAGACAAGAGCTCAAGAGATTATGAGAGAGAGGCTTGTGGTGTACGTACTTGGAGGAGCTACTGCGCAGTATTGAGGAGGCTTTCTTGTGGTAGAGTTGCGCTAAGAATTAATTGGCAATTCTGTGCTACAAATTAAGCATTGCATCCTAGGAATTAGTAGGCCCTATATGCTAGGAAATAGGGGACCTGTGTGCAGAGAATTTGGGCTAGGAAGTGGAGACCTGTGCGCAAGGAATTCGGGCGAGGCAGAGAGCAAGGAAGTAGGAGTTGGGTCAACAAAATTGTAGGGTGGTTTAGGCTAGTATAATAGAAAACAAGTGTGTTCTCAGTTGAACAATTTGCCTTGTGATTGATTCAATTGTTCAGTCACTAAAAGACCACGTCAAAGAAGAGGGTTTTCCCAATGCGTTTCCCAAGGAAATAATTGTGTAATTGTGTGACTGTGTTTTTTAATCTCTATGTTTAATTCCGTTGCTTAAAAGTGTTAAGAAATTCAGTGTTTTGATGAAAGAAAGTAGGTTCAGATTATTCATCTAAGCAGTTGCAGAATTTCGTGGAAAATTAATGGTGTTGGCAACATTTTGAATGCGATGCAAGAGAGACAAGGCCAAACACTATCTCAAGTCGAAAGGTATAAGCTTTAAAATCTATAACCATGCTGGGTTGGGAGACTGAATGCATGCACCTGATGATGTGGCGAAAGAGGGTGATTTATACTCTCTCTATTGAAGACTAATCTGACTCTAGTAACCTAAGATCCCACACCTCTGAACCATAAAGGACAATGGGATGAACCAAAGTATTTGTGAGTGACATCTTTGATATGTCTTGGAAGTGGTTTTGAAAACACTGTCTCTCAAGATAGGCAATGAAACCATAGACTTTGCTAGCTTGGGGTTGGAGTGCATGGCGTAGACCAAACTGAGGGCATGGAAGAGTACCCCCAAGTAGGTGTATATACAAGTGATCTCAATCCCCTCTCCTCTAAAAAAGAAATGGTGATCAAAGAGTGTCTTCTTCGATTTGTTGAAGATCATGACTTGGGTTTTACCCAGGTCCACTGTTAATTGTTGAAGGTCACAAAGAAGGGCTAGGGCATCTAACTGTCTTTGTAACCCCATGGGGGATGAGGCTAGAAGTAATACATCGTCGGAGAAAATAGGATAGATATCAAGACATAATGAAGTAGGCATCACTCTCCCTCTTGAATGTGTTCATGCAAACATGACTCTAGCTCGTCAATGTAGATCCCAAACAATGTGGGGGACAAGGGACAACCCTGTTTGACACTAATGGCACTCTTGATAAAGTTTGATCATCCATGTGCTATGCAAAGACGACCGAGCACTGTCTCATAAAGGCACATAATAGCTGTTAACAAGGTATAAGAGATATCTCTGAGTCTTTGGAACAAAGTCTTGTGGGGGACGACGTTGAAAACTTTCTGAAAGTCCACAAGGCAGCAATAGACTTTCTCAGAGTGATGTCGTGCCTCCTCAATAATGGATTGAAGTGTAAGGATGTGGGCTTGAAGTGTAAGGATGTGGTCAATGATCTAGTACTTAGGTCAAGATCCAACTTGTTCTCTGGCTATTAGTTGCCTCATCCTAAGGTCCTTTGAAAGCATCAAATGGAGGGATGTAGCATAAATTTTAGAAAACATATGGCCTACCATGATTGTCTAGTAGTTATTGGGATCCATACTAGAGCCCGATTTGTGAATCAGGGAGATAATGTCATATTTTTGAAGTTAGGAATAAGTTGCATATCCATTTAGGGAGGGTCTAGGAGACTACCACTTTTCTCCACAAATGTACCAAAGCTTTGGCTTTCTTGTTTGGTCAACATTTTAATTTGCAAAATAAACATAAGATCACTTCTTGGCCATTAACTAGTCATACCTTTGAATCTTCAACACATCTGTAATGTTCCCGAGAAATTAATCGCTCAAGAGACGAAGTAGCCTATTGATCGCCGTAGGTTATAGTCCTTGATAAAGGAGAAAATCTCAAAATACCTAATGTGTGGGCGAGTTTTGGGGCAGCTGGGAAAGGAAACCCAACGTTGGGGTTTGGAGTGAATTTTGCTCAATTAATTAAGGAGAGAATCCCCTCTAGGAAATTTATAAATACAAGAGGGTTGAATTAATTTGAATCATCATTGGATTGGATCAGTTATCTCTGTTTTCTTTGAGCTTGAGGCTTTGAGGGTTTTAAGACTTCTTTTCACTACTAATTTCGGTGGTGAAAGATTCCACCTTAGATAGTAAAACTACGTTTATCCTTTCTATTCTATTTTGTTCTAGCACAGGTTACTCTCTTTGAATGAATCAAATTGGTTCTGGCACAGCACATTCTCTTTGGAAACAACTCTGATCTGTTTGGCTTACATGAAAAGGGGCCTCAATGGATGTTTTTAGAAAACCCTAGCCACAAAAGTTTTTCTTGGGAATTCGATCAAGATAGGTCCTCTACAACTTCGTGGGCCAGATGCAAACAAAGGCCAGCGAATGCCCTAATCTAGACGGCAAGACAGATTTTCCCAGCCACCGAATTTTGGACGGATGGTTCTGAATAATGACACTGTCAGCAAATCACTGTCCTGTATCAGAACCGTAAGGGACAAGGTTGTAAATGAACAACTCTCTTCCAGCGGTCGTAAATACTAGCACGAGGGTTTGAAGGCAGTTCAGGTCAACAAATCGTAAAGTGTTATATCCTGCAAACGGACTCGTGAGGAATCATCAAGATAACACACTGTAATAGAGAATTGTGCCAATAATAGCAGATGTTAGCGCAAGTGTTACAGGGACTAGCTGTTGACTGTTTACGAATTAAAGACAAACAAATTTAATACAATGGAATTCCACATCCCCGTTTAGCGGCCACGTCAAGCATCTGAACGCGTAGCTGAAGTCGGCTCAAAAATATTCTGTTGGGGCATCATTTAATGAATGGAATTAACAGAACCCACCATTAAACTGTCTCATGGGACCAAGTAATTCTATTCGAGGCCACACTGAGGCCATAAAAAGCCCCGCAGAAGCTATGAAGGTGTTTCTGAGCCCTTGCAGAAGGTTAATTTTTTTATCTGACAGGCCTGAAGCTTAAGATAAAATTCGACTCCTGAAGCAAAGCTCGGAGGCGCATCTTGAACAGGCAAAGAAAGTCTGAAGCGATCCAGAGGTGGACCATTTCCTAAATTGTTCAGCTATCCAATCAAAGTGAACTGGCAAATAATCTTGAAGAGAGCTCTGACAGTTTGGTTTCTCTAAAGGGCATTTGAACTTGTGGAGACGAGATAGGTTGGTGACTGTTGTTATTTCTGCGGTAGCAACAGTTGAATTATAGAACGAATTGGAATCATCTGTTTATTGAATAAATTGTATTGGACCTGGATCGTGCTACTGGAACTGTAGTTAGTTTATTTTATGGTATCGAGTGCAATATTCAACTTTCTGATCATTGATAAATAGTTATTGTGAAAAGGAGACTGTATGGTTAATTCTAGACTGTGTTATTGAATGTTCTGTCCACTTCATCATCGAATCCAGAAAAGAAAATTTTGTTGAACCCTTAGTACCCTAAGAAATCCTAGGGCAAAAATTTCCCTAGGAAAATACAATGGTACCAGAACAGAATTCCTGCCAGCCTGGATGGTATTTGAAAATGGAACTACCGAAAGCAATTTTTTGGGAAAAGTATGCAGAGTTTTGGGAGCAGCAAGCAGAGTCTTGGAGGAAGCTAGAAGAGCAGCAAGTAGAAAATATCCGAAGATTAGAAGAATTTAATAAAATGGCGCAACATCTAAGAAAAATGAAATGGAATAACTTCTGGAATAGTGGCAAGAAAAACAAATCAAGTGAAAAACAAGGTATAAGAAAGGTGGAAGCAAAGACGAAAGCATGGACATGGCTGTATCCCCCGAAAGAGAAGGTATGCGATCAATGAAATCCAATATTGGGAGAAATAAATGAAGACCGTGTAGGGAAATGTGCAACAAAGGTTACTCAGCAGGATGCTCCGTTGTCGACAATGCAAGAACCATCAACGTTCTCATTGGATGAGAACTGCAATGAAAACATGGGAAACTATGCTGCGGGGAAGGATGCTGTGATGGCTAACATGCAAGGATTTCCAGGACCATTGGTGGATGAACATATTGAGAATAGTAGCTTGGAGGATTCTTCATAGGCTTATCAGAAGTCACATGAATCAGTAGAAGCACGGGGGATCTCGAAATCACTATTGGATAGAAGCACTGAGACTACAGGGGTTCTGCATGCAGAGGTCCCACTGGCGGACTTTCAGGGAACGCCAGAATTTATATTAGCTAAATTTAAAGCCGATAACAAAACCATGGCAATGATGGAACCTGCTCCCCATGACATCGGAAAAGGTCACATACAGGGAATAAACTGGCAATACAGGAAATGGTGACTCCATCTGTCAAGGCTTCTTCATTTAAAGGTGCCATACAGATGGGTTCAAAAGTTTACCAATATCTGAAGAATGGTAGAGGTACTGTCACATACAACATTCAGATGTGACTCCATCTGTCAAGGCTTCTTCATTTAAAGGTGCCATACAGATGGGTTCAAAAGTTTACCAATATCTGAAGAATGGTAGAGGTACTGTCACATACAACATTATGATTTGGAATTTCTGCATGATGAGGAAAGTTGGGGACTCTCAAAGATCATTGGAGGAAATGGAATCTACAGGTCTGGTGCTTAAAGAGGCCACTTTGGCGGAAGAAAGCTTCTCAATGTATTTTAAGCCTGTTTAACTGCTCAACGTTCTTCAACACCGAGCCTCAAACATCCTTTAGCTCTTCAACAAAGTTTAAGTTACAAAATACAGGAAAACATCAAAGTGAAATCAAAATGACTATCACATTCTCTAGACACGTGAGTGATGAAGTATAGGGTAAAATTTCTGGCCTCTATATATTTTGTTGTCAAGTTCCATTCATCACTCTTTAGAGGATTCTTCAGTTTATTGGGTGATTCATGCATGCTTACTGAAAACGTCAATTCAACAGGGATGCCATGAACAATCTGCGAATGATTTGCAGGAATTATAATATCTTCTGAACTTGCTTCTACTTGAGGTGTTTGACCATCGCAAAGCTTTCCATGACTGGTTCTCAAAGCCCTTTCAAAAGGATGGACCTTCTTCTCAGTCCCCTGAAGATGGTTGTCTTGAAACTGAGAAGAACATGATTATAATTCATAGATTGCACTAGATATTGGAACCTGTTATGCCTCGCTGTCGGGTTGAAGATGTAGAGGGGTCACTACCACAAAAGGTATTAGTGGTATTGAGATGTAAAATATCAGCCCTTCAGAGTGATATTTATGATTGGATCAAAGCAACAGGCAGTATTAGTCTTGATCCCCAGATTGAGTCCAGGAGAGTATCAGGCAATTCCAAAAGATAGATTAGAGCATATGTTCCACTGCAGAACAGGTGTTTGGAGCTGCGAAAGGTTTGCAACCATCCTTTACTAAGTTATGCTTACTGGGTGGACTATTCTAATGATTATGTTGTGTGATCATGTGGAAAACTTTGGGTTTTGGATAGAATTCTCATCAAACTCCACAAAGCAGGACATCCTCAAATTGTGCTATTCCATCAGATCCTGGATGGAATATTCTTAGAAAGACGAGTTACATGAACTGATCCGACTGTATTTGATGTGTCCTCCTATTCAGTACAACGACAAAGTTGTTGGATATATTGGAAGATTACCTGCAATGGCACCGCCTTCATTATAGAAGGATTGATGGAACAACTAGCTTAGAAGATTGAGAATCGACTATTCATGATTTCAATAAGACTGGTTCTGAATGTTTCCTATTCTTACTTAGTATCCGTGCAGCGGGAAGGGGCTTGAATCTTCAATCAGCAGACACAGTGGTCATATATGATCCTGATCCAAACCCAAAAAATGAAGAGCAGGCTGTAGCTAGGGCTCATATAATTGGTCAGAAGAGAGAGGTCAGAGTTATATAGTTAGAACTTAGAAGCTGTTGTAGAAACAATATCAATCTACCAGCAAGAAGATGAACTCAGAACTGGGGGAACAATAGATGATGAGGATGATCTTGCTGGTAAAGATCAATAAATGGATTTTGTGGAAAGCCTTGTTCATAACAACATTCAACAGTATAAAATTGATATGGCAGATGAGGTCATAAATGCAGGTCGTTTTGATCAAAGGACAACACGAGAAGATAGGTGTATGACATTAGAGACTCTTTTACATGATGAAGAGAGGTACCAAGAAACAATGCATAATGTCCCTTCATTGCAGGAAGTAAATCGTTTAAATGCTAGAAGCAAAGAAGAACTGGAGCTGTTTGACCGGATGGATGAGGAGATTGACTAGCCGGGTAAGATGATGAAGCATCGACAGATTCCTAAGTGGCTACATGTGGGCTCAAGAGAAGTCAATGCTGCTCAAGATGCTATGTCTAAGCAGGCGTTAAGTAGGGGTTTTGTAGTACCTATTGGTACCAATGTTTTAAAAAACGGAATCGGTCAGCTACGAGACCGAGGTAATGACTCGGAATCGGTAATGACTCGGTCGACTCGGTTTCAATGACTCGGTTTTTGTAAAAAATACATTAAATATTAATTTTTTTGTACAAAAACATAAATTTAAAGCTTTTTATTCATGTTTCCAAACACAAAGTATTACAATATAGATAAGTCACAAAAGACAACATATGATCAAAGTAGGCTCATGAATATATCCACTATATCAAAATTGCACCTAGTGCACTGTCCAATACAGGATGATGATATAGAGATCAAAACAAAAAACATAACCAATGTCACAGGTGACTCCTTTCGACAAGACATCAACCCTCTAGAAGGCCTGTGGTGATTCAAAGCATATAAAGAACCGTGGATTAAACCTACAGTGTTAAGTTCTGTGACCTGATTGAAGAGGGTTTCATTGTGTTTTTCTTCAAACATGAAAGCATTTGCAATTGAGCCATAGTAGCCTTCAAACCGAGTTATTAAGTTCCCTATCTATGTTGAGAATTTAACGTGGATCAACTCACGGCATCTTTGTACATTACTTTGAAGGCTTGATTCTAAGTATAAACAAGGTATTTCTGCCCCTCGTTTGAAGCAATTATGGAGGACTTCTTTGCTCAAGTAGAATTGAAGGGTATTTTTCTTCTGTTTCTCTTGATAGTGCATCCTTGTTATGAATTTGTTATTCTCATTGTTCCGAAGAAAGTTAAATCCCCTAATCTAAAGAAAAATTCGGCATTTGACATTGTGGTCACTCGACTATGAGGACTTAAAAGGTGACTTCATTTACAACTAGAAGGGTGGTATCCTATCAATGATCGTGAGGAGGACTTGTCCTAGAATTAGAGGCACATCATTATAAAGGACAGTTCTAAGGCCCTCCATAATTTAAGGAAGGCGAGATCTTGTATACATACGTTTGCAAGGTATGAATTGTAGCCTTAAAAAGACAATTAGCGGGCATCCTTTGTCATCTATATCAGTAAAATCAAGGAACCCTATTTTGTGTATAGAAGAAGAGGCTGAGTCTATCACTGTTACAATCTCTCTCACACACACACACACAAGTATTATAAGCTAGTTCCATCGAAGCCGACTTGTAAATCAATAATTAATATATATTCATGTCTTTGAAGCATTCATAAAAGGTGCCTTGAAGTCAATGAAAATACAAAATGCAGTTATGACTCATGAGAAGGGATGGTCTCTTTAGACATCAATTTGAAAATGATTTTTGAAGAATAGTAAAAGCCCTCCATGATGTCATATCGCTGACTAAGCTGCTCATTATCTAGCAGCTGATGTGATTTTAAGAAGGTTTAGTGGCAACCCTTCATGTGATTCTATTTTTGTCTAGCAGTTGAAGCAAAGGAAGTTCATCTAAGAAAAGTATGTAGCTCCTCTATGTTGGCATCTTTGGATAAAGATGATAGTGCCCTTGAAAGTCTAACAAATAGAAGAAGTGCAAGGCACTTTGAAGCAAATCCCTGTAGCAACTTGTATGAACGTAAAATCAGAGGTATGGTCTCTCTCATAGTATGTGTAATGCATTTATTTATTTTTATTTGTTTTAAGGCTCTTTTGATGGAGGGTTTAATTTGAATAAGAACCCTAGATGGCTCATGGAAAACCCTAGCTCACATATGAACCCTAATTTTTAGGGTTTGTGGATTCTAGGGTATTTAGATGAGGATGATGTTTTGAATTCCATCCTCCATTAGTGTATTAAAACCCTATATTGTATCTCATGCTTTTATGATCACATATTGTTCTTGGTCATTGTCACTAACATCATGTCATCAAGGTACATAGAGTTATTGGTGCTCTTGATTAAATACGAGTTCCATACCCTAATACATGACAAAATTCGATGGAAACATTGCAATAACCCAATCCTGAAATCCTGAAAAACTGATAAGTCTGCTGGATTTTGAATGAGATCTAAAATTCTACTTTCTCCATATGAAATCCAATGAAGTTGGAACCACTCTCAAACATCCTGAGTCATTTCATGGTAATGTTAAAAATTTAAGTAAAAGTGACATCCTTTTACTTTAAGAATTTAACATTACCATGAAGCTGCTCCAAAAACCAACTCCACAACTCTTCAGAAAACCTAAAACAAACCTAACAGTGGATTAAAAATCCGGTTTCAAGTCCACAAAACCGCTTTTTTTGGGCCCACCGGCCGGCTGTTTTGGCTCGGCCTGGTTAACTCAGGCCAGGCTTGGTTGGCCGGCTTGTTACCGAGCCGGTACAAAAATCGCCCGGCTCGGTAACAAACCGGCCAACCTAGCTGGTTTTGTACCTGGTCAGACCGGCCAGCGTAATGGCTCGGTCGATCAGGCTTGGTCGGAGTTGAGCCGGCCGTTTTTTAAAACAGAGATTGGTACTAAAGAAGAAGAAGATAAATTATGTGCAATGCCCCCTATAACCATTACTGAGAAGAAATCAGCCAGTATAGGAAATACTTCCAATCGAAAACTCCCTAAAGTTTCATCTAGTAACAGAAAACAACTACCTAATAAACACAGAGGCATGCAATCTTGTTAAATTTGGAAACTAGGGCCAAACTCCATGTTGCACTGCTCATATGATGGAGCTGATATTTTTGTTGGATTCCTCTTTCGGAGAGGTGCAAGATTGATCTAAAGATCATCTTGTTTGGATGAGCAGAACTTGTATTTTGAATTTATTTTTCCACATGTGCAATTTGTCATGGTCAGCCAGAATTATAATGTAGGCTCACAAGCCCCAAAAGTTGTGTCACACATCCACAGTCATGGATATAAAAAGGAGAAACATGGTGCTCATTTTATCATTCATTCATCTCACATATCTCTCTATCATCTGATTGCTTCGTACAGCCTTAGAGTCTTCTCTCTCCTCCACATGTGTGAAACAGGAAGCTGCAATTATCGGACTGGTTTAGGGTGTTTCTGGACAGCGTTGACTTTGGGTCAACTCTCATCATTTGACTGCGTTTTTTAGCTCAGAAATCCGATTTGGAGAGGCTGCAGCTGGAGGCACAAAAACCGAGCTCAAATGTTGACTTTGACTGCAACTTTGACTGCTGTTTTGACTGCAGATTTTGACTTCTGCGCTGACCATAATTGTGGACTGTTTTGGGTTATGTTTGACTTTGAAGGAAAGTCGAGTTTGACCGAGTTTGTTTGGAGGCTGAATTTCTGGTTTGACCAGCGAAGACTTTGCTGGCTAGGGCATCATGTTGACTGTTGTTCTCTCTCTCTATTGAATAAGAAGAATTACAAGAATATTTGTGTCTCTTGTCTTGGCTTGTCTTCTGTCGATTTATTTTATGTTCTATCAACATTTACTTTCAATGGTTATGTGATTGCATATCTGAAATTGAATTGGGCTAATAAGAAAGATTGAAGTAAACTGCTCTGAGCATAAAACATACCCATGGTTAACTAAAATTAACATGGTTTCCGAGCTATGGTGAAGACAAAGCCCAAGCAAAAGTGAAAAGAGCAATCACCGAAGTTGAATAGACAAGGATCAGGGACAATGACTTCCTCATTCTTCAAAACTGATGACAAGCTGAATGATAAGTCCGATTATCATGCTTGGAAAATGTCCTTGGATCTAACATTAGAGGATCAAGATGTTATGGACTATGTGCAGGGAAGGATCATCGAGCCTTCATCTAATGCACCGGTTGCCACTAAAACAAAGTACAAGAAAGGGGAAAACAAGGTGAAGAAGATCATCAGGGATTCTATTCATAAGCACTTGGTTGCTTATATCTCCGAGATGGGAACATCTAAGGAGATGTATGATAAGTTGGTTAACATGTTCAGGGAAAGCAATGCTAATCAAATTCTCTTTTTGAAGAACAACTTGAAGAACATCAAGATGGACAAGGGAGAGTCCATCCAATCCTACTTCATGAGGATCACCGAAATCAAGAATGATCTCTTAACTATTGGAGAGGCTATAGCTAACCGAGAGCTCACTCTCATTGCTCTTGGAGGACTTCCTCGACCATGGTATGTATTTAATACTACTATTCTCAATAATAATATAATTCTTGATTTTGATGAATTGTTGACAAGATGCACTCAAGAGGAGACAAGGATGATGGAGAGAGACCACCCCTCAAATGGGAATGGAAGTGACCCTACTGCCTTCACCGCTCATGCAAAGAAGAGGAACAATGCTGGTCCGAGAAATCAAAATCATGGAAGAGCGGGGGTCTCAAAGGAAATAAGGGAAGATGTTACAATTGTAACAAGTTTGGTCACTATGCAAGAGAGTGTTCCAATAAAAGGGACTCTCCCTGAGATGATGACTACAACAACAACAACTTCAGGGGGAATGATCAAAGGAACAACAAGTTCAAAGGAAGGAGGAAGGCTCCCTCTGATCGAAATAGAAATGGAAATGGTCGATCTTTCAAGAGGTCAAGAAACTCCAGGTATGATGAATTCAATGTTGTTGATAATAAGAGAAATGAATATATTCTTATATCTTCCCTCTCTGCTGCATCTCCTTCCGACACCCTAGATAATTGGTTGATTGATAGTGGTGCCTCAAGGCACTTCACTAGATATAAAGAGGCCCCCTTTGATTTGATTGAAAATGATACTAATTTGGAAATTATCTTTGGAGACAATGCCACCTATCCCGTGAAAGGGACAGGCACTATGACCCTTCATTTAAATCAAGGTCAAGTCCTCTGTTTGCAAGATGTGTTGTACGTACCTGACTTGAAGAAGAATCTAGTGTCTATCTCGACAATGGAAGACAAAGGATTCAAGGTGGCATTCGTCGATGGAAAGGTATGCATTTGGAAGAGGAACTTCAAAGAAGCGTTCACTCTTGGTTTCATGGTTGATACACTCTATCAGGTTGGAGGAGCTCTGCTAGGGCCATGACATGCAACACAACTCTTCAATCCGAGCTATGGTACCAGAGGTTTGCACACCTTCATTATAAAGCCCTTCCCGAAGCAACGAGGGTGGTGATAGGTATGCCCGATTTCAAAGATGATCATGAAGGTGTATGTCAGGTTTGTACCGAAGGAAAGCATACAAGGAGGGGACCATTCCCCTCGAATGTCACGAAGACAATCTGGTATTTTACAATTAATGCATTTTGATCTATCTGGTATGCTGCCCGTAACATCCTTGGGAGGATGCTTATATTATATCACTTTTTAGATGACTTATCCCGCAAAACTTGGATATACTTTTTGAAGAAAAAGGATGAAGCATTCAAGTGGTTCCGCATGTTCAAGGCCTTGGTTGAAAGTCAAACTAGGAAGAAGATCAAAATTTCAAGGACCGATAATGGAATTGAATATGAGTCAAATGAATTCAATGACTATTGCAGGGAAGCAGGGATTAAGAGGGAGACCACTGCTGTGCATACTCCCGAACAAAATGGTGTTGCTGAAAGGAAGAATAGAACCATTTTTGAAGCTGCTTGTGCCATGCTTTATGACCAAGGTCTTTCGAAGTTCCTATGGGGAGAGAAGCTAGGAACACTGCTGTGTATGTTCAAAATAGATGCCCACATTTTGCATTGGACTCCAAAACTCCCAAAGAAGTCTTCTCTGGTAAGAAGCCCGATGTATCTCATTTTAGAGTTTTTGGAAGTCTCGTATATTTTCATGTGTTGAAAGAAAGAGAAGCAAGTTGGATGCTTCTGGAAAGAAGGGAATGTTTGTGGGCTACAATGAAACCTCTAAGGCATATAGAATCTATGTGCCTGGTCAAAGAGAAGTGGAGATATGTCATGATGTCATCTTCGACGAAGATGCTGCCCTCAAGAAGGTTAGAAATCTTCCTATCTCAAAGGAAGACAAAGAAGAAGAAGAAGCTGGAAGGCAAGAAGAACTAATGCCTGAAGTTGAAGGTCCGATAGATCCTATAGATCCACCTTCTTCAAATAAAAGAAGACCCTCATGGCTTAGAGACACTCTCGAAGATGCCGGGAGACATATTGCTCCAAGGGGAACATTCCATGAAAGTAAGAAGCCAAATAGGTACCAAGGGTATCTAGCAGCCATGAGCACTATCGTACAATCTGAGCTTGGAATGTTTGAAGAAGCTGTGAAGCATCAATTTTGGAAGGATGATATGCACGAGGAATATGAGTCAATCATGAGGAATGATGTCTGGGATGTGGTCCCTAGACCGAAGGACAAATCTGTTGTCACCTCGAAATGGCTCTACAAGATCAGGCATGGAGCCGATGGAAGTGCTAAAAAGTTCAAGGCAAGATTTGTTGCCCGAGGCTTCTCTCAAAAGGAAGGCATAAATTATGATGAAATATTTGCATTTGTTGCCCGCTACACCATTATTCGATCGATCATTTCCCTTGCTGCATTGCAAGGATGGAGTCTACATCAGATGGATGTGAAGACTACCTTCTTACATGGCTCAATCAAGGAAGAGGTCTATGTGGAACAACCTCTGGGGTTCGAGATAGAGACACAAATGTATGCAGGTTGAAGAGAGCCCTCCATGGGTTGAAGCAAGCCCCCACGACTTGGTATGAGAGGATCGATAGCTACTTGATGAATCTGGGCTTTACTCGAAGTGATGCTGATCCAAACCTTTATTTTAAGGTTGATAATGACAAACCTCTTATTTTGGTTCTCTATGTGGATGATCTCTTCTTGACAGGTGCTGACCCTCTTTTTCCTTCCTTTATTTTAAGGTTGATAATGACAAGCCTCTCATTCTGGTTCTCTATGTGCACGATCTCTAACTGACAGGTGCTGACTCTCTTATTCCTTAATGTAAGAGGGAGCTAGCTTCTGAGTTCGAGATGAAGGACCTAGGACTGATGCACTATTTCCTAGGCTTGGAGGTCTGGCAAAAGCCAGGTGAGATTTTCCTTTCTCAAAGAAAATATATTGTGAAGTTGCTGGAGAGATTTGGGATGGTAGATTGCAAGTTCGTGACTACTCCGATGGAACTCAACTTTATGAAGTTGTGTGGAAGTGTTGCTGGGCCCGAGTTGGCAAATCCCACCAAGTATTGTCAACTCGTGGGGGCCTTGATGTTCTCAGTGAACTCATGTCCGGACGTATGTTTTGCACTGAATACGTTGAGTCAATACATGGTCGAGCCTCATCACATTCACTGGATTGGTGCCAAGAATCTCTTGAGATATCTTCGGGGCACAATCAACCATGGGCTGAGATACACTGCTGAGAGTATGAGGCTCCATGGATATACCGATGCCGATTGGGCAAGCAGTGTGGTGGATCGTAAAAGCACATCTGGATGTTGCTTCACCCTAGGTTTTGCTTCGATCTCCTGGATGAGTAGGAAGCAGAAATCGGTTGCTTTGAGTACCGCTGAGGCCAAATACATTGCAGCAAGTATGGCCTGTTGTGAAGCTGTTTGGTTGAGAAAGCTCTTTAGTGAGCTGTTGGGGCATGTGTTGGATACCACCGTGATCCTTTGTGACAACCAAAGTGGGATTCGTCTTTCTGAGAATCTCGTGTTCCACGATCGATGCAAGCATATTGATATTAGGTACCACTTTGTCCGGGACATGGTACAACGAGGCACCGTAAGGCTCCATCACATTGGGACTGATGAGCAGGTCACATATATTCTCATGAAGCCTCTATGGAAGGTCAAATTCATAACCTTCCGTGAGAAGCTTGGTATCGTGGACAAACCCTATTGTGAGGGTCTCGCTTGAGTTGGAATATGAGCTTTGGGATAGCTACTTGGAGCTATAAGAAATCACAGGGCTAGGTTCGCCTTACCTTGTTGGTGTGCTCTTTCCCCACCGTTATGATATTGAGCTGGTTCATCCTCTCTTTGATCTATGCTCCACATGCATCTTACCCATGTAGTTCGGGACTCATGGGAAGTACCTCTCATCTGGCTAATGAGTTGGGAAATGAGGATATAGACCATAGCATTACCGATGGACGCATCATGTATTGCTGTACTCTCTATGTCTAGGATGGGATGTGTCCAACAACTTGATCTGAGATCAAGTCTGGTTGAGGTTTTTACCTCCAAACTAACTTCGGGTTAGTGGAGAATGGTAAGGTCTTTTTGACTCACTCTCGATGATATTTTCTTATTATTTCTTTTATAGCAGAGCAGAGCCAACAAAGCAGAGACAGTGGGATGACACAGGATTGCATGATGATATATGATAGTACTAGATGACATGATTGCATAGGTGGACAGATGGATGGGTAGGTGGAGTTCTCCCTAGTTGAGAGGGAGTGTTAAATTTGGAAACTAGGGCTAAACTTCATGTTGCACTACTCATATGATGGAGATGATTTTTTTGTTGGATTCCTATTTCAGAGAGGTGCAAGATTGATCTAATGATCATCTTGTTTGGATGAGTAGAACTTGTATTTTGAATTTATTTTTCCACACGTGCAATTTGTCTAAGGTCGGCTAGAATTATAATGTAGGCTCACAAGCCCCAAAAGTTGTGTCACACACCCACAGTCATGGATATAAAAAGGAGAGACATGATGCTCATTTCATCATTCATTCATCTCACACATCTTTCTCTCATCTAATTGGTTCGTACAACCTTAGAGGCTTCTCTCTCCTCCACATGTGTGAAACAGGAAGTTGCAATTTTCGGACTGGTTTAGGGCTTTTCTGGACATTGTTGACCATCGTTGACTTTGGGTCAGCTCTCATAATTTGACTGCGTTTTTTAGCTCAAAAATCTGATTTGAAGAGGCTGCAGCTGGAGGCACAAAAACCAAGGTCAAACGTTGACTTTGGCTGCATTGTTGACTGTTGTTTTGACCGCAAACTTTGAATTCTGCGTTGACTAAAATTGTGGACTGTTTTGGGCTGTGTTTGACTTTGAAGGAAGGCCGAGTTTGACTGAGTTTGACCGAGTTTGTTTGGAGGCTGAATTGCTGGTTTGACCAGCAAAGACTTTGCTGGCTAGGGCATCCTGTTGACTGCTGTTCTCTCTCTCTACTGAATAAGAAGAATTACAAGAATATTTGTGTCTCTTGTCTTGGCTTGTCTTCTGTCGATTTATTTTATGTTCTATCAACATTTACTTTCAATGGTTATGTGATTGCATATTTGAAATTGAATTAGGCTAATAAGAAAGATTGAAGTAAACTACTCTGAGCATAAAACATACCCATGGTTAACTAAAAATAACAAATCTGTTAATGAAGGGGATGAGGAAATTGAAGTATGGAAGAGAAAAATGGTTCAACTACACATGAAGAAGAGGGATTCCCATTCTTAGAGATAGAAGGACAAATTTTGCAGCAGGATTTCTCATTGCTCAAGGACAAACAATGTCGGGAAGGGGGGACTGTAATGTTTCTAGGAAATTAATCACTCACAAGAGGAAGTAGCCTATCGATCTCTATAGGCTATAGTCCTTGATAAAGGGGAAAACCTCAAAAGACCCAATGTGTGGGCGAGTTTTGGGGCAGTTGGGCAAAGAAACCCAAAGTTAGGGTTTGGAGTGAATTTTGCTCAATTAATCAAGGAGAATCCCCTCTAGGAAATCTAAAAATACAAGCGGGTTGAATTCATTTGAATCATCATTGGATTGGATCAATTATCTCTATTTTCTTTGAGCCCAAGGCTCTGAGTGGTTTTAAGACCCCTTTTTCCCTACTAATTTCGGTGGTGAAATATTTCACCCGAGTTAGTAAAAATGCCTTTATCCTTTCTATTCTATTTTTTTCTGGCATATGTTACTCTCTTGGAGTGAATCAAATTGGTTTTGACACAACATATTATCTTTGGAAACAACTCAGATTTGTTTGGTTTACATGAAGAGGGGTTTCGGTGGATGTTTTTTGCAAACCCTAGCCACGAATGTTTTCCTAGGGAATTCGATCAAGATAGGTTGTCTGCAACTTCATGGGCCAGATGTAGACAAGGGCCATTGAATGCCCTAGTCCAGATGACAAGACAAATTTTCTTAGCCACCGAACTCTAGACAGACGATTATGAACGATGACACTGTCAGGAAATCACTGTCTTGTAGCGAAATTGTAAGGGACAAGGTTATAAATGAACGACTATCTTCCAACCATCGTAAATACTAGCACGAGGGTTTGAAGGTAGTTCGGGTCAACAAATCGTCAAGTGTTATATCCTGCAAACAGACTCGTGAGTGACCATCTGTACGGGGAATCATTGAGATAATACACCGTAACAACGAATCGTGCCAATAGTATTAAATGTTATCGCAAGTGTTACAGGGATTAGCTGCTAACTGCTTATGAATTGAAGACAAGCGAATTTAATACAACGAAATTACACGACCCCATTTAGCAGCCACGTCAAGCATCTAAACGTGTAGCTGAAGGCGGCTCAAGAATATTCTATTGGGGCATCATTTAATGAATGGAATTAACAAAACCCACCATTAAACTGTCTCATAGAACCAAGTAATTCTATTTGAGGACACACTGAGGCCATACCAAGCCATGCGAAAGTTACGAAGTTGTTTTTGAGCCCTTGCAGAAGGTTACTTTTCTTATCTGACAAGCTTGAAGCTTAAGATAAAATTCGGCTCCTGAAGCAGAGCTTGGATGGGCATCTTGAATAGGCAAAGAAAGTCTGAAGTGATCCAGAGGTAAACCATTTCCTAAATTGTTTAGCTATTCGATCAAAGTGAATTGGAAAACAATCTTGAATAGAGCTTTGACAGTTTGGTTGCTCCAAGGGAATTTCGACTTCTTTGGTTTCTATTTGTGGAGACGTGATAGGTTGGTAACTGTTGTTATTTTTGCGGAAGCAACAGTTGAATTATAGAACGAATTGGAGTCATCTCTTTATTGAATAAATTGTATTGGGCCTGGATCGTGCTACTGCAACCGTGGTTAATTTATTTTATGGAATCGAATGCAATATTTTACTTTCTGATCATTGAGAAATAGTTATTGTGGAAAAGAAACTATATGGTTAATTCTAGATTGTATTATTGAATGTTATGCAACCAACTCACAAAATAGAAGAAAAGATAGATCACCGACTTAAAAATTATCCTCTTCGAGTGGGAAACCTCCTTTACATTACATAAATGAACAATTCTTGGATGATTCAAATGACAAAACCTCCTTTCTATATATAGGAGTCTAAGGAGTCATAATATAATCAGGGCCAACATAATAATAATAATGTAAGGGCACAACAATAACAATAGTGGGCTTCTATAGGGCACAACAATAACAATAAGGGGATACACTAGTATTATAGGGACCTAACGTGCCCCTCTCCTTAAAAAAAGTGTTGTCCTTAATGCTTGAGTAGTTATGGATGCTTCTGTATAAAATTCTCATCCTCCCACGTGGAATCTTCAGCAGGTAAGTTCTTCCACTTGATGAGATACTTTGAAATTGATCGATTTCGTAGCTGTCAAGTTCTTGTTTCCGTGATTGCTTTAGGTTCCATTATGATTTTTCCTTTCTTATCAAGTTTTGGCAATATTGTTTGAACTCGGCCCGAAACATGAAACATGGAAAACTGGGTGCCCTCGGGAAGATGTAGGAAGCTCCAATTTGTATGCCATAGTACCAATATTTTACAACACCTTGAAGGACCATAATATTTTGGTGATAGTTTATTATCCTTCTTAGCTTGCTTGAGGGACATTTGTTTGTATGGTTGTAGCCTTAAAAATACCTAGTCGCCTATACGAAAACTTTCGCCGCGATGTTGATCTACCTGTTGTTTTATTCGATTTTGCGCCAAAGTGAGGTTATCTTTTAAGAGTTGGAGAACTTGTTGTTGATGCTCGATGTGATCTTCCACAACTTGAACCTTAGAATTTTCTCTTAAAAATGATGTGATGGAAGGTGGAGGATATCCATGAAGTACCATAAATGGTGTCATTTTTGCTCAGTATTGAAGGAAGTGATATACCACCATTCAGCCAGAGGTAACTACTTGACCCATTGTGTTTGTTTATTTGATACAAAGCAACGAAGATATCCTTCCAAACATTTGTTCACTATCTTAGTTTGCCCATCAGATTGAGGATGATAAGATGAGCTATGAGTACCCAGACAAGAAAATAATTCCGTCCAAAAATTTCCAGTGAAAATGGGATGTCTGTCGCTTACAATAATCTTTGGGTTTACATGTAGCTTTTGAATTGTTTCCATAAATGCAGTAGCAATTGTACTAGCTTTAAATGGATGAGATAATGCACAAAAGTGTGCATACTTGGTAAGTCTATCAACTACCACCACGATGATGCTCTTTCCTTTGGACTTGGGTGAACCTGTGATAAAATCCATTGAAACCTCCTCCCAACGTTGACTTGGAATGAATAAAGGTTGTAACAGACCCGAGATCTTAATTATCTCAACTTTATTTTGTTGGCAAACCAAACGTTCCACCACAATCTTTTGAATATCAGAATTAAGGCCATCCCAAAAAAATTCCTTCCTAACCCTGTGGTAAGTTTTAAAAATCCTGAGTGCCCTCCTAATGGAGAGGTGTGCAATTCTAGAAGAATCTTTTGTTTGAGTTGGGAATTCTTACGAAGGTATAAGTGATATTTGTGTTAGGATATTCCGACACATAGGAAATAGTTAAGTATAGCTTGGTCTAGCGTAGAGTTAGGTAAAGTGTGTTTCTTTACTATGTACATTTGTAACTTATAATCCGATGGTCACAATATGTAGTAATCCGACGGTTCACTCTCCTCAGTATTACCGACACTTGATCCGTGGCTTAACACCCGATTGGTCCATGATCTCTATTTAAAGAGCATGGAGAGTCATTTGTCTGGTAACCGTTTATGAGAGAAGTTTATGTAAATTTTCTTTCTTTATATTAATAAATTGCCTGAAGTGGCCGCGTTGGCTCAAGTCGTGGACTGTTTCCCTCTTTGAGGGTTTTAACCATGTCAAATAGTGGTGTATAGATCTATGATCTATTTGTGAGCGACGACCTTTGGTTTTTGATCTAAGAAACTTACCCTGTAAATTCCTACATGGTATCAGAGCCATTTTGAGGGCCGCATCCATTGTTGATCCAAATCCGAAGCCGGTTTGACTACATGCGACTGACGTTTTCCAGATCTACTATTTCCGAAATTTGTCGTGCCTGGAGAACTGCCTTGTTGTGTCCGGAGCATCTGTTACAGTGTGGAACCCCTTTTGTTTCATGCAAAAAGGTTTCCGGTTGCCTAAGTTATGACATTTTAGATCTGGAGGTATAAAGTATCTGTTTTGCAGTTATATTTATTAATATTTTTGTTTATTTCGGTTCCCTCTGTTTATTTCGGTTTATATTTTTTTATTGTTGGATCTATACTCTCTTCTCTGTGTATGCTCTTTGCTCTGCGCCGTGTGCGATCTCGGCAAATCAGAAACAAGAAGACAAGATTTTTTTTTGCTACGTATGCTCTTTCCCCACGTTTTTGTGCGATCTCGGGAAATCAGAAATAGTGAAAAAATAGATAGTTGCCAGTAAGACTAACTGAAAATCTAACATTCTGTTGTAAGGTTTGTTTTTTTTGCACAGATTTTGTGTTTTTTTTTTTTTTTTTTTGCAGGAAAAAGCACGCACATGGAAGAGAAAAAAAAAAAAACCCCCTTCCTCCTTTCAAACAATTACAAAATCTTTTTACTAGCTCAATTGGTGTAAAGTTAGTTTATGAGAATAGAGGTCTTGGGTTCAAGTCTCTTTCTCAAGCTTCTTTTTCTAAAAAGTTTTTTGTTAAGGGGGGGGGGGGGAGATTTTTTTAAGTAGAACTTCATCATCAAATTTCAACCGTTCTCGTAACTATTCAACATCTACAACACATTTTTTTTCTTCAAAAAGGCATAACTTCTTCATCCGAAAGTTGTTTTTCGAGCTGTTTTTTTTGAATCAGCCTAATTTTTCGAGATTTTTCCATTGGAGCAGTTAGTTTCAGCCTTTTCAGCTTCAGTTAAAAAAATAAATGGAAAGTGCATGGCCGGTCATGCTTAATAGCACCAATTATTTCTAATGGCTACCCCACATGGTAGATTTACTTAGAAGTAAAGGGCTTTATAGAATAGCCACAGGACAAGAAACTAAACCTACCGATGGAGAAAAAGTCGCTAAATGGGAAATAAACAAGATCAAGCACGAGGGTTGATAGGAATGTCCATTGCTCAAGATCTTTGATTTTATATCCTAGAAATTGACACCCTTGATGTAGCCTTGAAAAAGCTAAATACTGTTTTTGGCATTCAAAATGAAATTAGGGCCCACCAGCTTGAAAATGAGTTGCTTACTTTGGACCCCAATAATTTATCCTCTATTGAAGATTTTTTGTCCAAATTCAAGACCTTTAGACTTCTTTTAGAAGGTTGTAAGGTCAAAAAGGAAGATGGTAGCCTTATCTATTCCATTCTTGATAAGCTTGGCTCTGCATACTCTGTATTTGTTTCCACCTTCCATTCCACTAGAGAAGCCATCATTTCTCAAGGAATAGCCTACAAGAACCCCTCTTTCGATGCCTTTTGCGATTCTTTGATAAGAGAACAAGAAAAATTCTTACATCTTGGTTTTATTAATATGGGAAACTCTTCTAAGAAAGCCTTAGCAACCCAACAACTACCATATCAAAAGAATCAACTACCATATCAAAAGAATCCTAAGAAGCAACATCCTAAAAAGAATGGTCCTAAACCAAGCAAGGGCCTTAAGCCATTTCAGCCGCAAACTAAAAGAGCAACTCAACAAAATGATAAGGCAAATAAAAACAAAGGGAAGAAGACAAATAGACATTGCAACTTTTGTAATCGTGATGGCCATGTAGAGTCCAAATGTTTTAAGAAGACGAAAGCCTTAGAAGCAGCAATGAAGAAGCACAACATCAATTTGGAGAAATCTTCAACTTCATCTTCAGGAATGGCACTTTTGGCTTGTGGTTGTCAAGCATCAAGATCTGGTTATGCATTAAATGTATCTTTTTCTTCTCATTCTCATGAGTGGCTCATTGATTCTGGAGCCTCTTACCACATGGAAAAAAATAAAGCCATGTTTTTTTCTTTAAATGATTGTAACACCAAAAATATTTATGTTGGTGATGATAGATCTCTTAGTGTTGTAGCGTCTGGAACCATTCATCTAGATAATGGTCAATTTAATGATGTATTATGTGTTCCAATTCTTAAGTTAAGATCAGACAATGGAGGAGAATACGTTAACAACAAATTTATCAACTTTTGCACTAAGCATGGCATTCAATTGCAACATATTGTTCCATATACTCCACAACAAAATGGTGTAGCTAAAAGGAAGAATCACACCTTAAAAGAAATGGCTAATTGTATGCTTCAATCTAAAGGACTTGGTCTCAATTTTTGGGCAGAAGCAATTAACTGTGCAAATTACATAGTAAATCGCATTCCTACTAAGGTTTTAAGGAATATAACTCCAGAAGAAGCCTGGAGCTCAATCAAACTACATGTAAGTCACTTTCGTGTTTTTGGAAGTGATGCTTGGGCCTATATTCCAGATGTGAAACATAATGCCTTAGAACCTAAGGGTGAAAAATGCATTTTTGTTGGATATTTTGAAGATGTCAAAGGATATAGTCTTCTTCAACTAAAATCCAAAAATGTAATCATTAGAAGAGATGTAATCATATGAGCCTAGTTCGGCGGGTGTGCCACCTTTGCCCTGTGAGCCTGATTCGGCATATGTGCCACCTCTCTCTATCTCTTCTATTTTTGACAACATTCCTTCTAGTTCAGATGACGAAAGCGAGGATGACAATCCCCCTCCACCTCTTGAAGATGTTCCTTCAGCTCCACAACTTCCAAGATGGGTCTGCTCTACTCGGGATGCAGTAGGTTCTCTTGCAGGTGACCCTGTAGATCGACGTCGTACACGTTCTCAGTTCAAAAGAGCCTCTTCCTTATTTGCTCAAGTTCTCGAAACCCCTGATCCAGACACCTTTGAAGAAGCTTCAGGTCATCCAGATTGGGATGAAGCTATGAATGAAGAATATCGTTCCTTATTAGCAAACAATACTTGGGATCTTGTTCCTCTTCCAAAGGGAAGAAAACTTGTCAGATGCAAATGGGTTTACAGAACAAAGTTTGGTCCAGATGGCAAAGTGGATAAACATAAAGCTCGTCTTGTTTCTAATGGATTTTCACAAGTTGAAGGCATTGACTATACTGAAACCTTCTCCCCTGTTGCCAAAATGAATTTTATTCGCCTTGTTCTTTCCCTTGCTGCCTCCTTTAAATGGGAAGTCCATTAGATGGATGTTAAATCTGCCTTCTTACATGGGGATTTACATGAAGAAATCTACATGGAACAACCCCCTGGCTTTATCCAAAATGACTCTAGCCTTGTTTGTCTCCTTAGGAAGTGTCTCTATGGTCCCAAACAAGCTCCTCGGGCTTGGTATGCCAAAATGGATAGCTTTCTCTTAGATAATGGCTTTTCTAGGTGTCATTATGACAACATTGTCTACACCAAGAAAGTGGGTAAGTCCTTCATCATCCTTGTTCTTTATGTTGATGACCTTATCTTTACTGGTAGTGATCCCAACCATATAAACCATGTGAAGTCTAACCTCAAAAAGAAGTTTGAAATGACAGACTTAGGACACTTGCATTATTTCATTGGTCTTCAAGTCTCGCAATCCAAAGAAGGTATTACCCTTTCTCAGTCCAAGTATGCTTGTGATCTTCTACGCTACTTTCACATGGAAGACTGTAAGCCAGCCCCTTCCCCCTTTCAGTTTGGAGTCAAGCTTTCAGTCACTTGTACTACCCCTGAAGTTGATGCTACCTTATACTGTCAACTTGTTGGTAAACTTCTGTATCTAACTCATACCTGTCCTGACCTTTCCTTTGTTGTTGGTCTTGTTGCTCAGTTTATGCACCAACCTCATGAAAGTCATTGGAAAGCATCTAAAAGAATACTTCGATATATTTGAGGTACAGTGCAGTTTGGGATTCATTACAGTGCATGAGCATCTCCATTGTTGATTGGTTTCACTGATTCTGATTGGGCTGGTGACCTTGATGATCGAAATTCTACTACAGGATATGTATTCACTCATGGTTCAGGACATATTACATGGTCTTGTAAGAAACAAAGTGCCATCTCTCTTTCTTCAGCAGAAGCAGAGTATCGTGGTGCAATTGAAGCCAACAAGGAAGTCATGTGGCTTCGTCAGATTCTGTCTGAATTTGGTCTTCATCAGTAGCATCCATCTACCCTTTGGTGTGATAATCAGAGTGCCATTAAGCTATGTAAAGATCCAGTTCAGCATCAATGTATGAAACACATTGAGCTCCACATACACTTCATCAGAAAGCTCATTCATGATCGTGTTCTTGAAGTGCAATATTGTTCAACCAATGATCAAGTTGCCGATATCTTTACAAAGGCTCTCACAGAAGCGAAGTTTACCAAACTTCGATCTATGCTTGGAGTTCAGGAAAGTTATCATTAAGGGGGGATAGGCTCTAATGCCTCATTCCTTCTCCTATTGTGTCACCTTTGTAAATCCTTCAATCCTATCCAAAGTTTTTCTTAAGGGGGGTTGTTAGGCTATTTCGACACATAGGAATTAGTCTCCTTTTGTGTCACCTTTTAAAATCCTTCAATCCTATCTCAAGTTGTTCTTAAGGGGGGATGTTAGGATATTCTGACACATAGGAAATAGTTAAGTATAACTTGGTCTAGCGTAGAGTTAGGTAAAGTGTGTTTCTTTACTATGTACATTTGCAACTTATAATCTGACGGTCAAGATATGTAGTGATCCGACGGTTCACTCTCTCCTCGGTATTATCGACACTTGATTCGTGGCTTGACACCCGATTGGTCCATGATCTCTATTTAAAGAGCATGGAGGGTCATTTCTCTGGTAATCGTTTTCGAGAGAAGCTTATGTAAATTTTCTTTTTTTTATATTAATAAATTGCCTGAAGTGGCCGCGTTGGCTCAGGCCGTGGACTGTTTCCCTCTTTGAGGGTTTTAACCACGTCAGATATTGGTTACTGATATGTGATCTATTTGTGAGCGGTGACCTTTAGTTTTTGATCTAAGGAACTTACCTTGTAAATTCCTACAGTTTGTACCATAATGAATCATTTTTCCAGCTAAATGTATTAGATGTACTGGGATCTTGCTGAAACTTTTGAACGAGTGCCGACACTTCTTCGTTATTCTTCCATTCATCCCTTGCTTCAACTATCCAATCTCGTTGGATAATAGAAATGACACAAAACAATGCTTCCACATCCTCATCCTTTCTTGAGAGTGCATCTGCAACAACATTTTGCTTCCCTTTTTTGTAGATGATTTCAATGTCATAGCCCAACATCTTTGTGACCCATTTTTGCTTCTCTTCTGAAGATAATCTTTGTTCTAAAAAGTATTTAAGACTATCATGATCCATTTTTACCTTGAAGTGTATTCCCATTAAGTAAGGTCGCCATTACTTAAGTGCATGTAGTATTGCTAACATTTCCTTCTCATAAATAGCTTTGTGTAAATACTTTCCTTTGATTGGACGACTTTCAAAACTAATGGGTCTTCCTTCTTGCTTTAAAACAACACCAATTCCATTTCCTAAGGCATCACATTCCATAATAAAGGTTTTTGTGAAGTTTGGTGTATCGAAGACCAGTGCCTGGCACATTGCCTCTTTAAGATGTTCAAAGGCCTTAGTTGCTTTTGGAGTCCAAGAAAATGCATCTTTCTTCAGTAATGTTGTTAGAGGTGCTACTATTCTCCCATAATTCATAACAAACTTGCGCTAATACCCTGTCAACCCGAGAAATCCTCGCAGATGCTTTATGGTTGTGGGGATTTTCCATTCCTTAATGGCTTTAATTTGTTAGGGTCTACCTTAACACCCTCATGAGATACAATATGACCCACATATTCTGTTGAGAAATTGAGGGCTTTTATTAAAATTTCTCTTCTTGATAATTACTTGTGGTTTACTTTATGCTTCTTTCTTAGATCTTGTCTTCGTTAGATTATTATGTTCTTCTCATCAATTCAATTATTGATCTGATTGGGAATATTAGTTATGCTATGCTAAGATCTTGTTCATAATATAAAGATTTGTGATTAAGGTTTGTCTTCTAAATGGCAAGTCGAAGTAGGTGGTTTTTTTATTTTTATTTATTTATTTATTTTGTTGTTGTTGTTGTTGTTGTTAAATTTATGTTCATGAATTCTTTTACATGAAATCAAAC
Source organism: Pinus albicaulis (assembly GCA_034641835.2). Lineage (NCBI taxonomy): Eukaryota > Viridiplantae > Streptophyta > Pinopsida > Pinales > Pinaceae > Pinus > Pinus albicaulis. The sequence continues at coordinate 337,735,427 of CM076582.1, read as the reverse complement.
ATAAAATGGAAGCATGTAATCAACAACCTTACACCAACAATTGTTTAAGGAGTTCACCCCTCCTGGGCTACATTTCCTTGGATCAGCTCCAATGGCTTGATCCCTTCTCATTAAGCAAAATGAATGAAACAAGGAGTACATCAAATGCTGAACAAGGGAATGATAAGTTTCTCCTACAAAGAAACATAATGTTGCAAGTACATCATCCCATAAACATGCTAACCTTCAATCAAGCATGAAAATAATCAACAACAATAGGCATCTTACATCAAGATCCTAAACTCCATATTCAGGAGCTACAATTGCAAAACATAACACGATGTAGTACATGAACAAATCTCTCCTTCAATGACATAAAGAGGAAATAAGTATGAAAAGTTACAACACTAATGAATTTGCTGTTTCAGAAAGAATATGGAGAGTAGACAACCCCTACAAGGCCATCTTCAACATCAAACTCCTGCATAAGATGTTTCAACACTATGGTTGATCATGGCACCCTTTGGCTTCAACTTGCAAAAAAAACCTATCTAGAGTGCTCTGTGGATCCTAAGACCTGTTCCATTGAGTCCAAAATACTCAAAAATGGTACCTTGGCCTTTTTCTGCATTCAATTTGGTTGAAAACTCCAGGAGTTATGACATCTCCTAGTTCTCCCACTATTCGCTCCACAAATTGCACAAAATGTGGGCCGGTCCTACAAATCCGCCCGAAATTTGGCAAACTGTCCTACAATTTCGCCCACTGGCGGCGCAAATTGTGGGATGGTTAAATTGCTAATAACGCCATAAACTGGATTAGCACTAACAAAACTTTATTAAAGTTAATTAAACTGGATTAGCGTTTTTAATTGCGCGCTTATGGGTTAGCGCTCCTGTGCTCTGCCTGTGGTCTTGGTTCCTAGTCGTATGGTTTGGGGGCTGACCGAAGGGACTGGCCTCCTCTTCCCCCAATGGCGCATTGTATTAAATTTAAATATATGTGGAGTGCATATAATGTTAAGAACCATAACACAAAGGAGTTAGTAACGATGCATGTTAGTTCGGTGGAGGTCTCAGGTTCAACCCTCGCCCAGTCCCTCTGGTCCTTAATCAGATTTTTACAATGCCATGAGGGGAGTGCGTGGCGGCCCCAGGCTGAGCCACATGTCTCCTTCTCATTGGCCTGTCTGTGACCAATAGAAACTTGCCAACTCTCACCAAGACGCACCGACCACCATATGCCACTTGGCAGTCATTCATTCGCCGAAGAGATGGGTTGACCAACCCGTTGACCTGCCTAGTCAGCATGCCACGTTAGCAGTACAAATTGCTGACTTGGCTCCCTGCCTGCACAATGTTTTTCCAAATTCGCCTGTTTAGGAAAACGAACATAACACATTTTTGAGGCCATACTGAGTCCATTTCACGTGAAACGAGTTGACGCTTGTCATGCCTTGACCAAATGGAGTTATTGACGACACCCATAAAATGAAAGTGCCTTAACAACTGCAACTTAATCATCGCACCATTAAAATTTTCTAAATGCAATGAAATGGCGAAGTCATTTGCATCAACCTAAAACTCAAATGACCTTTTGCTTCGAAGCATCACATGCCTCTTGTTGTTTGCTTCTCCACTGAAAAGATTTTCACACACGTCAATGCAAGTCAAGGAGCTACAATAGAAGAAATATTATCAAAAATTTTCCTCCAACATTGGGTTGCTCCCAAAAAAGCCTCTTATCTAGATGAACATCTTGGGCGTTTGACCAATCCACAATGGTGTCAAACTTGGAGAGGTTTGCCTTCAACTTACCTCCTCCAACATTATAGCCCAAATACATCAAAGAAGTTTTACCCAACTCATACTTTGATACCTTCACAAACAAATGTTCATCCTTACGACATCAAGTATTTTTTCTCTCATACATGACATGTTCATAATGGAATATTTGTAAAAATGACAATGTCATATAAGTGGATTATCACCTCTAGAGATGGCTCCAAATCATCCTCCTCCTTATGCATGAAAGTATTAGGAGTATGGCAAATATCACAAAACATAATAAGCCATTCAAACAAACCTTGTTTAATGTGAAATGTCGTCTTCCACATACCTCCTTCAACAACTCTTCTTTGACGAAAGCCACTCTTTTTGTGCCTCACAATACAATGCTTTCCATTCTTTTTGGTCACCAAAACTATAGGTGCACTGCATGGTGGAAGTGATGGTCAAGTGATTCCATTGTTCAACAACTTGGCTTTGCTTTGGTATTTCTGCAGTTTGCATCTTTGACATCTGATGTATGCCAATGTCACAATGAAACATTCTTGCTACAAAATCTTTTACCAAGGATTAAATCCAAAAAGAATTTAGCAAATAAACCGAACAAGTTTCACATAGAGAATACTTGTGTAAATGAGTGCCTAACACATTAGTATCCTACTACATGTGTTGCTACTACTCATACAACAATTTGAAAATGCTTTCTAAAAATATAAATAGAAATGCATTTTTACAACATGGAAATAACTTGACATCAAAATTTTCCATTAAAAATGACTATGCACAAGCCAAACTTAGCATGACAATTCTCAAAACAAAACACTGTTGCATTTAAAGTGATTTATTTATGAATATCACCTTTTACAATAGTACATCTATGGGACATGCAACTAGTGCAAAACAAGATTTACAACTTCAATTGGACAAATAGTCCGCCCATTTCTTACCCAACCAGGTAAATGAACCCTCTATTTGAACTTCTTCTCCTTCTGGAGCTGCTTGAGGTATGTTTGCATCTTGCGCCACTCTTGCCATGGTTGCTTCCTCTTCAGGTACATTCAACTTGCTTGCCCTTTCCAGGATGAAGATGTGGAAACAATTTCCAACATATTGCAACCCAATGTCTACTGATTTTGCAATGAGTACAAAAGTTCTTTGGAGCTCCTCTTGGCTCACATGCCTCCTACTTTTGATTAATTTTTCCCTTCTCAGGATTCTTTCCAATAGACATGTTCATCTTTTTGATAATTGCTTCCCTCTTTTCGCACTTATCTACACTATGGTTAGATGAAAGGCAAAAAGTACATGGAAATACATTCTTCAACAAGTTGTTCAAATTTGCATTTTGTTTCCCATCTTGAAAAACATTTGATACAACAGGATGTTTAATACCTCTTTTGCTTGTTTTTTGACTTGCTCCTCTTGCATGAAGAATTTGCATGGCGAGTAGAACTTTCAGAGTAAGAAGGACTTAATTTCTTTTCTTCTTCATCTATTCCATCTCCCTCTGGAGGCACCTTCAAGTTTTCCTTGTACTTTAAGAACCAAGCAGGTACTAGTTCTGGGTGCAAAGTCCAACACCTTGCCTCCTCATGTCCTCTTTTGTGACAAAAGGTATAGGATACACAGTAACTATCATCAAAAGACCATTCTTTAGCTACAACATAACCCAACCTTCATACTTAGGTCTCTCCTTGGCTTCTATTAGATTCTTGATGCCTTGTTGGTTCACACTAAGATCTCCTCCCTTGTAACCCATTTTATACAAGAGCTTGGATCCAATTCCATTACCATATTTTCAAAAGCTGCAAATGAACTTTCTTCAACACTTTTATGAAAAGAAGAAGCATGCAAATGCTTACCAATGGTTCCATCCTTTTCTTGAGGTACAAAGATGTTTGCAAACTCCCTTTTGATCTTGGATGTGTCCACTTGGACTCTTTGGTTCTCTTCCTTCAACTCCCCAAACTTAGGTACTGATTGAACCTCATCCTCCACATCATGTGCACAAAAGGCACAAACTTGTCCATCATTTTTTTCTAAAGGACTTTCTACACATGCATCTTGCATGAAAGTTGTAGAAAAACATAAAGTTTGTGGAGAGGATGGTGGGTTGATACCATTCTTGTCTCCTTCTTCCCTTGAAGAACATTCTTCACCTAGAGGTCGTGTAGAGCTTTCACCATGCAACTTGGTGTTCCTCTCTTCATTGAGGCTTTTACATCTTCTGACATCTTGGTAGACTCTCCTCCTTGGAACATATTTTGTTTGAAGTCTCAATCTGGAACTTTGAGGTAGAACTGGTGGTAGAGACTTGCTCTCCTTTCCAAAATCTTTCTCCTCACTTGAGCTTCAAAACGCCTTCACTTGCAACAACGAACAAAACCTTCTTGCACAAAGCAAACCATGTGCTCTGATACCAACGTGATCTGAATGGGAATATTAGTTATGCTATGCTAAGATCCTGTTCAGAATATAAAGATTTGTGACTAAGGTTTGTCTTCTAAATGGCAACTAGAAGTAGGTGGTTTTTTTTTTTTTATATGTTTTGTTCTTCTTAATTTTTTTTTTTTAAATTTTTATTTTATATATATATATATATATTTTTTTAATTATTGTTTTTTTATATGTTCATGAATTCTTTTACATGAAATCAAACAAAAAATGGAAGCATGTAATCAACTGTCTTACACCAACAATTGTTTAAGGAGTTCGCCCCTCTTGGGCTACATCTCCTTGGATCAGCTCCAATGGCTTGATCCCTTCTCATTAAGCTCAATGAATGAAACAAGGAGTACATCAAATGATGAACAAGGGAATGATAAGTTCTCCTACAAAGAAACATACTGCTGCAAGTACATCATCCCATAAACATGTTAACCTTCAGTCAAGCATGAAAACAATCAACAACAATAGGCATCTTACATCAAGATCCTAAATTCTAGCTTCAAGAGCTACAATTGCACCACATAACACGATGTAGTACATGAACAAATCTCTCCTTCAATGACATAAAGAGGAAAGATGTATGAGAAGTTACAACACTGATGAATTTGCTGTTTCAGAAAGAATATGGAGAGTAGACAACCCTTGCAAGGCCATCTTCAACATCAAACTCCTCCATAAGCTGTTTCAACACTATGGTTGATCATGACACCCTTTGGCTTCAACCTGCAAAAAAAAACCTATCTAGAGTGCTCTATGGATCTTGAGACCTGTTCCATTGAGTCCAAAATACTCAAAATTGGTACCTTAGCCTCTTTCTGCATCCAATTTGGTCGAAAACTTCAGGAATTATGACATCTCCTAGTTCTCCCACTATTCGCTCCACAAATTGCACAAAATTCAGGCCGGTCCTACAAATCCGCCCAAAATTTGGCAATCTGTCCTACAATTTTGCCGATCGACGACGCAAATTGTGGGACGATTAAATTTGCTAATAAATCCATAAACCGGATTAGCGCTAACAAAACTTCATTAACGTTAATTAAACTAGATTAGCGTATTTAATTGTGTGCTTATGGGTTAGTGCTCTTATGCTCTGCCTGTGGTCCTGGGTCTTGGTCGTATGGTTTGGGGGCTGGCCCACTCTCCCCCCCAATGGCACATTGTATTAAATTTAAATATATGTGGAGTGCATATAATGTTAAGAACCATAGCGCAGATGAGTTGGTAACGGTGCATGTTAGTTCCACTGAGGTCTCGGGTTCGACCCCCACTTGGTCCCTTCGGTCCTTAACCAAAATTTTCCAATGCCATGAGGGGGGCACGTGGCGGCCCCAAGCTGAGTCACGTGTCTTCTCCTCATTGGCCTACTCGTGAGCAATAGAAACCTGCCAACTCTCACCAAGATGTAGCATCCACCATATGCCACTTGGCAGTCATTCATTCGTCGAAGAGATGGGTTGACCAGCCCGTTGACCTGCCTAGTCAGCATGCCACGTCAACGGTATGGACTGATGACTGGGCTCCTTGTCTGCACAATCTTTTACCAAATTCATTTGTTTAGGAAAACAGATAGAACATGTTTCTGAAGCCATACGGAGTCCATTTTGCGCGAAATGAGTTGCGCCGGATTCAAAATGACGAACATTACGCGGTTGTTCAGGTTTTGTGTCATTCTGAAAACTTTGATTGTTGAGCAAAAATTTAGCTCCTGATCAATTATCAAAAACACAAGAGACAATATTTAGGCTTGCAATCTAGGGCCAAAACCTATCACTCTTTGAGAGGAAAACCCGATTAGAAAATTTTCTTATAGATCTTCAATTGACGAGTACCAAGACCATGACAAATACCCTTGACACAAGTATTCCTCCAAGACCCTTGTCAGTATCCTTTACTGCTCTTCTCGGATCTTTATTTCGATCCTCCTTTTCTGCACTGTACTGCACTTATCCTAGAGAAGCTCGGTCTCTAGTTCAACAACCCTAAACAAGGTGCTTCTTCTTGACTTCCTTCGATCCTAGCCTCGACTTCCTAGAGTCTCCTTCTCGACCTTCTTTCTGCACCTTTATATGTCTCTTAAGCCCAAAACCGAGCTTGTCTTCACGCTGTAGTAACCCTCGATCTTTTTGAGATATGCGAGGTAGTTAGGTAGACCCAAGATCGAAACAAAGAGACCCTATCACTTCGTAGACTTGCCCGCTCCTTCACACTCCTTATAGCCTTTTTTCCTTGCTGATTTGTCTTCTCTTACACACTGCACTTCACACTTGAGATTGCAGACTTGTCCGAATTGGATGTGCTACAATGAGGCCGAGTCATTCTATTTATAGAGACTGTCTACTAGCTTTTAGGCCGACATGATCTTTAGAAGGTAAGCCGAATTTAAGGTGGAGGATCTTCATCATATTTAGGCTGACTTGGAGAGGCATAGTAACACTACTTCATTTCCATGACAATGACTCTAATTATATTGATGACAAGATGACACAATCTTAAATACATCAAGAAGAAGTCTTTGACCTATAAATAAAATCTCTTGCTCATGAAACCCATGATGCATGCAATACAATAAATACATTTTATTTTTCTTTGTCTCTTCTTTACATAATATTATAATTACATGTCGTTATGAAGACCGAACCTAGTTACACTTTTCAACATATTCCACCTCCTGTACTCCAAAGAAACATTTGGAGGTTTTTGCATATAATTGTTTCTCCTCCAATAGTTTGAGCACCTTGTCAACATGTTGAACATGATCCTTCCAAGACTTGATGTAGATTAGTGTATCATCAAAAAATACTAACACAAATTTTCTAAAGAAGGGTTTGAAAATGGAGTTCATCAAACCTTGAAATGTAGAAGGTGCATTGATAAGGCCAAAAGGCATGACTATAAATTCATAATGACCCTTATGAGTTCTAAATGTTGTTTTCGGAATGTCTTCAATCTTCATTCTTATTTGATGATATCCTGAAGGAAGATCCAACTTGGTGAAGTAAATTGCTCCATGTAATTCATCTAATAATTCATCAATGACAGGAATGGGAAATTTATCTTTAATAGTGATCTTGTTGAGCTCCCTATTCGGACACATGCGCCATGATCCATCCTTCTTGTGTACTAATACTACTGGAGCAAAGAAAGAACTTTGACTAGGTTAAATTATACCAACCTCTAGCATTTCTGCAACCATACATTCAATTTCACTCTTTGGGGCATAGGGGTATCTATAAGGCCTGATGTTTGGAGGAACACTTCTTGGAAATCAAATGAATAGCATTATCATGATCATGAATAGGTGGGAGGCCTTTGGGAGTCTCAAATACCTTGGAATGATTGTCCAAGACTTTTTGGAGATCTGGAGAAACAAATGATTTCGATGGTTGAACCTCTAGTGAACATAATTGTGCAATTACGCCCCCGTTGTTCTTTCTTTAGAATCCTTTTCATGCCATTAGAGCTTATTATTTTTCGTGGTTTCCCTGCAATACCCCTTAATTCAACTTCCTTTCCTTCCCAAAAAAAAAATCAAGAAAAGTTCTTGAAAATTAAAAGCTACCGTACCCAAAGATTGTAACCATTGGACTCCTAGTACAACATCATCAACACCCATTGGAATGGAAAGAATTGGACTATTCAATACGTATTCTCCCATGGATAACTTGATATTATGGCACTTTACAGAGCAATTTATAGCTTCTTCATTAATAACCATTACTTGACACTTCGGTGCTGGATATAGGAAGCAATTAAATTCCTTGGCTATCTTACAATGAATAAAATCATTGGTACTACCCTAATCAATCAACACTATTACCTTTTTCATCTTGATATGTCCTTCTATCTTAAGAGTTTGAGGAGTGGTAATTCCTGCCAATGCATTACAAGATATGATTGGATTTATTTCTTCTTTCTATGGGGTTTGTTCTTGGTGTATATCCTCTTCTTTTGACGTTTCTTGTTATTTTTCTTCCTTCTCTTCACAATCTATGTAAAATAATTTCTTCTCAGCACGCTTATGACCTTTAGTGTATTTGCTATCACAACTGTAACAAAGCCCTTTTGCTTTTTTTTCCTCCAATTGTTGTGGTGTCAACCTTGTAGGTCGTGGAAGGCTAAGAGCAACGACACTTGCATCTCTATAGTTGTGAGTGGTAGACTTCCTTGTTGCCATAATTTTGCTTTCAACTGTTCTTGCCACCGTGAATGCTTTCTCCAATGAATCAGGTTCCCAAAGGAGAACCTCATGTTGGATGTTATCCTTTAAGGTCCCTATGAAGACATCAATCCTATGCTCCTCTGGAATATCGTTTACCTTGACATTCAATTTTTGGAAGTCCTCAATGTGAACCACCATTGAACCCTTTTGTTTGAGATTTATCAATTGACTAAAGAAGGTGTTTCTCTTTGTATCCTCATAATGTGCTATCATTTCCTCCGTAAAAATTGACCAAGTGACAAGTGGTTAATGAGAACAAAGCCATCGATACCATAAAAACTGATTCGGTTCTAATTATGAAGTTGCAATGCGTACCTTTTGTGTGTGTTGCACATTATGGACATCAAAATATTGCTCCATCTGTAGTATCCATGTTACCGGATCCTTGCCATCAAACTTCCTCATATTGATATTTGGAATATGGTGGGTCTTCAATCCAACGTTAGACTCTATGAAATCATGATTAACATTTCTTTTATTGTCATCATGGGTTTCATCTAATACCGTTTCTTCATTAGGAAGCATTTCTTGTACCAACTTTGTCAAACCTTCATTCAAACCTTCCATTTTCACTTTTAAACCATTCTTCAAATCTTCCATGTTGCCTTTCATTTTTGCTTCTATACCATTCTTCAATTCTTTGATGTTGCCTTTCATTTTTGCTTCCATACCATTCTTCAAATCTTTGATGTTGCCTTTCATTTGTGATTCTATACCATCCATCTTAGCTTCCATACCATTCTTCAAACCATCTATCTTAGCTTCCATTTCATTTTTGGTTACTCTTTGCGAGAGCGAAATTTGTTGCACTTGGTCTCGTAATTTAGATATATCATGTTGCATTTCTTCCTCTTCATGCGTCATAGAGTTTTTTGAGGACTTAATGGGCATATAATTCTTTTGTTTGGGAGGCATCTTAGAATTAAATACTGATATCAATGCTTTAATATGCCTTTTAAATCACTTCAAACTGATTTTTCAAACAAAAGTTATGCAAAATAAAAAAAACACACACATTTTTTTTGCTTTTTAGGAGCTCGATATTGCAATTGTCGTATCTCGATGATTTTGGATCTCCAAGATCTAAAATTCGGTCCTGTGGTAGTTCTCTACGTCTTCTTTCCAACCCCACAAGTTAGACCCAGATTGGAGTCTTCAAGAAAGAGTTATGTCCGATCTTCCACAATGACCTGATTATAGAATGGTTTAGTAGAGCGAACTTGTACAGAGTGCCTCGTGTCACTGTTTTGACCTTCGACCTTGAAATTGCTACATGAAAAACTACAGTTCGTGCACTTTCAGTCGCGTCTTACAGAATTCAAATCCGATGCCTAAAATGAAAGTTATGACGATTTTCCCTTAGGTCACTTGTTTGAGAGTGAATTTTGGAGCCTACAAAAACCCTAATTTCCTTGGATCATATCTCTGAAAATATAGTGAACCAAGATTTGAAATTTTTAGACGAAGTTCACTACGATTTCAGCTCCACGTGGTAAAAATTTCAGATTTGAAACCTCGTAGAAACAAAGTTATAGCGAAAATGCCAAGATGGCTTGTTTGAAGAAGAGAAACCCTAGAATCCAAAGCTCTGATACCAAATATTATGCAACTAGCTCACAAAATAGAAGAAAAGATAGATTAATGACTTAAAAATTATCCTCTTCGAGGGGGAAACCTCCTTTACATTTACATAAATGAACAATTCTTGGATGATTCAAATGACAACACCTCCTTTCTATATATAGGAGTCTAAGGGGTCACAATATAATTAGGGCCGTCATAACAATAGTGAGCTTCTATTGGGCACAATAATAACAATATGGGGACTAAATTGGCACAACGATAACAATAAGGGGCTACACTAACAATAACAATAAGGGGATACACTAGTATTATAGGGACCTAACATTGAATGTTTTGTCCACTTCAACATTGAATCCATCAAAGAAAAAATTGTTGAACCCTTAGTACCCTAAGAAACCCTAGGGCAAAAATCTCCCTAGGGAAATACAACATGAAAATCATGGTTGATATTGTATGCATGAATGGGGATTCAAATATATGTGACCTATGAATCCTAGTTTTGAGCCTTTGTCTCTTTGGTAAGCTCTACTTTGCATTCATATTGGACTTCCTAAACTAACACTTGAACCTTTTCATAAAAGATTTTCAGACAAAAAATTGTGAGTATACTTTGGTTCTATTAAAACATCAGATTCATCTCAGTTAATTTCATCTCCAATCAAGAATATAGCTCTCAATTGTTCAAATGTGGTAAAAGGATGTAAATTTACTCATTGTGAAAGAGAAACTTTTGCGGACTTACATTGCATAAACTAAGTTTGCCTATAAACCACCATTTTTTGTTTTAGTTCTTTTTTTTTGGCTAATTATTGAGATTTTGTGTTTTCCTAGATTTTGTCAGCATTTGATGCAATGCTTTTTTGGGTGAGGGCCATAAAATTTGAAATTTTTCTTTGGTGGATTCTTTGTCTTTAAAGGTATTGGATTTACTTGATATTCTTGACGGATCTAAAGATTTAAGTTGATGCTTTGCATATCCTTTTGAAATGGGGGCTTTCCACATACTTTTTTGGTAAACTTCATTCCTTTTATGGTTGGTAAATTGCCTGTTTTTGATGAAGTGGGATTCAACTTTAGCTTAGATACCATGACCAAGGGGTATCTATTTCATCAAATTTGCTTAGGACTTTCACTTGTCCTCATATATTTGGCTAGGACAAGTTGCATATGCTCAAGTAACTGTGGATGTTGTAGGTTAACACAATCAATGCATTAACACACAAATCACCATTCATACGAACTTTGACTTTTACACACTATTAACAACATGTTTTATCACAATGGTTTTTCAAATAACCATTACTTAGTGTATTAACATAAGATCAAATGTCGCAAACTCTTTGATAACTACATTAGCACAAACAATATATGCTTATTGGCTTTTGATGACATATCATCGTAATGGTAAGCACTACTTGTCACTAGACTATGCTGAGAATGGTGTAATTTTCTCATGTTGCCACAAACGTCGCATGTTGTGCCATTAGTACCTTTGGTTAGGTATTAATTATCGGTAAGGCCATCATTTCTTGTAACACTAGGTTATGGTTGTTAACCCAGTCAACTTTGTTATATAGTCTCATTAATGATCCTGGGTAGTGCGCCCTACTTATCTAAGCCTATAACCACTCTTGGGAGGATGCCCTACTTGGGTTGTGTATAAGTATGCAACTCAAACTTCATTTGTAAATAATCTTTTTTGATAATTTAACTAAGGCTCTCTGATGTAAGTGTTTTATGCCTATGAGCATTACATTTTTGGAAAGCTCTTGTGGTTGATATATTCTCCATTTTATGTGCATTTGTATATCACATGTATAGTGCATTCATGCTTGGCCATCTTTCTCTCACATGATTAGATAACTAGAACTCGTGGTGGTTCTAGAGGACTTTGATAGCAAGCAAGTGCACTATTCACCCCCCTCATTCTAAGCGATTAGACTTAGGAGACCTTGACATCATCATCCAATCTCTCCCTCTCCCACTCTTTCTCTTGACATGTTCTTGAGTCTTTCTCCCACCTTTTCAGTCTTGAACAAACTCAGTGTTTTGTATCACCTTGCGTTTGCGATGGTTCTATACATATGTTTTGATGTTATGTAGGTTTCTTTCTTTATATCATTTTCAATATTTTCTAGGAGTTACCTTTGCACTCCCACATTGTATTCATATTGGTTGTACTCTTCAATCCCTTTGACCTACTTTGGTGGTCATTTATCATACATTAATATAATTATCTTATCTTATCTCTCTCTCTCTCTCTCTAGTGCACTGTTGGTGCAACCCTAGTGCACTTCTTTAGTGCTAGTTTTTTTTTCTTTTACTGTAGGTGTTTTGGGTGATTGACCAATCTTTACTATATTCTTGTTCCCTCACTTCATTTGGGAGGTTAGTCTTTGGTTCTAGTTTAGTGGGACCTCCTCTAAGGCCTTAGGGTTTTAGGAAGGGCACTGTTGATGAGGCTTTAATTGAAGTAGCGTGTCCATGGTATCCCATACTTACCACTTTCCATCTTTACCAGTATTCCATATCCATTCTTCAGGTTGGTGGTCATTGGTCATTGGGACTGGCACCCTCTCATCCTCATACTTGAGTTTGGGTTGGAAAAATTTGCCTTGGAGGTTGGTGCAACTAAAAGAACTTAATGGAGTGAGAAAGTCACAATGAAAGAAAAAAATAAAATGTAAAAGATGGTTGGGACATTTTATGTCCTATGCCAATTTTTTTGACTAGGGTTTCATAATTTTTCAACAATTTTCCTTTTATTTACAAATTAATCAGCCATTTAAGCACAAAGATTGTTCCAGTATCGCATTCATCAATCTAATTTATTATTAAACTTCAATCACTGGAAAATGCAATTGTGGTTATCTAGCCCAATAAGAATTTCAATTACTCCCAACGCCGACCAACTTAACTATGACACAAATCCAGTGCTTACTTGACCAGCTTGAAAACTAGTTCGACAATTAAATAGATCCAACTATATTATGTGACTTTGGTTAATATTAAAACAATTCTTTTTGTGCAAACTTTGAGATGCGGGTGGAAACCATTGATGTGGCCATTCGTTTCTGAGTTTGTTCTCAACTTCCTAGAATGATTCCCAAGCAGCTCCCGTGAATGATACACACATCAATCACAAAATGTTTCCTTCAATTCAAGCTGCGAGCTTGTTGCAGGAGTCTCAATTTTTGTCATCCGAAGATACACGTGCCAATCAGAGTGGCTCAACTTAATTCACACTCGGACCATCATTGAACTTGTTATAGGAATGTGACTGTTTAGTGCTAGTCCATCCAAAATGATCCACAATGCCTGCTTTGAGCCCTTTTTGAATCACGGATAGTGTTTGGCAGACTTGAGCTTCATTTGGACAACGTTGGTCCCCATTACAGATTGATTTGAGGCTTTTCCCGATCATCTGCTTCAAGATACGCTTGCTTAAATTCTTTAGGACGATTGAACGTTCATAGTGTTTGCTTCAGAATTTCCAAAATTGGTACTTCGCTTGGCCCTCTGCTTAATTGAACTCCACTTCGCTTCTTGTTGTGGAACCAAAACTCCTTCTAGACTATCGAAAAGGACTGCATTGTTGTCCTGGGCTTAAGACAGGGAAGAAACCTCGTTGCCGCTTCCAAACGTTCGTTGTCTTTGCTCAAACCAAAACCTAGGTAACTAAAAAACATAGTCCAAATACCCACGAAGATGTCCACAGGGAACTCACTATCCCTATGTGCCCAGATTCACAGTAATTAACCTTCCTTAAGATTGTTCGTTGGCTCAGGCAGAGAAGATTAATTCACAGAAAATATCGATGCCTTCCAAAGATGGCCCTGTGCTTAAAAATAATCTCGCCGCTTTTTAAGAAAATGATCCCGTGCTTAAACAAAACCACAAATAATTTTTTGTCCCTAGAAAGCTTTCCTGTGCTCAAAACATAATAAGAGAAAATGAAAATTGTGTCAACTAGGGTGGAATATTTCACCACCGAAATTGACAAGAAGAAAGGGGTCTTAAAACCCTCAAAGCTAATGCTCAAAAACATACGAAATGATCCTTACTTGATGATCCAAAATGACTTTAATCCATCTTCATTTATAGACTTCTATAGGGGCTTCATCTTTCTTGAGTGATTGAGTAATCCTTACTCCAAACCCCAACTTTGGGTTTTTAAGTCCAATTTCCCCAAAACTTACCCAATAATGGCTATTTTGGGGTTTCCCCCTTTTTGATGGACTATAGTCCATGAGGATAGATAGGCTATTGAGTCCCTTTTGTCCTCATTTTTCGAGGACATTGCAAGACATATGATTAGCACGTGGGTAAAAACCTGACATGAGCTCTACTCCCCTCATTAGCCATCACCTAGTTCCTTGAGCACATGATGCTTCATCTATAAAAGGAACCCTTGTAATGTTCCAATCCTGATGAGTGATAAACTTCCTCATCATTAAGGGGTATTAAATTATAAATATCAAAAGGCATGCTTGGTCAGTTATGCACCCAAATCAAAGCATAATCATAAAGAACTAAAAGATGCACCAATGGGGTGGAAAAAGCAATTCGAGGAAAGGGGTAACTATGCTTCCATGATTGTTCCCTCCTTGCATTTGTACACTCAAGATGTTGGACCATCATTAGTTGGTCACTTGGCTATGGCACCCTGCCTTGAATTTATTCCCACTTTGTTGCGACCATTTTTACACACACCTATGGATTGATGGGATAACTTGGGACCTGTCACTTTCCCGTGGGATTTAGAAACACCTAATAGTGTTATCGATCTAACCATCCCTAACATAAGGAAATAACATTTTTATGGGACTCGATCTAGTTAGATATTTGAAGGTGATTTTTGTGTGAAGTATTATTGTGCCCCTAGGATTAAGTATGGTCCGCTATGATGCATCCATGGTTATTGTACCTAATGATTGTTGATTTTCACTTGATCTTGACAAGGTTTTGTTAGGTGGTTCTCATCACAACAGTAGCCTTTCGAGATGATTGCCCCACTTTTTCAACAACATTGCGGAGGCTATTTTACCCATTGTAGAGAGAGAGTATGACCTTGTTAATGTAGCATTGCTTATCTAGAGCAGAGTGTTGGGTTGCTTGATGACCCCACATGATGCTTGACACTCCGAGGGACCCCAAATGTTGAAACGTTGAGCCCATGTATCTTGGTGTTGGATATATTGATGATGTGCCTAGTAGAACCAACGTGCCTCCAGGTTGGCCTTGACACTGTTTGATAGCCATCCCTTGTTTTGGAGCACAAATGATGATGATGATGCTTATGATGACAGAGGAGGGCCTACATATCACTTTGGATCCCCAATGCTTGAGTTAGAGTGCCATGTCAACCTTCTTTCCCTTTGGAGGGTGACGTTGGGCACCATGGAGATGATGTGTTGGCATGGAGGCATGCCCATTGTTGGAAAATGTAACTAGGTTTGGTCTTCATTAAATGTACTTGAGTCATCTTGTAATGTACTTGACAAAAGAATAAAGACAAGAATTATTATTATTATTATTGTGACTTATTAAAGCATGGGTTTCATGCTTGTGTCACCATGTTTTCGGTAAGTCCCCATTAAGGACTTCTATGATTTATTCTGAGTTAATAGAGTCATTGTACATTTAAAGAGACCCTTCTTGGGCTTTTGAATAATGTTAAAAGGTTTAATATTGAGTAAAATATGAATTATGTGACCTCCACACCAAGTCGGCCTAAGAGACACCTATTCGACCTCACTTGGAGCCTATAAAAGGTTGGAAATCGAATTCATTTGGAGCACTCTTTGTCACAGCAAGTTCGATATCTCTTGTAGCTGGGAAAAGTTCGAAAGTCTGTTGTCGAGAAGTCGAAAAAGTGCGAGTTTGGGGAAGTATGAGGAGAAGAAGAAAAACAAAAATTTGGTGCCTCTCTCTCTCTGTTTCGTGCCCTAGATTGGGGGATCGAAGTCTTCCAAGTTTTGCTGCTGTCGGAAGTCGTCTGCTACTGGAAGTTGCTGCCTAGTCGTAATTGCTGGAAAGGGGTCGAAGATCTGGGAGGTTGACTTGGTGTGGGGGGAAGGTCTGGTATATGTCTAGGGTGAAGAGTCTCAAAGAATACTATTGAAAGGAAGAATTATCTTGACTGGGTTTTCCCCTCGGGGGGGGGGGGGGAGGGGGTTTCCCTTGGCATAGTGCCTACATCTGGTGTCTATTGTTTTATGTGCTGCTACTTTGGTGATTGTTTGATGAACTAAAAGAAAGAAGATGTAAAAGAATCATAATAACAAGAAACATCACAAGTAATTATCAAGAATAAGAAAATATTTCTGCCTTTTTGATTTTCTAACACCCATGATCTAGGAGCTACATCTTGGAGTATGGGGCACTCATTAGCCCACATGACACCTATGAGTGGCATTTAGAGCTCATTTGGAGGATGACATTATGCTTTAGGAGGATTTTTTCCCACACATCTTGGCATTTATCATTTATGGCATTTTTGTTATGTTTTTGAGCTATGAGGTAACCTATATGTTGTGGAACACTCAAACTTGTCAATAAGGCTTCTTAGTTGTATTATTGTAAAAATGAGTGGGATAGGTATCATATAAATAGAGCCTCCCCTCATTTCATTTATTCATTCTTTTCCTCTCTAAGAGAGTGCGAGCTAGTCTTTTTTGCTATTATCGGCAAGATGTGATCTTTATGGATGTTAATTTCTTGTGGATGTGATTTTTGCATGGACACATTATTGTTAAAGAAGTGCTCTCCGTGGAGAATTTTGTAAGTTTATTGTCTTATTATTGATATTTTGCATATTAAATGTTTAAAGTGGGGTTCCTATTATGCCATGACTAAATGCTCTAATATTGCTGGAATCATGCTTCATTATTGCTTGTAAAATTGTTCTCTCTAAGGCCTATAGGAAAACTCTTTATTTGCTGACCCTATATTTAATTTCTCTCATCTTAAGAGCAATAGCTAGGGTTTTAAAAGTGGGTTCCCTAGGCATCCTCCCTTCATCAATTTCTTTCTCTTGAACTTTTTCCCTAAAGACTCCATTAAACCCTAGTAGGACAAGGCACTAATCTAGAGTGTGTTGATCATCCATAAAATCAATTAATCTTCATCTCCTTTTCTCTCTCTTAGACGGCTAGGACAGCCACTAGGGTTTCTAGGGCATATTTATGCATATAACTATGGTTTGAATGGATTTTTGGGGCTCAAAATTTAGGAATTGCAGCTATAAATTATGTGAAGGCAAAATCTAGCATATTGCATGGTATACATCACCTAAATAGGGCTGATGTCACTCTCTTTATTACTCTTCATGCATACCTAACAACCATAAAAATAATTTGCTAGTTTAAACCTAGCCTCTATTGGAAGATCTTGCTCCTTGGTTGATGAATATCATTTTAAGATCTTTTCTTTGGGCTGCTATATGACATTGAATGCTCCATCGTTGCATATCTTGCAAACCCTAAGTTATAACAACCTACTTCTCGGTCTAAGTGTATAGTATCTGAACCATAGTATAGAATACATAGGGTATCTTAACTCTTACTGGTGCTCTATCCAACAATAGACTTTTTACTTATCACCTTGAGCCCTTGTATTAGAGTATCTTTATAGGTGATTTAGGGAAGCCTCCCTTGTGGCTTAAATCCACTAAATAGCAGGAGAAAGGTTGCTGAGGTGACAGTGGCAACCCTTTCTCTTATTGCCTTGAGGTCTGGCCCCGCCCAGTGAGGCTTTGCACCGGGCCTGCTAGATTTTGTGGCAATAGGTCCTATATATAACCCACACATGATGCCATCCTCTTACTTGCATGGTCTAAGGCAACCATCCTTGATACATTGGTTAAATTATTGCCTGCTTTTCCTGCCACAAATCTTTATCTACAGCCACGATGAATATGTCATGAATATTTACTATTAATTTAATTAAAATCATAAAAATAAAATACAAGTCTAAGTTTGAGTAACACAATCCTCCATATGTGAGTCGTGGCAATCTACTTTTTCAAATGGTATCAGCTGCCTAGTGTCTATCAACTCCCTCAGTTCATGACCAGTTTAACTTCCCATGAACCACTCCTACTTTTTCAATTGGTATCAGCTGCCTAGTGTCTATCAACTCCCTCATTTCATAACCAGTTTAACTTCCCATGAACCACTCCTCCAGGGTTTTCTCTCATTAGGTTGGTGCCCAAATGTGCCTTTTGCTTCTTGGCCTGTGAGGATGGGAATTTTAATTGAGAGAGGGCCTTCTACCATCTCTCTGCCGTTGGGTCTCTCTTAGATGATCTTCACATTCCCTGTATCTTCTATTTCTTGTAAGTTGCAATATTATGTCCACCTTTTGTCCTTGGAGTTCCTTTCCTTTTGTTGCTTGCATTATTCCCAATCTATTTATGTTCCTCTCCTTTTTGATTTTTATTTATAATTATTTTATACTCTGCCTCTGTTTGCATAGCCTTGTTGCAGTTCCCCCCGTTTCACCTGGCTTCCCCTTCTTTTCCTGTCATTGTTGGTTCACTACTTTCTCTTGTTTTTTACCTTCCCTTTTTATTCCCCTAGCTGCCTGGGCGTTTTTTCAGAGGGGTTCTATCTCTGTCTTCCCTTTTTGTGTTTTGTTCCTATTTTCATTTCGTCTATTTACCCACAGTTCAAGGTTAAAGTTCTGTTGACCTTTATCATTCATTTTTTCAGCTCGTCTCCTACATCCTAGATCTGGCATTGTCTTCCACTTTCTTATCTTCCTTTATGAGATTTGGGACAATCTCTATTGTTGCCCCTAATGCCTCTGGAATGACTCTCTGTAGTTATGGTGGAATCAATGCATTTGAAAGGAACACCTTCATGGTTATGCATCTGCATCCATTCCTCTTCCAGTTGTTGGGCTATTATTTTTTTAATAAGCAGCTTGTCTGGATCTATTTTAGAACAGACCTGCACATAGCTTTGTTTCTTTCCCTCCTTACACTTACAAACCTGATATATTTACCTATCTTATTGTCAATTTTCTCAAACACCTTCACCAGTCAATATACT
The DNA here is from genome assembly GCA_034641835.2 of Pinus albicaulis. Taxonomy (NCBI): domain Eukaryota; kingdom Viridiplantae; phylum Streptophyta; class Pinopsida; order Pinales; family Pinaceae; genus Pinus; species Pinus albicaulis. The sequence goes on along the minus strand of CM076582.1, from coordinate 337,716,351 downwards.
AATGAGAATAGTCAGATCCATAATGGAAACAAGGTTGTGGGGACTCTTCTTGGTTCCAGTACCATGTCCAGTATTTCTTATAAATGCGTGTCCTATTGAAGAACCACAATCCTACCTTGCTTGAAATCTTCTACACTACGACACCACCTCAATAACACAGCAAACATGATCAATATTGGTCTCCTGCTTTTGTTTGTCAGTTTTTGTGGATCTAAAGTCTCAGAACTTGTGAAACAGGACACACTCTCCCAGCTCTGCGTACACTTGGACACTCTCTGTCCAATGTAGACATTTGGACAGCGTGGGACCTGACATGTCAGACACTTGGGACACAAAAAATGTTTAAAAAATTCCAAAAATAAATGTTGACATGTCCTACATGTATCCAACACTTGGACAGTGGGTCCTGACATGTCCGAGACTTGGGATACCAAAAGTTTAAAATGTTATTGTCATTCCAAAAAGTATGTGCAGATTCCAAAAATAAATGTGGACATGTCCTACATGTATCCAACACTTGGACAGTGGGTCCTACATGTCCGAGACTTGGGATACCAAAAGTTTAAAATGTTATTGTCATTCAAAAAAGTATGTGCAGATGTGTTCCGACATGTCATTAAATGTCTCAATATAGTTCTATTTTTGTGATGTTTAGAAAATTTACATCTTTGTCTATTTTGTCCTGTAATTTTTTTGTTTGAAATTTGAATGCATCCATTCAACTGCTGGCATTTCATCTGTGGACTCCTGGAATCCATTCTTGGCTCAATGGCTGTCACTATGGAAATCAAATCTTTCAAAGTCACCCAGGGATTGCACCTGATCCCAGTGGTGTGAAACAGCTCCCTGTGGTGGCAAATTGACCCATGAGGTGTAAGCCTGTTATGAGTGTGAATTAGCCTTGGATGGGGAGAATAGTATATATTTTAAAATTATATATATTTATGCGATTCCCCATGTGTTTGGGAGTTCTCTGTGTTCCATATTGGGCACCACTTGTGTCTGCATTTCCCAATGTCACGTGACTTAGTTTTGGACTGGTTTTTCACAGCCAGATTCCGAGGAATCTACAGGTCTATGCATGTCACTCAAGTAACTTACCTTGTTAGAGACAATCCCAAGTCTGATTCTGATCTCTGGAATTTCATTTTCCTGTGCCATGCACCCATTGAGTAGCTCTTGAGGAGGTCCCTCTGCTTTCCTCTTCCTTTTTAACCAGTACCTCTGGCATGACTAGCAGTGACTTGTAGCTTAAAACATTGTTTTAGAAGCTGGAACCGGGTTTAGAACTGGCCCACCTATCTAACTGGGTTTCCAACCAGAAGTGGATCGAACTGGATTCCATAATCCGGATTTGAAAAAATTATATAAAATAATTAGATTTTTAATGATTTTTTTTTTTTAAAGATTTCAAACCATGATTCCAAACCATTAAAGACAAAATGTACAAAGTTTGCTCATCTATATACCATGTAAGGGTGAATATATCAAAATGGCACTGAGTGCAATACATATCAACAACAAAATACATAATCATTGAGGCTCTAAGTGGCCTCTGGAGTCCAAAAACAATGCCACAAGTTATTGGGCCACTGGCCTACTACAAATCACTGATCAACGCGATCACTCATCAAACTCATCATTGATTCACCACTACTAGAAATGGGATCATCAACAAGAGCTACATAAACGTCATCTAGCTAAAAGTCTTCAGTCTTGGATTCCTCAACTTTATAATATGGTAGAAATTGAAAAAGCTTAACATGCCTAACCAATGATTTTGATTTGAGTGAAGGGTTCATCTCCTCAACCTTATAATATTCTAGAAAGAGCTTAACCAATTATTTTTCTTTTGAGTGAAGGGTACAATTTTGTTAAGGTCACAGCAGAGGAGTTCAACAATTAATACCACCAGCATCGGAGTTCAACAATCAATACCACCAACATCAAGGTACATAAAGGGCTTCATGTTCTTGATTAAATGCCAATCCCATACCTTCATGCATGATAGAAATCAATGGAAATGTTGCAATCCTACCAATCCTAAAATCCTGAAAATTGTTAAGTCCACTGAAGTTTGAGTGGGATATGAAATTCTACTTTTTCCATATGAAGTCTGATAAGGTTGGAATCGCCCTCAAACATCCTGAAACAATAAATGGTAATGTTAAATTCTTGAAGTAAAAGTTGACATTTCCTTCATCTTAAGAGAAAGGAAATGCCAACTTTTACTAGAAGAATTTAGCATTATCGTTGATTGTCAACATTGATAGGGTTGATTTAGGTTTTTTATTTAGGTGGGTGAGGGTTTGTTAAGGGGGGCTGTTTTGCAGGGTAAACAACCCTTGGATTCCCACTTGAAAAACCTCTACTGTGCGTCTTGGACCACCTCCCGCTCCCCACCACACCCCCCCACCACACACATGTGAGATCTGACCAGGCTGATTAGGGTTGGAATCAGCATCATAGGGCCGGTTCGTACCGGGTAGGTACTAAACCCAGTGGTTTGATACCTAACCGGTACAAACTGGCCCTCCAAGCGGGTTTTCTATTAGTTCATTACCCAGCCCTATCTGACCAGCCAGTTTGACTGGTTACCTGTTCGGACTGGCTGGTTTTTAAAGCTATGGTTTAGAAATGTAGATGCATAAACTTCAAGCCTCTCATTCTTGGTTGTTCAGCCATTGCTAATTACAACTAATGATTGACTGTTTGCAAATTATAATGATCTTTTCTTTGTAGGATTAGCTTTTCTTGTATCTACCCTGAGAAGAGTTTTCTTCACTCAAGTACCAGATGGTTTCTCATACATACATAAAAATGTACATCAAAGTTGGGAAAAACATAATAATATTGTATTATTGTATTTGATTATATATATGGTTGTGTTTAACGAGAGTTAATTTCATCTCTTTGTATGTTGCAGATAAATTTGCTTGTTAGGTTCACAGTTATGAAATTCATAGCTGTTTATCTAGCTTTTGCTAAAGGCTTCTTGTTGGGGATTTTAGTTCTATTTATTGGAACCAAAAGTGGATACGGACAGGATAAGCAGCAGTCAGCATGCGGTGAGAGACTTGGATTTCTCTGCTCAAGGCTATTAGTATTCATATTAAATAAAATAATGGCAAGAAATCCTGACCAGTAAGTAGCAAATGCTCGTTTAAATGCGTAAAGCTTGTTCTCCTTGGTTTGCAGGCCCCGTCAGGTATCATAATGGAGTTCAATGCTTTCTGAATACCATGGCACAATTAGATATATATTCTCTCCTATTTTACCTGCACAAGTTCTGTAGGTTTGAGTCTGCTGTGTCCATGAATGAAGGAAATCTGGTGGCTTTAAAAAGGGAGCTTTCTTAAGGCATTTTGATGGTTGAGCCGAACTTTTGAAGTCCTTGTTATATGATTTGAGATGTTTTGAAAATCAGCAGGAAGAAGGCACGTTGATTGGCATTTTTATCAGATAACAGACCTCAAGTGTTCGTTACCAGGCAGTTGACATGCTCCATGATATGGAATTTCAGGTTTTGACAATGGCAGCAATGAGGCACATCAACCTGCATTTGAATCAATTAGCACAGGTTGACAGTGGACATTATCATACCCTTCCTACATTTCTTTCGTGTGATTTTAAGTCTACCATTGTGGGAGAGTGCTGATTCTTTATTGTTGCAGCCTCTCTGCAGAAAGCAGTGAAGGGAGTTAGTGTGGAATTTGTAATGTGTAGATTAAGAAGGGCTTCTGTTTTCCATTCCATTATTTATTTGTTGATCGTTGATTTATTGAAGACAATGGTCAAAACAGAAACTTAGCACCAATTGATTCTAGATCAAGAAGGGAACTTAAACTATGGTCCCGTCAAAATTACTTTCTCTACTCTTAAAGATTATATGAATAAAAGGGATTTTATTGCCCGCAATTTTGTTTATTAGAGCAAATAGTTTGTATTTTAACCTTTTGGAATGTCTTTCCACAAAACGATGTGTAAACAAGTGGATATTTGATTTATGAACATGGGAATATACGGACTTTATTGAAGAGCATGTTGCAAAATTATTCTCAGGATTCCAATACATCGAATGACATATAGTTTAAAAATCACCATTTTCTTTCTGATTAAGTATTCGTCTTGGTTTAATTGCTTGATTGATTTTTCTGAATGTGTAGTTCAAACTTAAACAATGGTCCCGTCAAAATTACTATCTCTACTCTTAAAGATTATATGAATAAAAGGGATTTTATTACCCGCAATTTTGTTTATTAGAGCAAATAGTCTGTATTTTAACCTTTTGGAATGTCATTCCACAAAACAATGTGTAAACTAGTGGATATTTGATTTATGAACATGGGAATATACGGACTTTATTGAAGAGCATGTTGCAAAATTATTCTCAGGATTCCAATACATCGAATGGCATATAGTTTAAAAATCACCATTTTCTTTCTGATTAAGTATTCGTCTTGGTTTAATTGCTTGATTGATTTTTATGAATGTGTAGTTCAAACTTTTATTTCGTTGGTCAAAACATTCTCATGAACTAAATATGCGTTAAGGGTTTTTTGAAACATCTGTGGCTTGGAAGGTGGCTTTTTGGAGATATAAATTAAGACAAATTACTAAAAATGGGGATGGTAAAGTCCTAATAGGGAGCTGATAAAAGGAATTCTAGCTCAGGGACGAAGCAACCAAGATTACAAAGCCACTAAAGTTGGAATAAGGAGACAACTCGACTGAGAATAACAGTTGGAAAGTCACTGGAATAACTCACACAAAGGTGTCTGAACACAAATAACCTGAAAGAATTGCAAGTGAAACACACCTTAGCAAAGTAGTCAACATTAAACAAATGGATAAAAAGTATTTGAACCCAAATGAATGTTTCACACAGTTTTCTAATTCAATTTATGAAATATCTGTTCATGGAATAAAAACAAATTCAATTGAAAGAATTCAAAATACGAGCTTTCCATCACTGGTAAAGTCGTGCTTGCTGTAGGCATGTGTGCACGAGCTAAAACAATGACAAAATTTTTAAATGTTAGTTGTAAAGGAACACGGACAGTGGAGATGCAATAGGTCTGAATGGCATCTGAGATGAGGAGGTTCTCTTCACGAGTATTCCACCCTTCTTGGGTCATCAACAACATGCATTTGAATTTTTTTGTGTGTTTCAAAGACGATAAAAAACCTTTCAAGTTCTGATTTATTTTAGCTTGTTGCTTTAGTTTGGTTTGCTGCTTTGTAAAACTTCGAGTGATTATGCATGTTAATGGTTCTTTCAAACAATGTAGTTTTACCCTAGGTCGCTCTGTATAATGTGAGCACGAACATACATTGAAGGGGAAACTATGTTTTTATTTCAAAACTGTGGACTTGACTACATTTAAAGGAGAAGAACTAGAGACAAGAGATATAGACGATGTTTCTTTACCTCTGCTCGTATTTACAAGAATCCTTCACTTTGGTGTGGCTAGAAGTAATATAACAGTATACCCCTTGTTTATGAAGATCTCTTCAAGTCACTTGTTCTTTTTGTTATTTATGAAGAGATGTGAAATTACTCAAATTCAATGTAGTTTGACAAATCACATAGATATTTTGTTCTGAACTCAAAATTGAAATCTTTGTTTTTGGGATATAGCTATATTGAAATATATTAAACTACCTTAAGGTAACACTGGTGAAGCTTTTATAAATATTTGTCGATACTCTATTGATAGCTTATCACTTTTTTACTAAATTCTTAGTAGGTTATTTCAGTAGGTTCCCTGGCTACTTGAAGTTTCCAAGCTTGATCAATCTTAGTTGATAGTTTGAGCCCTGGAGTGCAAGGCTCTGGTCTGCACTACTTAGTGATGCATTTAATTTCATTTTTCATTTAGCTCTTAGTGATGCGTTTAATTTCATTTTTCATTTATACGTGGTATGTTCTGCATAATATTCATCAATTTCTGGCCTATTCTGCAATTCTTACCTCAAATAATAATAATACGCAATTTTGATCACATGTATATCAGGGGAAACTATTATTTTCATCATTTTGTCACATTTTCATTTGGACAATAATTGGAGTTTGTTCTCGCTACATGCAAATATGGATTCACCTTAGTGGCACTCATCTTTGGTCAGCTTGAGAAAAAGAGAAGTGCGATAAAGTAGAGACAATTAAGGCTTAAAAAATATAGGGGAGATACGCTGTGATCATGCTTATTATGTGACTATGCAGTTGATAACCATGCTTATTATGACTATGCAGTTGATAACCATCACCATGAAGGCAGGCAATACACAACCTTGCTGCCCATTTCATTTGTGATTTTGTTTCTGTTTGTGTGTATTAATATCAATATTTGTACCCTTCACAACATCCATATTAATATCTATATCCGTATTGTTGAAAATGTAACTTAGTACTAGTCAGCCTTCATAATGTAAAAAATGAAATTTTTATCATTGATTATTATTATATTTAAATTTATTATTAGTCAAAGCATGTTTTTCACGCTTATAGAGTCACAGTCAAAAATAATTTATTACGAGTAAAAAATAGAAATGTATTTGAGTAAAGTCCCATTTAGACTTCTATAAAAAAAAAGAAGAATTTTATTTTGGGTCAAAATCCACCAAAATTTTCAAGTTGGCCTGGGCCTCCAGAAGCCACTTATTTAACCCTCCTGGACAGCTATATATATGGGGAAGTTCGACTCATTTGGAAGATGATCTCATTACACAACAAGAAGCATATCTAAACCTATCGAAGGAGAAGTGAAGAATGAGTAAAAGGAAAGAGAGTCAAGCTACAAGACATGAAGTTCATTTTTTTGATGACCAAATTTTTTGATGTGATAGCTCGCACATGTGAGGACAGATTTCTGTAAAAAGGCCAAATTTTTCTGTGCTATTGCAGACCCGAAATTTCAGGGAGTTGGCAATTTGACTTATGTTGACCTATGATTTTGGGGGTAACTTGGAGGAGGATTGAACTTGGAGTTCTGGTGGCAATTTTGGTCATGGTCTTGGATATCTCATTTTGATCTGATTCTATAAGAGAAGAATTGCTGTTGAGTTTTCCTCCTTGTGGGGTTTTGCCGTGGCTTGGAGCTTAATTTTTGGTGTCTTTTGTCTCTTTGTTTTCTTGGTTGATTGAACATTTGTATAATTGCTTGATGAAGAAGACATAACACAATAAAGGACTATCTAACATTCACAAGTAATTATCAAAAAGAGCAATCAAGTTCTTAATCTACACTACTAAGGTTCTCAACATGGTATCAGAGCTATGGTGATGACAAGAGCACTAATGAAGATGCCCCAAGTAGGGCTAAATCTGAAAGAAATAAGAAGCAAAAATCTAGTATGCAGAAAGACCAAGATCATTCTTATATCATTGAATAGAAGGATCAATATATTTTTGGCAAACAAAGGCAGAAATAGAGGACAATTCGATCACTTTGAGGGACATTCATTCATCATTCATCATATACATCCTTTGCACCCAATAAAGGAGACCCTTTGTTGACCGAAAGACCTATGATACATCAATATGAGGGTTAGAGTTTCCTCACCATGTTGCGTTGCAAGTTTGATGAAGCATCTAATTTCAAAGATTGGGAGAAGAGTTTTATATGTGTAGTGTATTCTCAAGTGTTTACAATGACAAAGACAAGGAGCATACACGAAAAATCTGAACCGATGACAAACCTTCTGTGGTGGCATCTTAAACTTCTATGGCACTATGATATACAAAATTTTCTGACACTGTGACATGCAAGTTCTATAATATCTTCTCTCTGTGACATGCGAAGTACTTTTGCTTTTGAGGATCCGAATTTTGTGTGGCATTATATCCTTGTGGCATCCGAGCTCTATGACAATTCTTTGAAGTTCATAACACAATTTACATAGTTGAAGCACTCCAGATTATATCCAAGACGAAGAAGGACCATTGAAGGGAAAAAATAGAAATTACAATTGATCTCTACTAGCCCTCAAGAGGATAAGAAGACAAAAAATTTGCACTTGATATTCTCTGAAGTTAAATCAAATCTCCTATGGCACTATATGCAAAGTCTCTTAGGCACTGTGGACTGTATTGTATCATATTCTCTTGAAAGAAGAACTACAATCGAAGTCTATCGAAATTCTAATCATCACGCCTTACGCCATTCAAATTTAAGGAAAAAGGATCTAGTATGAGCATGGAAGGTGACAAGTACGAATATCTCTATGACAAGTCAGAATTGACAAGGCTATCTCTGAAGTCTATCTACGAGACCAAGACAAAATGACCAATTTACTGAAGTCTTATGTGATATTTCTCTATGAAAGAAAAGCGCTAGATTATGTTGTACTTCATTGTGAGGAGGACTGCAATCCTGGACAAAAGATATGTGCAGTCTTTGGAAGATATAAGTTATACCTTGATCATTTCTGTGGCAGCCTATGCAAAACATTATGCGAATTCTATGACAATGTCTTGGTCTATAACGTTACTCCTTGACACATGCAAAGGACCGAAGTTTGAAGACCTAAGAATACAAGGTGACTTAGTTAAAATGATCTCCTAAGTTGATCTTGTTACAAATAGAAGATATAACTGTGATATTTTTGGCTCTCAGGAGAATCATCTTGTTGAACCTTAAGTCTGTGGTATAGTGGAAGGGACTGAGACCGTGTGATCATCTTTGTAATTTTGCAAAAGAACTTTGATTCAAAAGGTTCACAAAGCTCTTCTGTGTGGCGCAAATATGAGAAGCAACTATGCCACCGAGATTTATACATAAAAGGACAAATCATCAAAGCCGACCATTCTGATACTATAGAACCATGGCAAGATATTTGAAGAGTATGAAGAAACTAAATCCTTTTCCACAGAAGCAACCCCAAAGAATTCTCTATGATTAGCATCCTAGTTCAATGATTGAAGGTCTAAGGTGTTGAAAAATGTAATTAGCGTCGGTCTTCATAATGTAATAAAATGTAATTTTTATCATTGATTATATTCATTATTATTATTTTATTTCTAGTGAAAGCATGTTCTTCAGGCTTATAGGGTCAATTGAGTCAAAATAAAATTTATTGTGAGTCAAAAAAATGTATTTGAGTGAAGTCCCATTTGGAATTTTTGTAAGAAAATAAAAATTATTTTTATATTGAGTCAAAGTCCACCAAAGTTGTCAAGTTGACCCTCCTTGGGAACAAGTCGGTCTGGGCATCCAAGATCCACCCGTTCAACCTCCTGTATATATATATATATATATATATATATATACAGAGAGAGAGAGAGAGAGAGAGAGAGAGAGCGCACTTTGGAGCACATTCATTCAATAGCATCATACATATCTTCTGTAGCTAAATAATGGAGAAAATGATGAAAAAAGGGGAAGAAAGAGCTCACACTTGAGGAAGAATCGCTGCAAAGAAAGGGTGAAAAATATGATCTAGTTGCAGACCTGAAATTTTAGGAAGGCTTGAAATTTCAGGGGCTGAAATTTTAGGATGACTAGTTTGACCTATGCTGAATTTTTACTTTGGAGGTGACTTGGAGGAGGGATGGACTTGGAATTTTGGTGGCAGTTTTGGTCTTGTATATCTTATTTTGATTTGATTCTATAAGAGAAGGATTGGTTAGATTTTGCCCTAGCTTGGAGCCTAATTTCTGGTGTCTCTTGTCTCCTTTGCATTATGTTCTCTATATTTTGCTAATGTGTAATTGCTTGATGACATAACTAAACCAGAAAAATAGTAAGAAAAAGAATGCATATCCGTCACAAGTAATTATCATGATAAGAAATTCTATTATCTAACATAATTTCAACATAAGGTACCTCTATTGAAGGAAGTTGACACATGTCAGCTAAAGAAACATGACCAGATCTCTGCAAGGATGGATAGGTAAGACCGAAAAATGTAAATATAAACTTTGTTCATTTGCAATCAATTGTAGTACATATAGTGCTAAGATAATGATCTCTTGAGGGATAGTAAAGCATCATTGAAAGGGTTTGTGTAGATATATTAATATGCTCACATTTGAAGTATGTCCTTGCAAACAAAGATTAGGTTTAAGAAATCAAGGAATGAAATAAATTCCATCTCACTATAGAGAGCTTGCTAATGAAATTTTTAGGGTTTGTAGCATGAGTATGCTTGTAGAATTTGCAGTTCTTAAATCACATATGGATATTTTAAGGGTTTTAAACCCTAGCAAAGGTTTGAATTAGAAAAACCCTAGGAATAAAACACTAACTATTTGTTTCCACAGTAAAAAGAAAACTTAGCTCTTAAGTATAACATAAATGACATCATGTGAGGACAAAGTTAATGAAAAGGTCCAATATCAAGAGGGAGCTAACTCTCCTCAAAGATATAAGTTTTCTACACCTCCTTTCTTTAATTATTACTGTTGTTATTTTGTCTATGCACTTTGCCTTTTGTTCATTCATAGTCTTCTAATAAAGGTTGTAGGTTAAGACAAAATCTATCTAAGCTTGACTAAAAGATGGAAGAACTGGAAGAATGTAGAAAAGCATGAAGACAAGAAGAAAGCCGTTTATAGTCTACATCAAAGAAGCCAATTAGATGGAAACATGAAAAATGAGGCTTGATAAAATAACTTCACCCACCTACATTGGAAAGAGGGAGCTTTGATTAATTCAGTTCATGAACACATTGATTGGGTTGACAATACTGATGCCAATAAAGATGCTATTGATGATTGGAAATTATATGATTTATTGGAAGAGCGTGACTCAAAATTATATACGAAGAAAGAAGATGTGAAGGCTTGTGCAATCAACTATGAGGAAGTTTGGCTCCACATAGGTTTGACGAACTATTTGATGACATGATTCGATTTTGATAGTGATATTGATGAAGATTACTAGGGAACCAGGAAGGTCGAAGCACACTTCGATTCATTACATGATGTGGGATGGGAGCCGAGAAGTTACAATAGACCTCCACAAACGAAAAAATAGCCGATGTATTGATAAAGTTATTTCCTAAAGGAAAAGGTTGTGTATTATGTGACAAGCTTAGGCTTGTGGATATCTCATCTTAGATTGAGAGGGAGTGATGATGGACACCTTATTCTCCATGTGTCATCTTCTAATGCAAGGACTAACAACCGTAAGCCTAGTAAAGAACACTAGTAGGGAGAATGGTGGATTGGATAAGCATCAAGGACATACATTCTTGAGTTATGTGACTAGGATTAACATGCTAAGTTGGATACATGAACTTGGTAAGAATGGTCTAGAGGACGAGATTTTCCTTGGGATGAAAAGGAAATGGTCCTGTGAAGACATACCTTCGGAACACTTAGGTGAGGTATGTGCCTGAGAGGTGGTGGTGTCCATACCTCCCAACATTGTGCTATGATCTAGTGGAGAGATAGAGCTTACTTGTCTAGGCCTTGGTATTTTGACAATATTGGTTATGATGATGGAAATATTCATTGAATACCTCCTATTATGTCATTATGAATACCTCCCTAGTTCAGAGGGAGTGTTGAAAATGTAACTAGTGTTGGTTTTCATAATGTAATAAAATGAATTTTTTTTATCATTGATATTTATATTTATATTTATTTTTGGTCAAATCATGTTCTTCATGCTTATAGAGTCAAAGCGTAAAAAGGGAAAATGTATTTGAGTCAAGTCCCATTTGGAATTTTGTAAATAAAATAAGAGAAATAATTTTATATTAAGTCAAATTCCACCAAAATTGTCAAGTTTCCCTTCATTGGGAACAAGTCGACCTAGGCCTCCAAAAGCCACCTATTCAACCCTCCTACAAATATATATATATATATATATATATGAGGTAGTTCGACTCATTTGGAATATATCTCATCACACAACAATAAGCATATATGAACATATCGAAGGAGAAGTGAAGGACGAGTAAAAGGAAAGATAAAATCAAGCTACAAGACATGAAGATCATTTTTTTGATAACTGAATTTTCCTATGTGATAGATCACACATGTGAGGACAAATTCTTGTAAAAAGGTTGATTTTTTTGGTGCTATTACAAGCCTGAAATTTCAGGGATTTGACAATTTGACTTATGTTGACCTATGATTTTGGAGGTGACATGGAGGAGGGTCGAACCTGGATATTTGGTGGCAGTTTTGGTCTTGGATATTTCATTTTATCTGATTCTATAAGAGAAGGATTGTTGTTGGGTTTTCCCCCTTGTGGGGTTTTTCCCTAGCTTGGAGCCTAATTTTTGGTGTCTCTTGTCTCTTTGTTTTCCTAGTTGATTGAACATTTGTACAATTGCTTGATGAAGAAGACATAACACATAATAAAAGACCATCTAACATTGATGAGTAATTATCAAGAAGAGGAATCAAGTTCTTAATCTACACTAGGTTTCTCAACACATATAAACATAAAATGCTTCATTTGACTATTAATATAAACATCTAATATACATACAAGACATTTTAGGAAAAAAAAAGAAAAAGAAAAAAAGTGGGTTGATTTACAACGATCATGACCATATAAAAATTAGGTAAGAGCCACTATCAACATTGTCTTAGAGAAGTGGAGTAATGGAAGTGATTAAGATACAAAAACACTATCACATAACCATACAAATAAATAATGTTAGCCTTTTAGTGCACATAACAAGGTCCATAGATTGGATAACTAATGGGAATAGACTCATGTTAAGAATTCAGTTGTCATTTTCTTGAAGGGATATCCACTACACATCATTAGTTGGTTTCAATTCAAGGTTGGTTTTTATCATTATGTGCAAGCTCGTTAGAATGTACTTATTTTAGGAAAGGGCAAGTGTGGAGTTGTAATCACTAGAATCAACTATGTGACACTTACGAACAATTAGAAAAGTAATGTGTTATGGAATTCCATTAGATCTATGTAACTATTTAAAGCATGCCAAATGGACAAGAGAGTTGGAAGGTGACTCCTATCCTAGAGTGGAAAACCCCATGTTAGTGCATGATATTGTCTTGGGTTTTGATACACTTATTATTATAATTTTATTTATTACTATACACACACACACACACACCCCCCCACACACAACTGTGTCTGAAAGACAAAAACTCTTTCTGTGTTTCATTATTCAAGGGTATTTTACCCTTTGTATTATAATTGAATGTTTTGAATTTCTTGTTGTTGTAGCTTGTTTTAAGATTTGGTATGTTGTATAAATTTCAATTTCCTTAAAAAAAGAAAGAAAGGAAAAAATCAAATATGCATATATGAAAAGAGGAAGATAGGCACTTTTGTTAAGTTTTAAATATTTAAAAAAAAAATGTATGCACTAAACACTTATCGGAGAAATAAATGCAGTTTAGGTAGGATCCATCATACGACCAAAGAGGAGTTAACGAGCGCTCAAGTTTTTGGATTGGGATCGTTGATGAGACAAGGCCCACATAATGCGAGTGCCTCCACAATAAGGTTGACTCGCACCCGTTGACTAGAGATGAGCGACCCCGATTCACTGCGGGGGCACAACTCTGAAGGCCTTCCCGTACAATGGAGTCCCCCCACAGTGACGTTAGTAAGCGAGCCCGCTTTATCATAATTTTACTCCACGTCATATTTCATCTGTCACTTCACCCGTCCTGTCATTCATTTATTTTCCCACGTGAAGGTCTTTCCCCCCGTTTTCCCCTTCCTCTATAAAAGCCCTTCCCCATTTCTTTTTCCCTCGACCTCTTTCTGAGCTATAAGGTTTCCAAAGAATTCACAGGCATCCAGTCATGCGTCCAATCACCATCTTCATCAGCGCCAGGTATTTATACTCCAATTGTACTTGAAATTGATAAAATGTTGAAAAAAAATGTGTTAGCCGGGTCATTTATGCATATTACTCTCATGGATACTGAACATGATATCACCGATACCATCTGCACAGTTGAACACCTCCAATTCTATCAGCAAGTCATGTTAAGCCAGTCCAATTGTCCAGTTTATTTTGCCTTAGTTAATTCGAGGGTTTTGTCAGATCTTGTTCCTCAAACCTATCTATTACCGTAATTTATTCATTGGTTAGTCTCGACAATGTACCCTCAGAAGTGTTTCGTAATGAATAAGTTGGGAGAAAAAATCTTTTAGGTTTCTTCCCTTTTAATTTGACAATTTCTTTGCTATCCTCTTGCAAGTTCATATGTTAGTTTTTCTCATGAGTCTCTGTCCACATACTTTCAAGACTTGTATGGACTTGAATTTTCCCAAATTCTATTTTATCAAATGCTTGAAAAAGCATAATTTTCTTTGGATTCAAGACAATTCTCTTTATACCTCTTTGCTGAAGACAAGAGACTAGTCCTCCAGATTCTAGCTAAGATTTTGGGTAAAGAAGACACTGTCATGGTGGATAAATAAATTTTGGGAATGTTTTCCCTCATGATGAAGCTTGGAGTGGTTCTTGACATACCTACTAATTGGGAGGATGCTATTAACACTCAATTTATGGACCTATCACTTACTGGTTGCTTTAGGTTTCCTTCTCTTGTCACTTATTTGTTTGTGTACAATCATGTTGAAAATTTTATGCAGTTAGGGTTGAATGTCAAGGATATAAATAGGAACAAAAAGTCAGTTATTTCTGGACAGATGTAGTAAGGAAACATGTTGGGAATGAAGGCATTTTTTATTTTACTTCCTCTTTTCTCCAAATTGTATATTCAATTATGAATGGTTCACCTATACCATGTGTCTTTCCTAAAGCTCAATCAATCCTATAATTGAGCAAAGATGTGAAGTTTGGAGATTGGTTTGCCTTTGAAGATCATGCTGAAATAAGGTTATATGGAGCTGGTGTTGAGCCTTTTAGACTGCCTACCTTTGTTCCAATGAGGATGTTTGCTTTGGAATTCCTAAGGCAAAGTATAAATGTATATCAAATTCATTTTTTTCTTGTGAAGAAGGGTCACTTGTGCAAGTTACCCAGGACTGTGGGCCCATTTATTGTGAATACAAGGCAAGCAACTGAAGAGGCCCATAAAATGTTAGAGGGCATGCATTTATTGTTTGGAGAAAAATGGGCTTATGACCCATGTCATATAATCTCAAACAAAAGTTTGGAGAACAAATATGCTCCTTTTGTTCATGAATCTAGACCAGAAGTGGAGAAATTGGGAAATGGAGGGCAGTCTTCTATATCTGGGTAGATGGAGGTTGAAACTCCACATCCCACTGAAAATAATCTTAAGAGGGGAAGAGAAGAAATAATTGATCTAGATGGTGATATAGAAAAAGAAGCTAAGAGGACAAAAGAAGCTGATGAGACTAGCTCATCAACAATGCCAGGATATTCTTTGCAATTTGGGGAAACCTCATGTACTCCCTCATCCCCTATTCCAAAGGATACATATCATGACTCTGTTCCAATGATTAAACAAATATATTCACAGATTGAAGAGAAGAATAGGAAGATAAGGGAAAGTATGGAATCACAATTAGAGGCTCAAATCTCTCCTAAGAAAACCATATTATTATCAACATTGGATTTGGAGAAAGATCAACTAAGGATATATTTTTCTCATCCTTCAACTATGATTGTAGCATCTTTAGTTGGTTTCAAGATTGTTAATTTAACATTTTTCACAAAGAAAATTCCTCTTCCAGATAAAATTAATCTTCATATGCAGAATGGTCATTTGATTGTCAATGATTTGAGAATATGTTGGGAAAGGTGATAAAGTAGTTAAAATTGGAGAAAGAAAATTCAAGAGCTTTATCTACACAAAATGAAGAGCTAAAGAAAATTATTATTAAAATTGGGGTTGATCACGAGGATAGGAAAACAGTTCAAAAGCTATTGCAGGGAGCTGAAGCTGAGATTCAGGTTTTGAAGAAAGAGATTAAACTTCCCACTCTTGAACACCTAATGACTGTAGAGGTGGCCCAGTTAGAAACTAAAAAAGAACAACTATTGCAGGACCTTTTACAAAAGAATGAGGAATTTTCCAAACTAAAGCAAATGAATGTTATGTTGTAGAAGAAAATTGATTCCCGTGTCTGTACCATCGCAATAGCATCTGACTCTGAAGATCCTGCTACCAAGTTAACTAAGGTCATGAATGAGTTGAAGATGATAGAAATTGATTTGAAAAAGAGCCAAAGAGATTTGGAGAGTGCATCGAAGGTGATCAAAGCCAAAGAAAATGAAATACTAATGGCCTAAGATAATGCTGAAAAATACAGAAGAGATCACCAAACTACTTTCCAAGAGATTAAGGAGATGAAGGAAAAAGTAAAAGGGAATATGACCCTTATACAGGCGAGGGAGATAATATAGAATGATATCATTGATATTGTAAAAAATGTGTGCGAGTTACTTATTATTATTGGAGAGGAGCAAACATTGTTAGAGACTTGGAAGATTGTGGCTAACAAGAAAAAGTCACAGAATAGAGCCTTGTATTCTAAAAAGTTAATTGATATCATACATTCTAATTCTACACAAAAGCTCAAAGAATTTGGAATTGAAGACAGGACTAATTTTTTTTTGGAGCTAAACAGGATGATTGTAAAAAATTCATACAAGAAAGCAGTAGAGAAGAAGTTGGATGTACTAAAAGGAGCAGTGACAAAGTTTAATGTTATGTTTGATAAAAGAACCAGGGCTGGTTTACCATCTTTTTGGGACCAGCAAGGAAATTTTTTCCCTTTGGAAACATATGAAACATTAATGGTGGAAGAAAATATTAAAATTGGGTCTACTAATGAGAAGACGACAATTTTGAAAAGAGCCACCAATGTCAACTACCTGCATACAGATTTCCAACTGCCGTGGATGATGAAGATCCTGTTTGCTAAAAAACCTACATGTTCCAGAATTACTAATTTCATGATGGCGTACATGAATCTTGCTAACTTCCCCTGTACAAATGTAGACTTATGGAGGAAGTGAAAATAATGGATGTCTCCACAGTCAAAATAAGCAGAAGCAGAAACTACCTCCATTCCAGATTCTCACACTGCCAAATGAAATTTTTTTTATGATGACGTTTTATTTTATTTTATTTTCCTGAAGATACATGTTATTTTCATTTTGAATGTAATAATTGGATAAAAGTAGTTTAGGAAGTTGACAATTTTATAACTGTCCATTTTGAAATTTTTTATATAAGAATTTTCAGAAGAATAATTAGGGTTCCAGATTTTGGACCTCAGAAGGACCACACATTTTGTACTTGATCTTTATGATGTTGAATAAAGTCTTCAGAAGAATTTCCAGAAATTGTTGGGTATAATTAGTTTTTCCTATTTCATCATGTGTTTTTATTTATTCTTAGAATAAATTAATATAGTTGCCAATATCTAATATTACGTTTGTGATTTAGAGTTAAAATCCTTAATGAAGTGCTCCTTTATTCTGAATGTAATTTCTTCTTAACCATATTTGTCTAAAACTAAAGATAATAGATTATGTAGTAGCATCCTGTTATCAAAAGTCTTCCACCAACATTTTCAATCTTGTTTCTGTTCATTTGTATTCACCACTTTGTTGTTCTATTCAACAACCCCCATTATTTTAGCTTGGTTACTTTAGAAAATAATGGGGACCCTTTTTATTTTTTAGAGTGAAAAAAATAAGACTCTTAGAGTGATTCATTTAGATAGAAATAGGAATCAAAAGGGGAAAAAGTCTTGAATTTTGGCCTTAAAATCACTCAAGCAGAGAAAGATCGCATTATCGCAATCACAATACTACAATGAAGCACATATGACTTCTAAAAATTACTTAAAACATATTGCGATACAATTTATATAACAAAAGCACTTTTATAAAGGGAAAATGCATTTTTTCAAGCAAATTATATAAGGAAAGCTTATGGGACCCGCTTCTGCCACATAGGCTATCGCAAATCACATTTCACATTTCGTAACTCTACCCCAATGGTCTTATTATCACCCTGCATGTTTTCCCGATGCGATATACTGCATCACATCGCATTTTTGCAAACATAAACTCTCTTCACCCTCAACTATATTCACCGATGCGATATAGTCTATCGCAAATCACAAATCACACTTTCACAACACAAACACTTTTTCCCTCCATCTATTTTCATTGATATTGCGTTTGCGATGTTGCAATTGACAAAAATAAAGCCGATCAGTATTTTACAAATATTCACACACGAGAAACATTGCGATACGACAAATCTAGTTTTAAATGCTGAAATGATTACGTGGGCACATCAACCCATATCAACCATTAATGCCATAACTTAACGGTTTTGTAACCCATGCCTCCAAAATGATTTAACTGTAAGAAGCATTGAATTCATATATTAGCAGCGTGCCAAGTTTCATTTGTTTAATTGTTTCCATTACTAGGAAACTTTTTCATTTGTAAAATCAAAGTTCCCTCATTCCACTTGTCATTTCTCATTTATCCGCAAGCGAGCCAAAATAAACAGAATTCTTTGGAGATGTTTAAAGCTCTCAAGAAAGCTAAGAAACCGATGACTCCTGTGAATCCTGCACCTGCTGCAACATAAAGAACACAGATGCTTACTTTGTTTATAGATACGATATGTGTACCTCAAAGTGGATCCTCCTCATGGGAAGCCATGTACAAACTATTCGAGGATGAGAAACCTCACAAGGTTTAGAGGAAGGTTACTTCTGATGCTTTTGATTCCTCAGAAGGAACTATATAAGAAGTGGCCAATTATTTTCTGCATCGAATTGTTACGCGAACTAAAATATTACCACGTACATATATGGTAAGATGGATAGCTGATAATCTCAACTTTAGGGACATGAATTTTCTAACCAGCATAGGAATGATGATAGGTTCCTTCGAAGCTGAAGACTTAAAGCCGATGTACCACATCCCAGACCCTGAAAAGGTCTATGAAAAGGAATTTTTGGCGTAGTTTTCCAGCGAGAACGAGCTCAAATCAAATCCAATCAAGTAATGGAGGAGAAACCCCAATAAACAAAAGAATGATAACAAGGGTATGTATTCTACTGACTCCCTTGCAAGTCCCTACTGTTATGTTGATGCGATGATTTCTAGGATCTTTGGTCAACCTGACACTACAAAATTTTCAGTAGAATGGGTTCCCCTCATGGAAGTAGTTGCAGACTCTTATGTTATGGATTGGGGAAACATTATGTCTAATAATATTGCTACTCAAATTTTGGAATATAGAAATAATTGTTCTATTTCCTCCAAAAATTTCCCCCCATTTTATATGAGTGCTTATATCATGGATGTAGTGTGTTTCACTTCATATTTTCCAGCCATGGGCTAGAAATGGACAACCTAAGACCCTCTACCCATTCATGTATATCATAGCATGTTACGGGAGTTGAAATTTGAGAACCATTTCTATAAAATTTTCCATGGAGTCATTCTCCCTTTGTTTCAAACTGTATTTAATGAGAAAGCCCAGATTGTCAAAAGAGGCTCAAGCTGATTTTTCCTCCATTGGAAAATGGTTCGGAGAAGAGATGTTCACCTATGTCAGAGTATTTGGGAGCCTAGCTTGACCACATGCTTTACCCTTGAATGTTCCTGATAATATTTTCGCAATAGAAGTAGCATATCAAAATGTTGGCAATGGATTAACCAGGTTTCTAAAGGAGGCTAAGAAAGAACCACGACCTTCCTTTCCAATTAATGGTGGTGTTTATGGTCTGGAAAATTACAAGCATTCAGTTCTAGAGATCAACCAAATTGAATGTTTGAATTTGTTTACAATTTCAAACAAAAAATACGACCCAATTAAAGTTGCCAATACTTTTACAACCCAAGTTAAAATTAGGCCTTTTGTGCATGGAGATGATGAGTTTGATGACTTATTCAAGTCAGTCGATAATTACTTTGTAGTTCAGAAGTTGGTAGCTCTACGCCTCCATCCGCAACAATTACCAAAGTTTAAACAATACAGGAACAAGAGATTGGAAGGAACTCCATTGAAAATGCCGGAAGTCTCCCAACCCCTATCTCAGAAGGAAAAGGAAAATGAACTGAAAACTAAGGATACTGAAGTCTTTAGTAATATTGACCAAGATAAATCAACTGAAGTTCAAACTATGGAATTAGATTTCCCAAGTAATCCGAGTGATGTTTGGAAGGAGTTTAACATTAAACTCCAGGGAGACCAAGGAGCCATAGTTACTGATCAACAACAGATTGTGCATACGCCTCAAACTAAAAGCCATGAATCATTCACTGCTGAGCCCTCTGAAAAATTAGTAAGCACACAACAAGTGGAATTCATCCCATCCTTCCCCAATATTGAAATTATACTTAACATTGGGGAAATACCTCCTTTGGATATTTTCTATAGCCCTAAACATAAAGGAGTTATGAGCAGACAAAAGAAAAGCAGGAGATCAGAGAAATATCAACCCCTTGTCCAAGGAGATGTCTCAATGGAAGTTGTTTGGAAAGACTCACAGGCATATCCTTCACAGAATCTAGCTTGCCTAACACAGTTCGCAAGAGCTTCTACCTCTGCAACTATTGATAAAGCTTATGAGACTCAACAGTTGATGAAAGAAAAGGATGAAATAATCATTCAATTAGAACTTTAGTTATAGGCAGAGAAGAAAAATGTCAACCAACAACTACAGGTACATGTCACGCAACTCCAAGAGAGCATGGACCAACTGAAGACTCAACACCAAAATGAAATTAGTTCAAAGGACACTCAAATTCATCAATCGTAGTTTTCTATAGAGAAATTGAAGGATAATCCAAAGATTGATGAATTTAGAAAAGAGTCCTTGGAACTAAATACTTTATTGGCACAACAAAAAGTCATTTTTTGTCAAAAATGATCAAATATTCTTGAATTGTGTGGGCAAAGCGATTCATTGATGAACCGAATTTCAGACCAGAGGATTAGTTTTGATGATATTGATGATAAGGTTTCATAGTATGTCACATGGAAGGATTTTTCTGATGGCCAAAAGGCAAACCTTCCTAGGATTGAAGACTCTAAAAAGGAAATATTATTTATTAATTCGGACATACAGTTGAAACATGCTCCCGTAACACACTGATTTTTGGTCAATATGACCTTGGAAAACCCCCTAAAAATCTTGGGGAAAACAAATTCGAGAGGTCTTCTTTATTTATGAATAATGATTTTACAAATAAATGAAATACACAGTAAAAATTCCAGGAACCATAAATTTTTACTTATCTTGAATTTTGTGCTTGTCCTCCACCTCGAAATTCGTGCCAATACAAAACAAAAATTTTACAAAGAAAAATACAACATTAAATGAAGTACACACATCATAGAAATTTTTTCCGGAATAGCTGTACATCTCCTCGATTTCTGTGCCAAAAGACAGCTGTACAGATTTTGGAAATTCGTGCCAAAAACAACAGTATAGATTGCCTCGAAAACTGTGCCTGAACCTTGCTGTACGGACCTCGATTTCTGTGATGAAATTTTGCTATATGGACCTTGAAAACCATGCCTAAAATTATTTTGTATGGACCTTGAAAACTATGCCTGAAATGCAGCAATAAATGCAGTCCTCCCTTCCTCGATTTTCGTGCCACTTGCCTTGAAAACCGTGCCTCTGTTTTGTTGTATGGATTTGTTGAAATAAATTTTGCCTTGGTAAATGTGCCAAGGTGTTTCTCTCCTTTCTATCTGCTAAGAAAATTTCCTTACTCTCTCTTGCTCCTTCTCTCAATCTGCTCATGAAAAGAATGAATGACCTTTTCTCTTCTTTTCCTCCTTTAACCTAATCCTAAGTGACTTTTGGGGAATCCCTAAATCAATGGCTGAGATAGATTTATATCAAGGGCTGAGATTAAATGTGCGTTTAATTCTCACTTTCTAATTTTTAATTCACCCGACTTAAATAAAGACCCACTTAGCTTTTTATTTCCATAGTCACTTTTTCACTTTCTAATTTCACATTGACTTTAATAAAGTCACTTTAAAATTAGACTTTGTAACTTTATCACTTATAATTAAATTATATTTGAATTTACCACTTTTAAAGTCACTTTAGGAGAAAAAGATAAATACATTTGGACACTTTTCCGTAGGCCAAAGATCAAAGCCTTAGGGAACCACTTGTCCTCTGGTACCCAAATTTTAACACTCCCTCTTACCGAGGAAAGTGTTACTCACCACTCCCATCTTGTCTCTGAAGTAGACATGCTTACCTCGTGGTAAGGCTTTGGTGAATATCTCTGCTACCTGATCATATATGGGAATATACTCAAGCATCACAACTTTCTTCTGAACATAGTCTTTGATGAAATGATATTTGATCCTGATATGCTTTGACCTGTCATGAAATACTGGATTCTCCGTGAGTTTAATGCAACTCTGATTATCGTAGTAAATCACTAAAGGTATCAACGCTTGACCAAATAAGCCAAACAATATCTTATGAAGCCATATGGCCGCACAACTAGCCAAACTAGCTACCATGTACTCTGCTTCCACTAAACTCAATGCAAATGACTGTTGCTTCTGGCTGAACCACGACACAACTGCTGAACCCAACCCAAAACAACACCCTGAAGTGATCTTCTTATCAGAAGCACAACCTGCCCAATCTGAATTAGTGTACCTTGTCAGTCTCACTCCATTTCCCTCTCTATAATCCATACCAAAATCCATTATCTTTTGCAAGTAACGAAGAATGTGTTTTGCAACAACCTAGTGCACTCTCCTGGGCTCACACATGAACTGACTCATTATATTAATTGAAAAACATATATTTGGTCGAGTGTTGAAAAAATACATCAAAGAACCAATCAGATGTATATACAAAGTAGGATCCAATTAGTGATCATAGGCGTGGACATGGGTTTGCAATCCTCCATGTGAAATCTGCTAAGAATTTCCACGATATACTTCCCCTGTCACAAGAAGAAATGCCCCTCCTCCTGCCACACCTCCAATCCCAAAAAGTAATGCATCAAGCTAATGTCCTTCATCTCTAACTTTGAAGCAAGATCTCTCCTGCGACCCTCTATGAGTCTCTCTACACTTGTAATGACCAAGTCATCCACATACAACACCAGAATGAGAGGCTCCTCACCTACCACAATAAAGTATAGGTTCGGATCTGCATCACTCTTTATGAAACCTAACTCCTACAAGTATGTATCAATCCTAGAGTACCAATCTATAGGATCTTGCTTTCGGCCATAGAGTGCCTTTTTCAGTCTGCATACATCAGACTCCTTCCCGTGTACCTCAAAGCCCTGCGACTGCTCAATATAAACCTCCTCCTGTATGAAGCCTTTGAGAAATGTGGTCTTCACATCCATTTGGTGAATCTTCTAACCCATCTTTGCTGCTATCAATATAATGGAGCGAATGGAAGTATATAGAGCCATGGGAGCGGAGGTCTCCTCATAGTCAACTCCATCTACCTGTGAGAACCCTCTCTCCACAAACTGAGCCTTGAATTTTATCGATGCTGCCATTTGCAACATGATTTATCTTGTAAAGCCATATGGAAGTAACCACTGATTTACCTTCAGGCCTCGGCACCACCTCCCAAATGTCGTTCTTCATGATAGAAGAATACTCCTCCTGCATGGCCTCTCTCCAGACCTCTTGGGTAGCTGCCTCCTCATAGCTAAAAGGCTCAGAGTCAACGATGCTAGCAATCAGTGCCATATAGCTACATAACTGCTCAGGTGGTTTACTCTCTCTAACTTGTCTCTTTGGCCCAAAAACAGATGTGGCCTCACGCAAGGTGTCCTAAAGCCACTTGGGCTTCCTCTTCCCTGAGCACACTTCTCCCACCGAAGTGAAAGAATCCTCATCATCATCAAAAGCTTGAACCCCTGAAGGCCTGCCAACTGACGTCATTCTTGAACTTGTGCCTGTAGATGTTGAAGTACCGTGTGAACTGTCCATGAGTGGAATACCTTGTGAACTTCTCTGCGGACTGCTCTGCATGCTGCCCGAAGCACCAACCATCTGACTTTGAGAGCCATTGCTCACTGATAGACCTGACACTGTAATCGATGTACCTCCTGAGCCCTATCCACTGGATCCCTATGAGTGACTCAGTTTCTCCTGAGGGTTTGGTGAATCTAGATACTCTAACTCTCGTGACCTCTTGAAAGCCCTATCCTCGAACTTCACATCCTGCCTGACAACAAATTTCCTCCTCATAGGAATATAAATCCGAAAGGCTTTCGAGGTCTCACTGTAGCCCAAAAATATTCCCTTATGTGCAGTGGGCTATAGCTTGGTCCTCTTCTCCTTTGGAATATTGGAGTATGTAATAAACCCAAAGACACAAAAGTGATCAACATCAGGCTTCTTCCCAGAAAAAGCCTCCTCCGTAGTCACATTTCCCAAGGCACGATGTGGACTCCTATTCTGCAAGTACACAACAATGTTGTAGGCCTCTGCCCACAAAAATAAAGGTAACCCCTAATCATGAAGCATGGCTTTGGCAGGCCCAACGATGGATCTTTTCTTCCTCTCCGCAACCTCGCTCTACTAGGGATAGTAAGGAATTGTGAACTCCCTCTTGATGCCTGCCTCCGCACAATAATTAAAAAACTCACCAAGGGTATAATCCCCTCCATTTTCTGACCTGAGGGACTTGATCTTACGACCTGTATGAGTCTCCACAAGAGCTCTGAACTCATAAAACCGCTTGAAGACCTCACTCTTGGTCTTCAAAAAATAAATCCAGGTCTTCCTGGAGTGGTCATCAATGAATAAAACATAGTACTTATATCCACTCAAGGATACATGAGACATCTGACCGCTCACATATGTATAAATAAAATCGAGAATCCATGTCGATCTGCTGTCACTGTTGGGAAAAGGGGATTTGGGAAACTTCCCCATAACACATCCTCTGCATGTATCAAGGTGATCAGAACTAAAATCTGGCACACCTGTGGTGACCTCCCGTAATGTCCTTAAGGCCACATGATACATGTGCCCCATCCTGCAGTGCCAAATCTCGCACAACTCTAAATTTCTAGCTTTGCTGTCGGTACTACTACTCAATGCCATAAGGGGTTGGAATGAAAACTTGTACAACTTGGCATGGCGCACACCAATCACTCTAACTGAAGAAGTTGGAGTGCCCCTAGGATATATAAGCACCTGTCCTCTCCTGAAAAACACCTCATACCCTATGTCCTCCAATGCTGAGATAGATATAAGGTTCTTCGTCATCCCTGACACATATAGAACATTCGACACTTTCAAGGGAGGTTTGGTTTCCCTATCAAATGTCATTGTCCCCACACCAACTGCTCTAACAATGCTATCGTCTCCGAGTACTACCTCTATATCAGTGCCACTCTCTGAAATCTTTGAGAAGTACTCACAGACTCTTGTCATATGACGGGAAGCCCCACTGTCAACATACCAAATACTTGAAGATGCTCCACTAGTGGAGGGAAGTGCACACTCCATTTCAACCTGTGTGGCAGGTGATCCTGCACTAGTGGACTCAAAAGCAATGAACCCAAAATCCTGGTAAAATATCTCCAAGAAGTCCTCTATCTCTACTGATGCTGCCATGGTCTTGTCCTTTCCCTTCTTCTTCTTCTCCGGACACACAAGAGCATAGTATCCCAACTTCTGAAAATTCCAACACTTGAATTTGGAATAGTCCTTATCTTTGTTCACCTGCTTACCTTTACCTTTGCCTTTGCCCCAACCACCACTTGTGTAAGCTTGCTTCTTTCCTTTTCCCTTCTTTCCCCTTTCTAACAATGCTAGATTTTCATCCTCCTCCACCTATTTGGCTGTCCCAAGATAGTTCTTTCTGATTTCATTCTGAATGCAATCATCCCACAACCTCTCCCAGCTGGGAAGGTTCTCCCGTGCAACAATCCCATCCAAAAAGCTCTCCCAAGTCTTGGGAAGACCATTCAATATAATCAACACCAACTCAGTGGGTGGAATGGTCTCTCCAACAATAACAAAATCATCTCTCACATAAGTGATCTTTGTGAGGTATGCTGTAACACCATCAATCTTAGCCATTTTAATGGCCTTCAGCTTCTTTCTCAGGACCATTTTTCTGTTTTCATTGGTGCTCTGGTGAAGATTAGTCAAGGTTGTCCACATCTCATGTGCATATGTCTTTCCTCTCACATGATGAATGATATGGTCTTTAACACCATCCATGTGCATTCTTTTTATTAAAATCATCCAACTGAACAAGGTCAGAAGGTGCTGCTATTTGGTGCTATGTGGTATGTACCATTATGCCCCAGACTTCTGCCTCCTCAAAGATGCGCTGGATTCTCTCTCTCCATGCACTATAGTTGCTCTGCCCATCCAACCTATCTTGCACCCTCAAGACCAAAGACATGCTTGCTTTCTTAACAAATTGAAGATTTCAAATCTGTGGTAAAGGTTCAATTTTCTGTGTGAAAAATCAACTTGCTGTCCCAAACTGCACTTTTCAGCCACCCAAGCTCTGATACCATGTAGAAATTTTAAACCCCACTCCTAAAGTTAAATTCCCTTAATTACCATAATCATATATGCAAATTCTGAAAATGAAATAAATTTTATGAAAATAAAAATTCAAGAATTTCATAGTGCTGGAAAATAGAGAAATAAACTCAGAAAATTATGACAGCCACACACATAAAAATAACACACTGATTTTTGGTCAATATGACCCTGGATGGGGAAAACCAGTTTGAGAGTTCTTATTTATTTATGAATAATTCTTTTACAAAGAAATGAAATACACAGTAAAAAATCCAGCAACCATAAATTTTTACTTATCTCGAATTTTGTTCTTGTCCTCCACCTCGAAATTCATGCCAACAAAAAACAGAATTTTTACAGCGACAAATACAACATTAAATTTTGTAAGGACAACATATAAATTTGTGTCAGAATAGCTCTACGACCTCCTCAATTTCTGTGCCAAAAGACAACTATACGGATTATGTAAATGCATGCCAAAAAAAGTAGTATGGATTGCCTCGAAAACTGTGCCTGAGCCTTGCTGTACAGACCTCAATTTCTATGCTGAAATGCTGCTTTACGAACCTCGAAAATTGTGCCTGAAATTATGCTGTACGGACCTCAAAAATTATGCCTGAAATGCAACACTAAATTCCGTCCTCCCTTCCTCGAATTTTGTGCCACTTGCCTTGAAAACCATGCCTCTTTTTCGCTGTATGGATTTGCTGAAATAAATGTTGCCTCGATAAATGTGCCAAGGTGCTTCTCTCCTTCTATCTCTCTGCTTAGAAAATCTCCTTGCTCTCTCTTGCTCCTTCTCTCAATCTGCTCATGAAAAGAATGAATGACCTTTTCTCTTCTTTCCTCCTTTAACCTAACCCTAAGTTAATTTTGGGGAATCCCTAAATCTAATGGCTGAGATAGCTTTAGATTAAGGGCTAAGATTAAATGTGAATTTAATTTTCACTTTCTATTTTTTAATTCACCCCACTTAAATAAAGGCCCACTTAGCCTTTTATTTCCATAGTCACTTTTTCACTTTCTAATTTCACATTGACTTTAATAAAGTCACTTTAAAATTAAACTTTGTAACTTTATCACTTGTAAAGTCACTTTTAAATTAGATTTGACTTTACCACTTATAAAGTCACTTTAGGAGAAAAATATAAATACATTTGGACACTTTTCCCTAGGCCAAATATCAAATCCTTAGGGAACCACTTGTCCTCTGGTACCCAAATTTTAACAGATGAAAGGTAGGCAGTGCTAAGTGAGGAATGCTCTTCATTTTAATATCCGATTCCATTTATGTAATTTGGTTTTTGAAGGAATTGTATTCTTCCTTGACATGTTGATGTGCCATTTCTTCCAAAGAAGTATCTTATGATTCTGAAGTTGCTTTCAAAGATTTAGGAAATATCCTACTTTCTGGGTGGTACTCCTGAGAAGAACATGATCTAGTTTTTAGATTTTTCTGATCACCAAAATAATTTTTAGGAAGGTATTGTTTTTTCTCATCAGAGCTTTGTCCAATGAATTGGAAATATGGATTATCCAAAATAAAATCCACTGTTGTATTAAATATTTGTTCAACTTCAAATTGTTGTGCAAGGATTTGTACCATGGAAAGTCTAAGCTTCTTCCTGGAAAGGGAGCTTGTTGTTGGTGTCAAATAATTTGGCTGGCCCTATTCCTTTCCCTCTTGCAATTGTCCTGTAGTTTTATTATGGGGGTTGTTCTCGATAAATATACGAACATGGTCCCTACTCCTAGGAATCTAACTAATCATACTGAAAGATAAAATGTTAGAATAATCAAGACTTAAAAAATAAAAAATTAGCAAATAGATCCACACAAGAGTTGACACAAAACTGACTTACTATTTACAATTCGCCAACAACGACACCAAAAATGTTAGACCTTTAAATTATTTTTAATTATCTTAATGAGAAATTGATTAACTACACATTTAAGTTGTCACTTCAACATTTGTTTGTAACTTGCAACTTTCGTGCACAATATATGCTAGTGCAATCTATTATGTGTCATGAAGTTGCAGTAATATAATGGTTTTCATAGTTCAATATATGGATGATTTCAAAGGTCACTAATCTAGCAAATCACACCACACTTGTAGGAAAATAAATCACACTTGCAGGAAAGTAAATTGCAGTAAATCACATTTGTAGAAAAGGAAAGACACCAATTACTAAGAGTGACATGTTCCTGTATAATGAAGTCATGGTTGGATGTAACAAAGATACAATTGCACGTGCCTAGAATACCATGCGATATGAGAAAACAACCACGAAACAATATTTAAACATAAGAAAATTCTCAATCACAAGCTATTGCTAAACACAAAGTAAAAGTAAGCTACAAGCGATGTAATTATAGCACTAAAAAATATCATAATTGAAACAAAATGAAATTAATTGTGTTGTAAGAAAGGAAACTATGAGTTGTAACACAAGGAAATCATGAGTTGCAACAAAAAGGAAATTAATAGAATTATATTGAGATGTAAATTGAGTAGCAACAATATAAACTAGTTATAAATTAACTAGAATGGTGAAGTATAAGATACCTAATAACTCTACCTAGTAGTACTAGGCTATGAAGGGGGCCCTAACTCCTCAGACAAGGTATTGAAAAACCTTAATTCAAATGATCACAAGATGAGCATCGAACAAATGAAACAAAAGGATTATTTCTATAACAACCGTAGATTATACAATTGTCGAAAATATTTTCTTTCTTCTCTTTCTTGGCCTTCGAAGGAAGCCGTGTATTTATACAAAAATTCTAATTTATAAATTGGGTGATATCTTAGACAAACATCTTGAGTGAATTGAGCGACACATATTATTACAACAAAATATTCAAGCTTGGTATGATTTGGGAAAAAATTGACTCTGATCAGCTAGGTGTCATTGGTAGTTGAGTTATCCTTCCTAATTGGTCACCCACTTTCCTTTGTCATGTTCCATTATGATCAAGAGCTCAATTCCGAGCTATGGAAAAAGCTCAAAATTGTAAGTGCTCAGAATTGGTTGAAACTAGAACGACTGGATAGCCCTCATTGATACAATCCTGGCGCCACAAACGCCACTCAAATCTGACATTGTATGTGAAAGTTATTAAGTTTGAAATTCACAATTTCCTTCAAAAGTCTAGTTTGACCAGGGTTGAATTTGATTTTAAAAAATATTAAAAAAATAATATTCCACATAATATTCCAGAAATATTCCACAGAATATTCCATTAACAGCGAATCCTGGTTCGAGAAGTGTCATCTTCAGATTGGAGGATTTGGTTGACTGTTTGTTTCTGAGCCAATCAGTATCTGCCACGTGTAGGCCCGGAGGCCGCCACGTGGCCCCAGGACAGACGAATAATTCACATGGAAAAACTATTTTGGTAACCTACATGTTTCTACTGCGGGTCGAATGGGTGGCAGCCCCAAGGCCCGACCGCCAGGGCTCGTGGGGGTTCTTACCATCCATAGGGCAGCAATGTTATATGAACTTTGATTTAAAAGAGGGCGGCGGTAAATGGGGGCCAGCCCCCACATTATGTGACCAAATTTATATGACTGCAGGCCTTAGCATAGGCGGGAGGAACAAAAACCACAACCGTTTCATTTATTGTGGCATGTGGCCACTACCACACCCTGCTTCCGACGGTTTTATATATGGTTGTTAACTCTCGGCCGGCGGGTTCGGACGGTCCATGTGACCGCTGACCCATTAAATTTAAATGCCGACGTTAACTGACCGTCTATTCTGGAGCAGAGCCCCTAATTCCAGTGGTAACGCCATTTCAGTGGAGTGAACTCTAGTTACTCCAAAGTTGGTGGAGTTTTTTTAGTGCCACTGAGCAAAATATTGTTTTGGTCATAACTTCTCCGATATTGAGCCAAATTGGACGAAATTTTGGTCAATTTTGGCTTTTTTCATCGTTATGGAGCCATTGAGACAGGTTTAAAAACCATTAGAATTGATATTCAGCCCCTTTTTCTTTAGGGAAGCAATGAGAGCCATTAGGGCCAAGAGGGAGTTGGAGCTGTTTTGGGCTATGCTTAACCATTTGAGGTGAAACAAAAGCCAATTTAGACTATTTTAAGCATTCTAGAGCCATTGGGATAGGTTCTAGAGGAATTAGAGGTGTTCTACATCCATTTTAGCTTTAGGGAAGCTTGGAGATCCACCAGGGCCATTAGGGAAATGGAGTTATCTGGAGTTGTACCTCATTGTTTGAGGTGATCGAAAAACCATTTTCAGCTATTTTTGACCTTATGAACCTAATGGAAGAGGTTTTAGAACTGTTTGAGGACTTCTACAACCTGAAAATCTTCAGAGGAATTCAAAGAGCCATTAGGGCCTGTTGAAGCACCTAAAATCCTAGCTTCAAACATTGGGGAAACCACCCGGTCCGGACCTTGGTACAAATCATTTTCCATTTGTGATAGTGGCTCCGACTGGATAATATGGGACCAGTTTCCCAATAATGAATGGAATGAGTTGGTGATGAGGTGTTTGTATAATGGATGGTGAAATTTTTATATTTAATCTACTGCTTGATAAATACAAATAACTCTAAACTAACCCGGGTATTTAAAGATGAACACGATTCAAGAATAATTTCATTTAAACAAACAATAATAAAGATGGCTTAATTATTTAAAATAAATATGAGATTTCATATGATGATAACTCTGTTTAAGAAGTTAAACAGAGTTATAATAACGTATCGTATTCACAGATTTATATTTCTACATTTTCTATACATACTATGAAAGATAACATTTCTATATTTTCATAAATGATATAACAGAGAAATGTTTTAGAAACACACACACACACACACACACACACACACACACACACATATAAACGATAACAATTTTAATAGGAATATTTCATCGCATAAGAAAACTGAAACAGAAATGATAGAAATACCAGATACATTTAAAATTATCTGATGCAATTGATACTCCGATCCTATTCTTTCACTTAGAACTATCTCCAAGACGCAAAAGTGCAG
Source organism: Pinus albicaulis (assembly GCA_034641835.2). Classification (NCBI taxonomy): domain Eukaryota; kingdom Viridiplantae; phylum Streptophyta; class Pinopsida; order Pinales; family Pinaceae; genus Pinus; species Pinus albicaulis. The sequence continues at coordinate 337,684,889 of CM076582.1, read as the reverse complement.
ACTCTTAAAAATGATTCCTCAGAAAATCACAGAATGTGATCCATCATAAAAATAATATATTTAGAAGTGCAAAAGTGTATCTTCCAAGTCAAAAATAACAAATTCTGGATCCTTTCTAAATACATGAAAGGGGTTTAAATAGTACTAAAAATTCCAACAAAATATCATAAACATCGCTTAGATGCTATTGTGAATACCAAATCATGAAAGTTGGGGATGAGATTTTACAAAAATAGATTGGCGGTTCCCATCAGAATAGATCTAAGATACTTCCTACGTATCTGATGTGTGCGGCTGGCATATTGATAACATATCTTTGACTTCTGGCGGATGACTCAGACGAGAATGTAGTTGACCGGTGTAGGTGGCATCAGAAAATTCTGGAAGCATATTAGCAATAGAATGGGAGAGGCATTTCATAGTCAATTGCTGGTTGTGTGGTTTGACTTGATATGACCAGAATTTATCCCATGTTAGCTCTTGTATTGCATCAATTTGTCGGTACCTGATTTTCAATTCTTTCTCCCATTGTTTTTTTAACTTTTTGACCTTCGGAACTTGTCCTGGAATGTGATCGGAGATTAAGTTAGTAGTATGTAGGTTATCATTGATTAACTCTACCACTTTGTTCATTAAAACTCTCGCCCTGGAAATGGCTCTCTCTGTTTTAATTAACTGTGCCTCCCATTCTGCAAACATAATATCTTTATGTGCTTCTTGATTTTTAGGCAAATTTGCTGCAATTCCTTGATCTGTTTCTTGCCATATGAGAAATTCTGAGATTTTCTCATCGGCATCTTCAAATTCAAGTCTTGAGTTTGTTGTTTTCTCTGCAAGCGACATGGTTATTTCACATAAAGGATCAAACATCGTTATTCTCTGAGATAAAATATCAAACTGTAATGATAACATTTTATTTGATTCAAGGGCTTCCTTCTTGAATTGATCTACCTCAAGATAATCTTTAAATATTTGCAGTTTTTCTTGCAATATTGCATTATGTTCCTCCTTGGCCACTTTTTCTCTTTGAAGAAATGCCTGTAATTCATTTACCTCTTGGGACAGTTGTTGTTGTTTTTGTATAGCTTGCTGGTAAAGCTTTTGTATTTCAGAATTTAACTGTTCTTTAAGTTCTTCATTCAACTGTCTTTCTTCAACTGATTGCTGCTCCAGCTACACTATTCTTTGGTCTTTTCCTTTATTAACAAATTTACCTCGGAAGCTTTATCCATGGTTGCTGCTATATAGGCTCCTGCATACTGAGATAGTTTTTTTAATTCCTTTGAAGGACCAATTTTAGAGTTTTTCCAAACAACATCCATCAATTCGGCCTGGGAAGATGATAATAGATTATGGTCAAGTTTTCTTTTCTTTCTTTGCTTCTTAACCATAGCTCTATGCTTCAGACTGTAGAAAATGTCCAAGGGTGGTATATCTTCAACTTTTAAGACAATCTCCTTAGATGGATTCTCAGAAATAATTTCAACATCTGTAGTGTTGATATTACTGACTGTCTCTTTAACTGTGATGATAGATGTCTGTGTTGTATTCAGCTTCTGGAAATCATTCTTTCCTTTGATCTGCTGATCGAACTGTTCACATTCTTTTGAATTAACATGTATATCAATATCGGAGGAGCTGTTAACCTTATTTTCTGTGTTTACCTGTTCAGTTTGAGTATCAATATTTTTCCCCTTTTCTTGTTTTTTTTCTTCTTGGGATAGCAGATGAGTCATTTGTAGCTGGTCAAGAGGAATTGTCAGTAATCTCTTGTTCCTGTAAAGCGTGAATTTCTCCATATCGCTTGTTTCTAGTTTTGAACTTGCTTGTTGCTGAACCTGTGCAAAAACTTCAGCTGAGACAAATAGGTCATCAAAACTATCATCTTCATGTTAAAACTTGGCAATTTGTACCGTAGATGTAACATTAAGGGCGATTTTCTTTGGGTCATATTGCCTTGGGGCGATGAACGCTAGTTTGAGTTCTTTAATTTTCAAGGCTTCTTTCTCTGCATGCTTGAAATCATGGAGAGTGTAAGATCCACTTTTGAGAGGAAATATAGGCCACATTTTTTTCTTGGAGGTCTTAAGATTCTTGGACAAACCTTTCTCTGTAATCTGATGGGAAATTTCTTGAGCTCGTAATTTATCAGGAATGTATAGAGGAAAAACATGAGGGTTGGTTACACTTCCGAATATTCGGATGTAAGTGAAATTCTCCTCTCCAAACCAGTTTCCAATTAGATTTAGGTCAAGGTTGGCCTTATCTGATAACCGCGGAGGGGGTTTTTTAAAAATGGCTTGATGAATGGACAATATAAATCCATGGAAAATCTTATATACATGGTTTTTGTATTGGGCTTTCCACAAATATTTATGATAGATATGGATAGGAGTGGGGTCCTGAGGAGTCCATTTCCATCCTAAAATGGGAAACTCGGAATTGAAGCATATGGCATCTATAATGTAAACACACATATGAAATGGGGGTGTCGTTCCGGTAGACATATGCCTATTCCTTCTATAATCAAGAATTTTATTTGTTATCTTATCGGATAGGATGACTGACCAATCCATAATATAAGAATTCACGGTGGCATCAATCAGAGGTACCATTTCAATAGAAAAACTTGTAGAATTGGCAATCCCAAACAGTCTGCATATCATGGCAGCAACGTAGCAATAGAGAGGTGCTAGAGATTCTACAAAGTACTTACCTGAGGATTCATGCTTGTGTTTCTCTGGAGCTTGCCTCCATTCCCTAATAGGGTCTAAATATATTTCATTTTTTGTAGTGAAATCCTTTAGAAATGATTTTTTGTAGATCTTTTGAGGCTCTGGTAGATGATACATCGCCTTGATATCCTCTGATTTGAAGGATCCGAACATCTTCCCACCAGCTATGAAAAATGCTCTGTCTGTGATGTTTATGCCCTCTATTACCCATCGTACTAAATCATAGTACGGAAATACATTTGCTCGAGCCGATACTCTATGAAGATAAGAGTCTGCCAGTTCTTTGAGGGGATTATCTGATTCTGAGTCCTCATTTGGCACTGTCGCTTTTTATTCTGTCACAGTGGGATTTTCAGCTTCAAGAAGATTGTAAACCCCTTCCCAAGAAGTCTTTCAGATACCAAGGCATGTAGTATCAGTTATTAACTTAACTTTGGCCGGATTTTCCTTTGGGATGGTGGTAACCTTTGCTTTCTTATGCTTCTTCGACATTTTCTCTGACTGGAAGCATTTTAACAGGTCTGCAAATAAGCGGAATAAATGTTCTACAGATCTATAAATAAGTGGGAAATGATGAAAAATTCTCTTAGAATTGGGAGGAAAACAACGAAGAATAAACAACGTCATGTAAAAGGAAATCATTTAAAGGAACGTTATATTATTGAAAAAAAACAATCTGCAAAGGATTTCGTTCATGAATCTGACTTAATGATCTCCATCTTAAAAATTAAATACCATTATGGAAATTCACATCGCGCATTCACATTTGAGTTAATGTCATGAATTATCTGATTTCCGATCAATGATGATCGTACATCGGGGATCGACAATCTCAAAGTCTCGGTTTAGAGATTACAGTTTGAAGCTTCTGATTGCGATCGCCGATGAGTAATGTGAATTGGAGCGATGAGTGTTTGTTTTTAATTTATCGCATCGGAAATTTTGAAATGAACGCATAAGGATGTATTAAGTTTTCTGCCGATTCGCGATTGCGATTGGACTTATCGCATCAGAGCTTTTCAAAAGGGACCAATTGTGATATAATTTTTCCGATTTGTGATTGCAATAAGACTTGATCGCATCGAAACTTTTCAAAGGGAAGAATTAAACTTATGTTTAATGTGATATGTGCTTTTGCGATCCGATCTATCGCATTGGAATGATGGAGAAAGATTTTGAATTTATTCCTATGTGATATGCGATTTAGCAATTCACTTTATCGCGTCAGAACTTTTGGGCAAATGACATATTGAGATTTTCCTTTCATACTTTGTGAAATGCGATAAAGGTTTATGTTTAGGCTTTACTTTGTTTCATGATTCATTTGATTTCCTTTTAATATTTACATATATACAAAGGTATTTCTTTAATCTTTGCAATAAGCGAAGCTAGGAAAAATTATTGAATCTAAAAAGAAAGAGAAAAAAAAGGGACCCATTTCTTATAAAAATTAAAAAAAAATAAAAAATGAAATGGGGAGGGTTGTTGTACAGTACAACAATTGGCGATTCACTGGGATAAACAGTTATCTCTAAAAAAATAAAGTGAACACTAAATTTTTTGTAAGCAGAAATATTTGAGAACAAAGAAAACTATCTCAGAAAAATTTAAATAAAATCTAACTCTGAATGAAATTAGGAATTATTTACTATTTATTTTTAATCCCTTAAAATAAAAACATTTTTGGTTTCATCAAGATTTTATTGGTTGATAAAGATAAAGTAGGCGACTTATCCAATTTAGCTTTGTAATTTACTCTTTTGTCATAGGTAGTGCCTCTGCTGCCCGCAAACATCTATAGTCTCAACAGGGTTAACCTTTAACCATTAATCATCCATTATCCCATCCATCTAAGAGTATAACTTTTTAAAAGATAAATTCATAAAGATATTCTATCTTTTGTTTCTTTTATTCTTTTAACTTAAAAGCCATTGTCCTGGTTTGAGAGCCAGTTGATAACAATGCTATTCACTGGTTGTAACTAAACTGAACAAGCTGGCTCGTGATGAGACCCCTTGTCTTATGATTATAAGCCATTACCCTGATTTGGTATGCAATAGTGGTAATGTCAGTTTGATTACATCCCTATAATCATGGTAAGCAGGCTCGTGATGAGACCTCTTATCTTTTATATTAGACACACAATTTTTTAGAATTACATTGTAAAAAATCATAACCTTAGTGGATGTGGTGAATGATTCTCTCCTTAAGAGTCAATGGATGACCTTTTAGAGTTTTAAGTGCCAAAATTTGGAAAAAGTCTTTACTTTTTATAAATAACCTCTCTCTACTTTATAAAATTTCTAATGATTTATAATATTTTCAAGGTTTCAGAAGATTTTTCAAATATTAAAATAAGTTTTCAGAGTTTTAAATTTTATTTTAACTTTCCAAAACTATAATCACTTCCTTAAAATTTTATATCTACATAAACAAGTATTCATAGTATTTTCTTAAAGATTTTTTTTTAATAGTAAAAGGTCAATGGAAGACTATTAACAACATTATTTGTAAAACAAACAAACTTACATAATGAATATATACAGGTAAGAAAGGGTTGCCTTCTTAAGAAAAGTTTTTTTTCAAAATAAGCCCATTCACAGGAAGAGAATCTCTCTTTCCTGTTAGATCTTGTAATATGAATGTTGATGAGCCTATCTTTTCAATGATTTGGAATGGTCCAAGCCACATCTTTTGAAATTTAGTATGTTTTCCTTTATCTTCGTGTGCTTTGTCCCATTTCAAAACAAGATCACCGATTTGTAATGTTTTAGATCCAGTAGAATTTGCATCAAAAGAAGATTTTATAAGTTGTTGATGTTTAGCATGAGTGATTTTGGATTTTTCCCTTTCTTCATCTAAATTGAGGATTTGATCAAATCTTAGTTGGACAGAAGGTGAAGGATTTTCTTCAATAAATTGTACTAGGGCTAGAGATGGGAATGATAGGTTTGAAGGTATTACAACTTCTTTCCCATACACAAGATCGAAAGGTGAAGTATTGATTGAAGATTTTTGAGTTATACGATCAGCCCATAGTGTAAAAATCAAAGACTTATGCCATTTCTTTTGATTTTGATCTACCGTTCTTTTGATGATTTTAATGAGATTTTTATTAGTTGATTCTGCCAAACCATTACATTGGGGGTAATAATTTTCATAATATTTTAATTTGAAACCTCTTTTGAGAGAAAATTCCATTATACTATTTCCAGAAAAATAAGATGCATTATAAAAAACAAGGGCATTAGGTACACCAAACCTGGTAATGATGATTTGATCAATGAATTCAATGATTGCATCAAAATTGGCTACCTTTAAAGGAATTGCCTCTACACATTTTGTGAAGTAATCCGTTGCTGTAAGGATGTATTTGTGTTGCTTGGAAGAATGTGGAACGATTTCTCCAATAATATCAAGTCCCCATTGTTCAAATAGTTGCTCAATGTTTACTGGTTGTAAAGGAAAAGCTGGTTTCTGTTGTCTCCCACTAGCAGTTTGAAAGTCTCACATTTCCTTACATAGTTATGGGAATTTTTAAACAAAGTAGGCCAATAATATCCAGCATGAATTATCTTGTGAGCTGTAGTATCTCCTCCAAAATGTCCACCTACTGGTCCATCATGTAATTCCTGCAAAACCTTGTATGCTTCAGTTTTCTCTAGACATTTTAGAAAAATGGAATCATAATTTCTTCTGAATAACACATCATCAATGATTTCAAAATTTTTAGCTTTTAATCTTAAAGCACGCTTACTTTTATAGTTGTTATTAGGAGGAGCATACCCATTTTTTAAGTAAAATATCGGATTAGCATATTGAGATTCAAAATTTATGATACTTATCTCGTTTACTTGAACAATATTATCTTGATCTTGATGTTCTGGAATATTGGAAGCTCCTACTAATAACCTGCAAAAACCTTGTCCCCTAACAATTTTAGCTGGTTTAATTTCAATATCATATTCCTGTAATGTTGTTACCCAATTGGCCATTTTTTCTCCTACTTCTCTTTGTACTAGCAGTTGTCTCACTGCAGAAAATGGGACAATGACTTTTGTATGCATTTTTAGGAGAAATGGCCTAAAATGTTTGATAGATTTAAACACAACAAAAGATTTTTTTTCTATTTTTGAATAGCTAAGTTCAACTCCTTGCAGATTTGAACTAAAAAAAGATATAGGTGCTTCAATCTGCTGATCATTAAGTTGTGTCAAAACGGCAACATAAGATGTTTCAGTGGCTAGAGTATACAAAATAAAATGATTAGAAAAATTAGGAGTGTTTAATGCTGGAGCATTAATAATTGCCTGTTTGATTGAATCAAAGGCTTCTTTTTCTTTATGTCCCCATTTGAAAACTGAATTCTTCCTAATCATCGTTTGTAATGGTAAAACTATATGAGAAAAATCAGGAACAAATCTTTTTACAAAATTTATCTGTCCTAAAAATGACTGCATGGATTTCTTGTTATGTGGCAGAGGGATATCCAAAATCTCCTTTATTTTGTCAGGGTCAATATATATGCCATCTTTAGATAAAAAAAATACTAAGAGTTTCCCTTCATTAAGAGCAAAGAATGATTTTTTTGGATTCAAAGAAATGCCATACCTTTTACATCGTTCAAAGATATGTTTTAAATCATGTAGATGGTTAGTTCTTTTCTTTGAATAGACAGTTATGTCATCTAGGTAGACAACAACTAACCTATTAATAAAACCTTTGAAAGCTATATCCATGGCTATTTGGAAGGTAACTCCAACATTTATCAAACCAAAAGGCATTTTTTGGTAGGCATATGTTTCCCATTTGGTTCTGCATGTAGTTTTTAGTCTATCATCGGGATGCACCAGTATCTGATTATATCCTGAAAATCCATCAAGAAAAGACATTAATTCAGAACCAGCTACTGCTTGAATGTAATGTTCCAAATCTAGAACTTGCTGCTCCATCAGGAATATCTTCAGATATTCCAATTTCCTTCTTCAGTGAGCTATCACAAGTCCATTTCAGAGATTGATTGTTGGGGAATTTACAGGATTTGACTCCTTCCAAAGAAGGAGAGATCCTGAGGCTAGCTGGCCCTTCACAGACTTTGTCTATGGATATGCAATATTCCACTTCGGGAATTTCTGCTACAGGGTCCTTGAGGACGCCGTATAAGGAAGCCTCTGCAAAAATAAGGCAAACCACCACTGGAATGCCCTAGAACATACTCAATAAAACTCCCTTGCAGAATATGAGCTCAAAGAAATACATCTAGATGGGTTATTCAGATCTGCCCAATCTAGGTCTCTAAAAAAATGCTCAATGAGGGAGCTTATAGAAATATATGAACATAACCAGAAACTCTGCAAATCTGAAATACATCATAAGAGGGAAAATACTACAGCCATCATTATATTATCATATCAGCAACAATAAATAGAAATATCATGCGGAATGAACCCTTTAGACAATGGGAATCAATCTCCGATGATTACACCCTGAAATACAAATGTTGCTACAACTACAAAAAATGCCGGAGGACCATGCCTGCGTAGTAATTAAGAGAGTAGAAGTTTCTGAATGTGTACAAAATGATAATGATGCTGAAGGATACAAGAAAATAGCCCAATAACAAAGAAATGGGCTGAAATACAAGATTTCTATCCAATCTATGAAGATTGCTAGAAATGCCGGAGAAAACCAAAATGTGACAACTGGGTTGTCACTGCAACTGATACCAAATAAGAATGAGGCTGTGGCTGATCTGAAATGTGATTTCCCTCCTCTGATCATGTCTCCAATACAAAGGGCTGATCCCTTTGTCTCAAAAACATCCTCTTGATGAGCTCATGAACCCCTCTCTCACTGCCTCCTCTAGAATAACACATTTTCCTCCATGGACTGTGCAGTGGGAGATGATGGAATGTTGGCCTCATGCCAAAGATGTGAAATGCAGCCCGGGAATCCTCCTTGCAACTCCTTCAATGAATAGATCACTCCTCCACTGAAGAAAACATGACAAGAGAGACTCCATGAGTTCCTCCTTTCCTGCACCCAGCAACACAATGTCCTCTCTGCTGTAGAGCTAACGCTGTAGGAGATGAATGTAGCTGTGGCCAATGCCAGATTGAGGAAAATCAGCTCAATCCTCATCCTTCCTTGAGGAAGAGGTAGGGGTTCCCGACCGGGAACACCCTAGTGCTCGAGGGCACCATCACCCTGCTAAACAGCGCGGGGATGCAAGCCTTTGCAGACCCAAGTCTGAAACTCCAAAGCATATCCCAATGGGCTTCCATATCCTCCTTATAAAAAAAAGGAACTCTTCTCCACCAAGGTCCCACCAATTAGGGTTTCCACCCTCGCATGAGTGTCTTCCCTCCAAAACTGCGCAGCTTCTCTAGGAAGCCTCTCCTCCTTGGGCAACGCTGTTGAATTTAGTCAAAGATGATTAATCCAAGTGAGCTGGGTTCCATTCACACCCTTAGGTGTTTATTTCAGCTGCTTATTTGTCTCCTTTTCACATAAGGAGTGTTATTTATTCATCTAAAAGGGGCTAAGGTGTCTCCTTCCCCATTTTATTATGAAAAAATAAAATGTGCAGCTATAATGTTCCATTTTAGCTTGAGGCTAAAATTGGGAACATTACATTGAAGTATCTATTCCATTGTAGGTAGTGGGAAATTATATTTTTGACATGCTTTATTGAGATTTCTAAAATCTATACAAATCCTAATATCTCCATTATTCTTCCTAACGGGTACCAAATTTGAAACCCAATTCGAATGTCTAACAGGGAAGATAATTTTGGCTTTCAAGAGTTTATTCAACTCTGTTTTAATTTGACTTTCCAAGTTGGGATGAATATTCCTTAACTTTTGTTGAACTATTTTTACTTTGGAGATCATTGGAATTGTATGCTGAATGATATAAGTATCATAAGTTCTCAAATCTTTGTAATTCCAAGCAAAAACACTTTTATATATGTTTAGAAGTTTTATGAAAGAAAACCTTTCTTCTTGTGTTAGCCCGAGTCCTAGATTGACATTTTGTGGTTTAGATTCAATACCAATATTTATCAACTCAAAATTTAAAGTTGAATTTGAAGTTTGGCATTAGTAACCTTTTTGAATCTATCTTTGATATCATAGAGATCTTCAAGTTTTACCACAGATTTCAGAATGAAATTTTCATTGTTTTTTGATTTTATTTGAAGATCATGACCACTTTCATCAACTATTTGATCATCATAATATTTCTCCAAGGTTAAGAAGTTTAGGATATCTTCATCATGATTGAACACTCGCCAGTTGGTAACATTATCAGGGACAGATGGTCGAAATATTAATTCAACTGAAAACCTATCTGGACTATAATCCTCAGTTGGAAGGAGTTTAGAAGCAACATTAGCTAACAAATAAGCTACTGAATTCTGAGATCTAGGAATAGGGGAAATACTTAATGCTAGAAAATGAGTTGTGAGATCCTGAACACGGGTTTGGTAATGTTTAAGATGACCTGAAAGAAAATGAATAGTATTTATTACTTGCTTGATGACAATTTCAGAATCACCATATACCTTCATATATTTAACATTCAACCCTATTGCTTTATAAATTCCTTGAATCAAGGCTTCATATTCTGCAATGTTATTTGTACACTCAAATTCTAGTCTGCATGACAACATAGTTTTTTCCCCTTCTGGATTAACTAAAATACATCCTGCTCCTACACCATCATTGGACTTTGATCCATCAAAATAAAAAGACCAAAATAAAGAATTATCTATAGATTTATTTATAGATTGATCATCAATATTAATACATCTTGAAGTATCAGTATGTGAGAAATTTTCAACTTGTGAAGTGAAACTATTTACAGAGAAAGGTGATTGTTGGGCATTAAAATTTCCAAAGAATGATTCGATTGAGTAATTTCCAAGAATGTTATTATTGAAAGCTACAGGTTGGTTTTCCTGTTCAAACTCTGTTACTGTATGAGTCATGAGTTTCTCCCGCTCAGTCTTAATTTGATTTGGTTTTCCTTTATAGGGAAACCACATGTGAGACCAATCGGTAGAAATGTAACCATGGAGTTTTTTAGATCAATCCCTGCTTAAAATTAAAACATAAAAATTAGGGATATCAACAATCAATATATAAATTCTCTGAATTATTCTAGGATCAGTTGATAGTCTAATAGTGACTGAATTAATTTCTTCTAAAACTTGCACTTTAGTTCGATCTAATTGGACAATATGAACTGCAGATTTCTGGGGTTCAATGTTCAATTTAGAGCACACTGAAGCTGGAATTATATTTGATGATGCCCCTGAATCTATCAAGAAGTTATGTAAATTCCCATTATAGATCTCGTAAGTTAAGAGAAAATGTGGTGTTTGTGAGTTAGATCTATCTCTGATCAAAACAGTATCGGTAGCATCTACTTTATCGGGTGGCGGCTTACCTGATCCTTTGGTTGCTTTGGATATTACACCATTTGGGAGGGGAGAAGAAGGCACTGCATTTAATTCTTTCAACAACAACTTCTGTTGATGCTTGAGCTTGCTGAGTTCATGTAAAGAAATATTTTCTCTGGTCTTCATATCTTTTATAATGTTATAATCCATGGAATCAGACACTACTAGCGTTTTAGATGTTGATGGAGGATTAGAAGATGATGACTGATTTTGGGTAGGCAAAGGAGAAGCTTTCTTTACAGGAGATTTATCTTTAGTAGGAGTTGAATTTTTCTTCTTGAAAGATGTTTGAACAGGTTCTGCTGCACTCTTACTTCTTGTACTTACTGGGAGAGCTTCTTGTTCATTTTCATTATCTGAGTTAGGTAAGATAAAATCCCACATCCCATGGAATTCAACCAATTCTTCTTCTTCATTTTATTCTGATGATAGAAGTGTATCTTCCTCTAAATTTGACTCTGCATTAGATATTGCATTAGGTGGTTTAGATTCAGTTGTCTGATTCCTCTTGAAGTTCCTAAAGGGCCTTTTAGTGGAAGTTTCAGCTACTTGTTTTTTAATTTCTACCATTTCGTTAGACATAGTTTTCAGGACTTTTTGTAATCCTTCCTTATCATATGGATCTTTAGGTGCTTTATTCTTTGAATCATCCTTGAAAATATTTTTTTTGGATTTTCTCTCTTCATTAGCATTCTTTTTTTCTAAAGAAATGATACGTTTTTCTACTGTGATTGCTTCCTTCATATTTTCAGCTAGTGTGGGTTTAACAGCTCTATCTACAAAGATGGCTATGTTTGAAGGTAAAGAAGATATATACCATTCACTTCGGATTTTGATGTCGCAGAAATTTTATTCAACAACTTGTTAAATCAGGAGTTGAAGTCTTTGGATTTTGATTTCAAATTAGAGAGATCATTAATCAGAGTTGCTATTGACCTATCATCTCCGAATTTGGTTAGGAATTGTTCTTGAAAAATATCCCAGCTAGTAATGGATCTTGATGGTAATGAAAACTACCAAGATCCCACCGCTCCTTGCAAAGTGTATGGAAATAGTCTAACCGCAACATCTTCTAGTGTTACTCCATTTAAATTTACAGAAAACATGAAGTTTTTAATGTGTTCTTCAGCTAGTATGCCAAGGTCGGGACTAAACTTTGGTAACCATTTTTCAGGATTAGCTGGTAATTGACTCAAAGGTGCAGGCATTGAAACAGCTCCTAGATTGGTCTATGGTCTTTTTTGAGGCTGTGCCATCCTTGTACTAATGGTAGAGGAAGCTGAAGGAGAAGTTGAAGGCGATTGAGTAGATGTTGTTGAAATAGTTGTACTTTTTTGGATTGTGATTTGAAGTTGGGAAGTAGATGGAAATGATGTGAAATATGTGGATGATAGTGATGAAAGAGTCTCACTATCTGACTCTAAAGGTGTTTTCCTAGCTCTTTTTTGACTTGGCAGAGGAAGTTTAGTTGGTAAAATACCAAGATTTCCACTCTGACATCTAGTAAGAGGTTGAGAAGGAATGTATTGTGAAGTAACACTACCTTGGGATAGCCCAAATTCTTCTTGTGATAATGAAAACCCTTTGAGTTTATGAATTAACGATTGCACCTTAGGAGATTCAAAAGATGATTCCTTTGATATATTTAGGGTTTTGGCAGTAATTTTCTTTTCAACTTCTTCCCTAGAGATTTGAGATGAATGAGAAGTTGAAGAAGGTGATGAGGGTGAATTGCTCTTGGAATGGCCTGTGGATTTGGATTTACTTGTCATTCATAGCTTAGGCCCTCCTTATAGCGCCAAAAATGTTGAAGCCCCTAAAATCCTAGCTTCAAACATTGGGGAAACCACCCATTCCGGACCTTGGTACAACTCCTTTTCCGTTTGTGATAGTGGCACCGACTGGAAAAATATGGGACCAGTTTCCTAGTAATAAATGAAATGAGTTGTTGATGAGGTGTTTGTATAATGGATGGTGAAATTTTGATATTTAATCTACTGCTCGATAAATACAAATAACTCTAAACTAACCCGGGTATTTAAAGATGAACACGATTTAAGAATAATTTCATTTAAACAAACAATCATAAAGATGACTTATTTATTTAAAAGAAAGATGAGATTTCATATGATGATAACTATGTTTAATAAGTTAAACAGAGTTATAATAATGTATCGTATTCACAGATTTATATTTCTATATTGTCTATACATACTATGAAAGATAACATTTCTATATTTTCATAAATGATATAACATAGAAATGTTTTAAAAACACACACACACACACACACACACACACACACACACACACACACACATATAAACAATAACAATTTTAATAGGAATATTTCATTGCATAAGAAAACTGAAACATAAATGATAGAAATACCAGATACATTTAAAATTCTCTGATGCAATTGATACTCTGATCCTGTTCTTTCACTTAGAACTATCTCCAAGATGCAAAAGTGCAGACTCTTAAAAATGATTCCTCAAAAAATCACAAAATGTGATCCACCATAAAAATAATATATTTAGAAGTACAAAAGTGTATCTTCCAAGTCAAAAATTATTAAAAATTCCAGACCGTTTCTAAATACATGAAAGGGGTTTAAACAATACTAAAAATTCTAACAAACTATCCTAAACATCGCTTAGATGTTGTTGTGAATACCAAATCATGAAAGCTGGGGATGAGATTTTACAAAAATAGATAGGCGGTTCCCATCAGAATAGATATAAGATACTTCCTACATATCTGATGTGTGCAGTTGGCATATCGATAACATATATTTGACTTCTGGCAGATGACTCAGACGAGAAAGTAGTTGACCAGTGTAGGTGGCATCAGATAATTCTGGAAGTATATTAGCAATAGCATGGGAGAGGCATTTCATAGTCAATTGCTAGCTATGTGGTTTGACTAGATATGACCAGAATGTATCCCATGTTAGCTCTTGTATTGCATCAATTTGTTGGTACCTGCTTTTCAATTCTTTCTCCCATTGTTTTTTTAACTCTTTGACCTTCGGAAGTTGTCTTGGAATGTGATCAGAGATTAAGTTAGCAGTATGTAGGTTATCATTGATTAACTCTGCCACATTGTTCATTAAAACTCTTGCCCTGGAAATGGCTCTCTTTGTTTTAATTAACTGTGTCTCCCATTCTGCAAACAGAATTTATTTATGTGCTTCTTGAATTTTAGGCAAATTTTCTGCAATTCCTTGATTTTTTTCTTGCCACGTGAGAAATTCTGAGATTTTCTCATCGACATCTTCAAATTCAAGTCTTGAGTTTGTTGTTTTCTCTACAAGAAACATTGTTATTTCACATAAAGGATCAACCATTGTTATCTTCTGAGATAAAATATCAAGCTGTAATGATAACGTTTTATTTGATTCAAGGGCTTCCTTCTTGAATTGATCTACCTCAGGATAATCTTTAAATCTTTGTAGTTTTACTTGAAATATCACATTCTGTTCCTCCCTGGCCACTTTTTCTCTTTGAAGCAATGTCTATAATTCATTTCCCTCTTGGGGCAGTTGTTGTTGTTTTTGTATAGCTTGCTGGTCAAGATTTTGTCTTTCAGAATTGAGCTGTTATTTAAGTTCTTCATTCTGTTGTATTATTCAACTAATTGCTGCTCCAACTGCACTATTCTTTGGTCTTTTTCCTTTCTTAAAAAATTTACCTCGGAAGCTTTATCCATGGTTGCTGCTGTATAGGCTCCTTCATACTGAGATAGTTTTGTTAAGTCCTCTGAAGGATCAATTTTGGAGTTTTTCCAAACAACATCCATCAATTCGGCCTGGGAAAATGATAATAGATTGTGGTCAAGTTTTCTTTTCTTTCTTTGCTTCTTAACCACAACTCTATGCTTTGGACTGTAGAAAATTTCCAAGGGTGGTATATTTTCAACTTTTAACACAATCTCCTCATATGGATTCTCAGGAATAATTTCAACATCTGGAGTGTTGATATTACCGACTGTCTCTTTAATTGTGATGATAGATGTCTGTGTTGTATTCAACTTCTGGAAATCATTCTGTCCTTTGTTCTGCTGATCGAACTGTTCACATTCTTTTGAATTAACATGTATATCAATATCGGAGGAGCTGTCAACCTTCTTTCTTGTGTTTACCTGTTCAGTTTGAGTATCAATATTTTTTCCCTTTTCTTATTTTTGTTCTTCTTGGGATAACAGAGGAGTCGTTTGTAGCTGGTCAAGAGGAATTGTCAGTAATCTCTTGTTCCTGTAAAGCGTGAATTTCTCATATCGCTTATTTCTAGTTTTGAACTTGCTTGTTGCTGAACATGTGCAAAAAATTCAGCTAAGACAAATAGGTCATCGAAACTATCATCGTCATGTTCAAACTTGTCAATTTGTACCGTAGATGTAACATTAAGGGCGATTTTCTTCGGGTCATATTGCCTTGGGGTGATGAATGCTAGTTTGAGTTCTTTAATTTTCAAGGCTTCTTTCTCTGCATGCTTGAAATCATGGAGAGTGTAAGATCCACTTTTGAGAGGAAATATAGGCCACACTTTTTTCTTGGAGGTCTTAAGATTCTTGGACAAACCTTTCTCTGTAATATGATAGGCAATTTCCTGAGCTAGTAATTTATCAGGAATGTATAGAGGCAAAACATGAGGGTTGGTTACACTTCTAATTATTCGGATGTAAGTGAAATTTTCTTCTCAAAACCAGTTTCCAATTAGACTTAGGTCAAGGTTGGCCTTATCTGACAACCGTAGAGGGGGTTTGTTAAAAATGGCTTGATGAATGGGCATTATAAATCCATGGAAAATCTTATATACATGGTTTATGTAATGGGCTTTCCACAAATATTTATGATAGATATGGATAGGAGTGGGGTCTTGAGGAGTCCATTTCCATCCTAAAATGGGAAACTTTGAATTGAAGCATATGGCATCTATAATGTAAGCACACATGAAATGGGGCTGTCGTTCCGGTAGACATATGCCTATTCCTTCTATAATCAAGAATTTTATTTGCTATCTTATCAGATAGGATGACTGACCAATCCATAATATAAGAATTCATGGCGGCATCAATCATAGGTACCATTTCAATAGAAAACCTTGCAGAATTGGCAATCCCAAACAGTCTGCATATCATGGCAGCAGTGTAGCAATAGGGAGGTGCTAAAGATTCTACAAAGTACTTACCTGAGGATTCATGCTTGTGTTTCTCTGGAGCTTGCCTCCATTCTCTAATAGGGTCCGACTCTATTTCATTTTTTTGTAGCGAAATCCTCTAGAAATTCTTTGTTATAGATCTTCTAAGGCTATGGTAGATGATACATCGCCCTGATATCCACTGATTTAAAGGATCCAAACATCTTCCTACCAGCTGTGAAAAATGATCTGTCTGTGATGTTTATGCCCTCTATTACCCATCGTACTAAATCATAGTATGGAAGTGCATTTGCTCGAGCCGCTACTCTATGAAGAAAAGAGTTTGCCAGTTCTTTGAGGGGATTATCTGATTCTGAGTCCTCATCTGGCACTGTCACTTTTTCTTCTGTCACAGTGGGATTTTCAGCTTCAAGCAGATTGTAAAACCCTTCCGAAGAAGTCTTTCCGATACCAAGGCATGTAGCATTGGTTATTAACTTAACTTTGGAAGGATTTTCCTTCGGGATGGTGGTAACCTTTGCTTTCTTAAGCTTCTTCGACATTTTCTCTGACTGGAAGCGTTTTAACAGGTCTGCAAATAAGCGAAATAACTGTTATATAGATCTGTAAATAAGTGGGAAATGATGAAAATTTCTCTTAGGATCGGGAGGAAAAAAATGAAGAATAAACAACGTCATGCAAAATGAAATCATTTTAAGGAACATTATATTATTGAAAAAAAAAATCTGCAAAGGATTTCGTTCATGAATCTGACTTAATGATTTCCATCTTAAAAATAAAATACCATTATGGAAAGTCACATCACGCATTCACATTTGAGTTAATGTCATGACTTATCTGATTTCCGATCAATGATGATCGTACATCGGGGATCGACAATCTCAAAGTCTCGGTTTAAAGATTATCGTTTGAAGCTTCCGATTGCGATCACCGATGAGTAATGTGATTTGGAGCGATGAGCGTTTGATTTTAATTTATCACATCAGAACTTTTGAAATGAACGCATAAGGATGTATTAATTTTTCTGCCGATTCGCGATTGCGATTGGACTTATCGCATCAGAGATTTTCAAAAGGACCAATTGTGATATAATTTTGTTGATTTGCGATTGCGATAAGACTTCATCGCATCAGAACTTTTCAAAGGGAAGAATTAACCTTAAGTTTAATGCGATATGCACTTTTGCGATTTGATCTATTGCATTGGAATGATGGAGAAATATTTTGAATTTATTCCTATGTGATATGCGATTTAGCGATTCACTTTATCGCATCGGAACTTTTGGGAAAATGACATATTGAGATTTTCCTTTCATACTTTGTGAAATGCGATAAAGGCTTATGTTTAGGCTTTGCTTTGTTTTATGATTCATTTGATTTCCTTTTAATATTTACATATATACAAAGGTCTTTCTTTAATCTTTGCAATAAGTGAAGGTAGGAAAAATTATTGAATCTAAAAAGAAAGAGAAAAAAAAGGGACCCATTTCTTATAAAAATTAAAAATAAAATAAAATTTTGAAATGGGGAGGGTTGTTGTACAGTACAACAGGGCCTTGTAGAAGAAGTCACTGTTTATGATAATTTTTCACTGTTTAGTGAATATGGAAAGACATTTTTAGAATTTTCATGTCTTCTGATTCTGTATTTACAGTCAGATTTGTCTATTGAGACACTTTTAACTTGTATTAGCATTTTGGAGCATTTTAATGCAAGAGGACAAGCCAATTTGGGAGGCTTGATCCAACAGACGTAGCCCAGGAGGGGTGAATTGCTCACCAAAAATTTGTGTCATGTTATGCTGAAGTTATCTTGCAGTATATTTCTGATTTAATATGTTAAACAAAAAATTAAATTAACTTTCCCTCACACATAAACTCATAAACAATTACCAAAAAAACTTTGTTTAATCAGCAAGACTTGGAGATTTTTGCACACATTTAATTAAATGGAAATGGATACCTTGCACACATTTTCAAGTACTTCCATTTTCATATTAGATGGT
The DNA here is from genome assembly GCA_034641835.2 of Pinus albicaulis. NCBI lineage: Eukaryota > Viridiplantae > Streptophyta > Pinopsida > Pinales > Pinaceae > Pinus > Pinus albicaulis. Next base: position 337,666,524 of record CM076582.1, on the reverse strand, counting down.
ATTGGAGCATAGGTTGAGCTTAGGTTGAGCATTTGTTTTTGTGAAAAAGGTGTTAAAACAATGTAAAAGATTGACTGTTTTATTGGTTGCAAAATGGTTGATTGTATGAGTTTGCTTGAGTTGAAAAGATAGCTGTTGATAGCTAAGTCTTGGAAAGGAAAAAAGAGTTGTAGGCTATTTCCTTACCCAAAATTACCTTAATATTATCTTTGGAAAACAAATGCACTTTATTAGTGTTTGCTACAAAAGCTATTGGAGTTTGTGTTTTATTGCTACTTGAATAAGAGTATGGCTGTAAAGATATTTGGTTAAAAGATTGTCATTTGTTGGAAAGCTTTGAGAAATTTTATTTGGAAGTTCCTTTTGTAAATTTTACCATTTACATAATGTAAAATTCTTCTACAAGTGAAGTTTCCTCCTTCACGATATTCTTCAATGATGACATGAAGAATGAGTTCATTAAATTGAAGGACATGGTGCAGATTCTAATTGAGGATCAAAGAGAAAGTGCTAAGCTTCATGCAAAATTGTTAGCCATGAAGGAAGAGAAGGAAACAATTCTCCAAAGACTGTGTTAGTTCCCAAATCCACCTTAGGCTGAAGGAAGGCAGAGTTCAGGGTAACATCATACCACGCTCAGCCTCGTAGCTAGCCCTACGAGGACATGAGAGGGCTCTCTCCGGGTCAATCTCCATGGAAATACGCAATAGGGTCTGAGATGACCAAAAAAAAAATGATCTTAGGCTAGATAAACAAATAGAAGGGTTTGATTTGAATTTTTTGGGGTTTTGTTGAAAAAATGGGAAAGGCAATTTTGAGCTTGGGGATGAGGCCAGATTTTGCAGAATTTGAATTGGGGCAAGGTAGGCAATAGTTTTGATGTTTTTGATTATGTGAATGGATGGATCAGAATGGCAAGGAGCTGAAGAGGGCAAGAGAGTACAAGGATCCTCTCCAAACTGACGAAAACATGTAAAACTAAACAAATTCAAAGGCATAACATCGACAAATCAATGAATTCTACCTTATTTACTCATTCATTTAGTTTCAGAAGAAAAAGAAGGGAAATGTCATACATCAAACATTAATGAACTTACAAATAACTGAAGGAAAACACCATCAAAAACCCAAAGCCACAAGAATCCCAACAAGTGCTGCAAAACCGCTGGTCTTTCCTTAGCCAAAAATGCTGAGTGAATGTACAATAGAGTGCCAAACTATTCCCAAGGGTCCAACCTCTGAAAATGATTCAGAAAATACAATATATAGACTATCCTAACCCCTTACCATGCCTCTAGGGGTCAAGCTCATGCTTCTAGGAGCAGTTTTAACCAATTCTAAACATGGAGCTAAAATCTAGGCAGCCAAACAACTTGCCTCTATAAGCTAGGAAACTGATCCATTCACTTGATTTTCAATTTTTAGTGAATGAATCATCTAGAAAAAGTAAATACATGCCAAAATTACATCATAGTTACCAAATTACATCAAGCTATATCAACAATTACATCAGGAGGTGAAACTAGTCAAAACTGGCCGAATTTCTGAGCTGGAAGGTGAAAAATAGGCTAAATTCCTCTATGCGCCGCGCTACTTTGGACCTGTTTTTGGAGCACTTCCTGAAGTCTAAACTGAGCTCATGATATCTCGTTGGAAAGCCTTGTATGTATGATATCCAAACCAAGTGTAATTTTTAAATTTGGAGCTCATTTTCCCCTCCAAAACTTCATTCTCCCAAGACTACTTCCTGCTGGTGCAAAAGGTGGCAGAAAGGTGATTTTCATGGTGTTTTTGGCCCTTAAGACCACCCAAAATTTGATGAAATGCTTCGGCCATTCCTAAAAATGCATAAATTACCATGAAAAATCCAAAAATGTCAAGTTTTCCTCCAGAAGATGTCCCAATCATAAGCGCGCGTCGAGTGGCGCGACGCATCGGGCGGAAAAACCTGTTTCGCGACCAAAATTTTCAAAATGACAAAAAATTCTCCAAATTTGCTGAAATTTGGAGTGAAGATATCTCATCATGTCTCATGCCCAGCCAAGGAGGCTTCGGCCAATATTCGAAGTGGATATGGCCTCTTTCGACATTTCAGTGCCTTTCTCAACCTTGCCTTCAGGATCTTCATTTTTGCTCTGCAAACGTGAATACGGGCCCAATAGTGAGTCTTCATGTGTCTGAGCATGTCTTTGTCCCTGTTTTCCTTCGCCAAGAGCTTCTCCAGATGAATGTTGGTGAGTGTGAGGCAAGTCTCTCGCTCAATCGGTGTCATGTCACCTGGTCTCTTTCGGGCCAATTCCTGATCCTCACGAATTTCCCGCAACTCTATGAGCGTGTGCTAATCCTCCAGCTGCTTGTTCCGCTGCTCCAAATAATGTATAACCCACTGAGATCTCTGCAACTTCAAGGTCAAAGTATCAATCTCAGCCTTTTGTTCCTAGATGATCTCTTTCAGCTTCGAGCTGGGGGAACTAGCATCAACATTGATCAAAACAAAATCAGTATCTTGGCCTCCTAAAGGGCCCTCATCGTGCATAGGCCTCTTGCCTCTATCCTGAACCTGTACCTGTGATGATGTTGAAGGCGAGACCCCTTCCACGCCATGTGGAGATAGTACTCGCGCTGCTGATGAAGTCAACGAGACCCCTTCCACGCCATGTGGAGATAGTACTCATCGTGATGCTGCAAACAAGGCTCTGGCGCCTCTCTTATATGTAACTGTCACTGGAGCACTGATAGGCTCAATCTCAGGAATATCAAACTGGTGTGAAGGCTCCCCCTCATCATGAACTACCTTGAGAGGCGGCTGTGGCACTGCAAAGAAATCACGGGAAATGAACTCGTCCCACGAGATGCCCTGTAGTCCAAGTTGATGCACCACAATGATTTTGATCAGCGCGTAATGATATATGCTGTTATGCTGCTGTGTTGGGGTCTTCTTCTGTACAAGAAATGTCATCCGCTCTATTTTACGGTACATGAAGTATGTAATTCTCATCAACCGCACTCTTGTGAAGTGCATCAACAGCCGGATGTGATATGCATACAAGCGTGAAAAGTGCCCTTCACAACTGAAATCACGAATGATGAGTTTCATCAATGGTGCATACTCATCCTTCAGAAATCGGAATGGAAATACCCTGCTCAGCTGCCTCATATATCCAGGTTTGATATATGGCTCATAATAGGCTCTATCCAACTGCTGCCACTTATTCCACTCTTCCCCGATGTTTGGTATCCCAGTCGCCTCTGAAATGGTCTCTGGTGACAAAGTAAAATCCACCCAAGCAACGTTTACACGACCGTTATGCAAATGTAAGACAAATAGGTGAGCTAACTCATGATGATGCTCAGTTTGGGAAATCATCTCACAATAATGGAAACATGACTGACGCTGAAAACAATCCATTTCAAGCGGGCAAGCCTACAATTGGGTCAAAGAAGTGGGCTCCTCCCTAACATTCCTGCCACTTTTGTGAGACCTCCTTGGCACATTAACCTCTGTAGATGAATCACTGTCCTGCTCATAAGGTGAATATGTCTCTGACATTATGCTGAAATGTGTTTGCCAACTGTATGCTTGGTTGGTTAGAAAATGAGCAAATTGGTGTATTTGTTTCAATGCCCAAATGGGTCACATAAAATGGAGATGCTGCAAGGAAGTGTCAAAGTGAACACAATGGACTGTCAAGTGGCTTTGGAAAAGACAAACAATTTACTCACTGCTTTGGAAAATGTTGAGATTACACACCTTTACAAATGGTATGGGAATGGGTGATAGTAATGGGACTTGCAATGTGATAGACATAAGAATTATTCAAATGGAAAAAGTACAGTCAAAGACATGAAAACAACCATTGAAGCTTGTGGAATTTTAAGTTTTAATCAATGAAGGGAAGGAGGTAACCAGTGATAGGGTTTGAGAATCTATTGACATGGGAACAAAGGGTAAAGGGATATGGGGACAATGAATATGGGACTGTGGGACTATGCTATAACAAAAATTATAATAGCAGTGAGACAATGATATGATAATAACAGTGACAAAAACTCCAATAACAATGAAAAGAGATTGTTTTGAAAAGTTGCAGCTTTGACACCCAAATTCAAATTACAATTATCTCTCCCTCAAACCCTATGGAGCAGATTTTGGAATGGATGTAGGGTTAAATATTTCACCATTAAAAACTTGTTTTCTCCACTTCTAAACCACCATAGCATATCCCAAAAATCATTGAACAGGCGTTAACACACTTACTTGGAGCGGGAAGATTATTTGAATTTGAAAAATCACTAAACGTTGATGAGTTTTGGGCTGGAAGGCTCAACGCGCCGCCCGCAAACCCAATGCACCGCGCTAGTCTGGTGCACCGTGCCTGCACAAAAATACACTGCCAACCTTCGCCCAGTGCGCCGCGCCTCCTTTGTATGCATCACACACAATGATAACACACAGTCACGGCCTCTTCAAATGCCAGTTTGCTCCTCAACCTCAAATTTCGACTTTGCTATGAAGATTTATGAATGTTTCTTGATGAAAATGATTTATAGGACTTTGAGAAATATCTTGCAAGTAATGGCTTTCATTTTTGCTTCCTCCAAAAACCCACTTTGTAATGTTTTTCTATTTTGGCACTTTGTCATTTAATGAAACTCTGTATTTTGGCTTTTCACTGATTTTCTGAGTTTGGACTGATGAAATTAGTTGATTTTTGCAGGGATATTCGCGTTGATGTTTGGAAAAGGAAAACCAGAGCCTGCTTTGAAAACTTCAAGACGGAAAAATACATGATTATTACAAAAAATGAATTCAACAATTTCTTATTCAAAACAAAGTTTTGAACAAGAGATGTCCTCAAATGTGTTTGATGATGAAAATTTGAACTAAGAACCTCTTCAAAAACCATCCTCATGGCCCGCGGGCATTTATTAAACATATCAAAAGACTGAACCCTAGACTCTAAAACTAAAAGACTCTTTTTGACCAAAATAATCATTTATGACCATGAATGACGTGAACTGAACTTCGATGAATTTTGAGGAGTTTTAATTAACCAGCAGGTACAAGCATGAGGGAAACAAGAAAACCAAGCCCTTCCGTCAGACAATGGCATGCCCCTAGCGGAATGCAACGAAGTGAGTCGAGCGAGACACCTAAAAATGAATATGCAAAAAGAGAAATGATCTCTGACTGAGGGGTCGCAAAGTCCGACTCTAACATTGGCTCCAATAGGGATGGTAGCCGCAATTTCCTTTGGAGGTGCCAAGAACCTGCGTATCTCCTGGAAGAGCGACGGCGTCTTCATCCATTGGGCAATGGAGTCAATTATTTTTACAAAAACAACTCAATACTGTGGACTCAATTTATTTGACCGAAACTCAACCGACTCACCGCAACCAAAATGACCGAAACGACTCGACACACTCAAAACCAAAACTGCAATGAAACCGGAACGAGCGGCCGCCTTTGGCCGCTTATTTATTTACAAAATCTACCCTACTCGGCTGGCGTAACCAATAGACTGGCACGTCGTAATGCTGCATCAACCATTCAAGTAACCGTGACAAGGATGCTGCCGAGAGCAAGCTTCAACCGACACGTATGTAATTGTCAAAAATTGTATATGCACATAATGAGTCCGGTTATGTCATAATTGATCTATTATTAAAATCGAAAAACATTTCCATGTACGTTGCAATAGGATCGCAAAAGCCAGACTCTGTTTGCTGCCCCAACTCTGCAATACATACTTCCAGCTGCACACTAGGACTTAGCTCATCCAATGGATTACTTCTCTTCTCCTCATACCATGAATGCAAACTTTGATCTGAGTTTGTGACGAGACTCCTGCTAAAAATGACAAAGAGACTGGCTGCCGGATCAAGTCTATATCAGCACACTTTTCAACCTTACATAAAGTCAATGGAGAAAGACTTTGACTGCAAACATCATCCAACACATCAGCAATAGGATCATCAAAAACTTGAGAAGACTGCTGTGATGTATCCATTGAAACTGTCTGACATCCTATTGGCTGTTCATTTGAAGATTTACTATGCAATTTATCCTTCAACAACTGGAATGATTCAAAACAAAATGGTACGGAGTCATCTTGTATCATTTTATCATATGTACCAGCTTCCATGTCCTCATCTGCAACTTGAAAATCAATGGCTTTCGAGGGCTGAAAATATGAATATGAGAAGTCTTGAACAAGGTTTTCATTGCGCTCAAGATGGTCCAGATCAAGACTTGTTGACATTTGATTTCTAACTGCATGGAAGTTGTCTCTGATGAACTGAAAAGAATCAAAACAAAAAGGCAAAGATCCTTCACTTACTTCAAAATTTGCTGCACTTTCCTCATCATTGTCATAGCTGATATGCATCAGTTGATCACTGTACTCGAGCTGCTGAAAGTGAACTTCCTCCTCGCACAAACTAGTTGCTGATTTGTCTGCAAGATTAGCTTCTGTTTGGAGAACATAATCATCATCATACTGATCAAACTGAGGCAAATCATCAGTATACAACACATCATCAAGCATACATGTCATATCAACAACTCTCTCTTCTTCAAGATGATCTATAAAACAATCACTATGACAACTGGGATAAGAAACAAAATGTTTTGGATCAGCCACTGGTTCTTCTTCAATCAGCAAGTCATGGGCTTGAACATTATACTCATTCCTTGTGGTGTTCTTTTTCATCATCTCTTCTACTGCACTTACCAACATGTCAAGCTTTACATCTAGAGATGTCAATTTCTCCGGATCCATGTTTTTCATCTCTTCTTCCTTCAACCTTGCCCTCCGGATCAGCAAATGAGCCTCTACATTCACTGCCTTGTTCTGCATTTCGTGAAGTGTTGCAATATTCTTTTCTCTCAGCTGAAACTCCATTTCCGGATCAAAGGCACCCGGGTAGTGCAAGAGAGAAGATCTAGGAGAAGGTCTTATATCAACTGGCATCGAATAATAAACTTGGTTAAATCTGGCAGAAAACTGTTGTACTGTCTCCCCTGGCAGTCTTTTCAGCTAGTTATACTCTTCTATAATAAGGAAAGGATTCTGTCCAATCATCCACCTGTCAAGGAAAACTTTGAAAAACTTCTGGAAATATGAAATGCTCGCATCAGGCAGGGCTTTAAACCAACTCTTCACTTGGCCTTGCAAAGAAAGAGCAAAAAGCCTGATACTAACATCTTCTTCATCAACTTCAAAAAGATCTAGAAAAGTCTCAACATTCTGCACATGTTGCTCAGCGTTGACATTGTTACATTCACCGTAAAATCTTGGTAGATATAGGTCATAATTTTTAGGGAAAGCATGAAGAACATAAGGTAAAACAAGAGGTTTATACCTATCTGGGACTATATAAGGTGTAGGAGTATATACAAGAGCTACAGGATCGATCTTGTTTTCTTTAAGCTCATCACTCTGAAGAGAGTCATCATGAGATGTAGGAAAAGTAAGGAGGCCAGGATCAAAGGGAAACTCAGTATTTACACTTTTTGAATAGGTCAAGTGAAGATTTTGATCACCTTTATCATACAACAAACTCTGAAAAAATTTCAGGGTAGCTTCAAGAATAGCAAAGAAGTAATTGACAAGAAAGTAGACTAGATCCTGAACACCATTCCACTTTGGATACCTGAAATTTGTGTAAGATCCTTCCATCTTCTCAGAGAAAGAGTTAGTCCTCCAGTAGAATCTCTACATTGAATTGGAGTCACCGGGTGAATGATTTCAGCCTTCTTATGTCTGATCGCTGTCCACCATCAACTATCAGATCTAAACTTGATACATGTACTGGGGAAAGACAATCCACAAGTCAAGTGTCACGTTCACAAGCTAGACCGGAGATTGACTGAAGCCGCGTTTATCTACTTCCGCTAATGCAAAGAAAAAGCGTTTCGAAGGCTACCTGGCATAACTTTAGGCTCCGTCTGTAGCTTATAAAACCAATAACACCAACAAGCAAACCATTTTCTTCCCCAGTATGGTCGCCACTATGTTAGTTCTCAAATCCACCTTAGGCTGAAGGAAGGCAGAGTTCAGGGTAACATCATACCACGCTCAGCCTCGTAGCTAGCCCTACGAGGACATGAGAGGGCTCTCTCTGGGTAAATCTCCATGGAAATACGCAATAGGGTCTGAGATGACCAAAAAAACAACTGATCTTAGGCTAGATAAACAAATAGAAGGGTTTGATTTGAATTTTTTGGGGTTTTGTTGAAAAAATGGGAAAGGCAATTTTGAGCTTGGGGATGAGGCCAGATTTTGCAGAATTCGAATTGGGGCAAGGTAGGCAATAGTTTTGATGTTTTTGATTATGTGAATGGATGGATCAGAATGGAAAGGAGCTGAAGAGGGCAAGAGAGTACAAGGATCCTCTCCAAACTGACGAAAACATGTAAAACTAAACAAATTCAAAGGCAGAGCACCGACAAATCAATGAATTCTACCTTATTTACTCATTCATTTAGTTTCAGAAGAAAAAGAAGGGAAATGGCATACATAAAAAATTAATGAACTTACAAATAACTTAAGGAAAACACCATAAAAAACCAAAAGCCACAAGAATCCCAACAAGTGCTGCAAAACCTCTGGTCTTTCCTTAGCCAAAAATGCTAAGTGAATGTACAATAGAGTGCCAAACTATTCCCAAGAGTCCAACCTCTGAAAATAATTCAGAAAATACAATATATAGACTATCCTAACCCCTTCCCATGCCTCTAGGGGTCGAGCTCATGCTTCTAGGAGCAGTTTGAACCAATTCTAAACATGGAGCTAAAATCTAGGCAGCCAAACAACTTGCCTCTATAAGCTAGGAAACTGATCCATTCACTTGATTTTCACTTTTTAGTGAATGAATAATCTAGAACAAGTAAATACATGCCAAAATTACATCAGAGTTACCAAATTACATCAAGCTAGATCAACAATTACATCAGGAGGTGAAACTAGTCAAAACTGGCCGAATTTCTGAGCTGGAAGGTGAAAAATAGGCTAAATTCCTCTATGCGCCACGCTCAAAAGCTCAATGCGCCGCGCTACTTTGGACCTATTTTTGGAGCACTTCCTGAAGTCCAAATTGAGCTCATGATAGCTCGTTGGAAAGCCCTAGATGTTTTCTATCCAACCCAAGTGGAATTTTTTAATTTGGAGCTCATTTTCCCCTCCAAAAATGCATTCTCCCAAGACTACTTCCTGTTGGTGCAAAAGGTGGCAGAAAGGTGATTTTCATGGTGTTTTTAGCCCTTAAGACCACCCAAAATTTGATGAAATGCTTCAGCCATTCCTGAACATGCATAAATTACCATGAAAAATCCAAAAATGTCAATTTTTCCTCCAGAAGATGTCCCAATCATAAGCGCGCATCGGGTGGCGTGACGTGTCGGGCGGAAAAACCTGTTTCGCGACCAAAATTTTCAAAATGACAAAAAATTCTCCAAATTTGCTGAAATTTGGAGTGAGGATCTCTCATCATGTCTCATGCCCAGCCAAGGAGGCTTCGGCCAAGATTCGAAGTGGATCTGGCCTCTTTCGATGTTTTAGTGCCTTTCTCAACCTTGCCTTAAGGATCTTCATTTTTGCTCTGCAAACGTGAGTACGGGCCCAATAGTGAGTCTTCATGTGTCTGAGCATGTCTTTGTCCCTATTTTCCTTCGCCAAGAGATTCTCTAGATGAATGTTGGCGCGTGTGAGGCAAGTCTCTCGCTCAATCGGTGTCATGTCACATGGTCTCTTTCGGGCCAATTCCCGATCCTCACGAATTTGCCGCAACTCTATGAGTGTGTGCTGATCCTCCAGCTGCTTGTTCCGCTGCTCCAAATAATGTATAACCCACTGAGCTCTCTGAAACTTCATGGTAAAAGTATCAATCTCAGCCTTTTGTTCAAAATAGGCTCATAATAGGCTCTATCCAACTGCTGCCGCTTATTCCACTCTTCCCCGATGTTTGGTATCCCAGTCGCCTCTGAAATGGTCTCTGGTGACAAAGTAAAATCCACCCCAGCAAGGTTTACACGACCGTTATGCAAATGTAAGACAAATAGGTGAGCTAAATCATGATGATGCTGAGTTTGGGAAATCATCTCACAATAATGGAAACATGACTGACGCTGAAAACAATCCATTGCAAGCGGGCAAGCCTGCAATTGGGTCAAAGAAGTGGGCTTCTCCCTGACATGCCTGCCACTTTTGTGAGACCTCCTTGGCACATTAACCTCTGTAGATGAATCACTGTCCTGCTCATACCCCTGCTTATAAGGTGAATCTGTCTCTGACATGATGCTGAAATGTGTTTGTCAACTGTATGCTTGGTTGTTTAGAAAATGAGCAAATTGGTGTATTTTTTTCAATGCTCAAATGGGTCACATAAAATGGAGATGCTGCAAGGAAGTGTCAAAGTGAACACAATGGACTGTCAAGTGACTTTGGAAAAGACAAACAATTTACTCACTGCTTTGGAAAATGTTGAGATTACACACCTTTACAAATGGTATGGGAATGGGTGATAGTAATGGGACTTGCAATGTGATATACATAAGAGTTATTCAAATGGAAAAAGTACAGTCAAAGACATGAAAACAACCATTGAAGCTTGTGTAAATTTAAGTTTTAATCAATGAAGGGAAGGAGGAAACAAGTGATAGGGTTTGAGAATCTATTGACATGGGAACAAAGGGTAAAGGGATATGGGGACAATGAATATGGGACTGTGCTATAACAACAATGATAATATCAGTGAGACAATGATATGATAATAACAGTGACAAAAACTCCAATAACAATGAAATGAGATTGTTTTGACAAGTTGCAGCTTTGACACCCAAATTCAAATTACAATCATCTCTTCCTCAAACCCTATGGAGCAGATTTTGGAATGGATGCAGGGTTAAATATTTCACCATTAAACACTTGTTTTCTCCACTTCTAAACCACCATAGCATATCCCAAAAATCATTGAAAAGGCGTTAACACACTTACTTGGAGCGGGAAGATTATTTGAATTTGAAAAAATCACTAAACGTTGATGAGTTTTGGGCTGGAGGGCTCAACGCGCCGCGTGCAAACCCAATGCGCCGTGCTGGTTTGGTGCGCCGCGCCTGCACAAAAATACACTGCCAACCTTCGCCCAGTGAAGCCGTGCCTCCTTTGTATGCGTCGCGCACAATGATAACACACAGTCACGGCCTCTTCAAATGCCAGTTTGCTCTTCAACCTCAAATTTCGACTTTGCTATGAATATTTATGAATGTTTCTTGATGAAAATGATTTATAGGACTTTGAGAAATATCTTGCAAGTAATAGCTTTCATTTTTGCTTCCTCCAAGAACCCACTTTGTAATGTTTTTATATTTGGCACTTTGTCATTTAATGAGACCTCTATCTTTTGGCTTTTTCACTGATTTTCTGAATTTGGACTAATGAAATTGGTTGATTTTTTGCAGGGATGTTGGCGTTGATGTTTGGAAAAGGAAAACTAGAGCCTGCTTTGAAGACTCCATGGCGGAAAAAATACATGATTATTACAAAAAAATGAATTCGACAATTTCTTATTCAAAACAGAGTTTTGAACAAGAAATGTCCTCAAATGTGTTTGATGATGAAAATTTGAACTAAAAACCTCTTCGAAAACCATCCTCATGGCCTGCGGGAATTTACTAAACATATCAAAAGACTGAACCCTAGAATCAAAAACTAAAAGACTCTTTTGACCAAAATAATCATTTATGACTATGAATGACGTGAACTGAACTTTGATGATTTTGGAGAAATTCTGACCTACCTAGCAGGTATAAGCATGAGGGAAACAAGAAAACCAAACCTCTCCGTCAGTCAATGGCATGCCCCTAACGGAATGGAAACGAATGAGCGAGACACCTAAAACATGAAATGCAGAAAGCGAAATGATATCTGACGGAGGGCTGCAAAGTCCGACTCTAACAGACAGCATGACATGAAGAAACAACTCCTTCAAGCTCAAGAAGCTTTTTCTAAGAACAAGCATGAGGAAGAGGTAAACCATTCCAACTTGTCTTAAATTCCCTCAATTGAAAAGTGTGTTGGTTCTTTTGAAAAAAATACAAGAGGTATAGGGTCCAAATTAATGTTTAAGATGGGCTACCATGAAGGCAAAGGTTTGGGAAAGCATGCACAAGGGATGGTTGACCCTATTTCGGTTGTGGAGCGACCCAAGAATGTTGGTCTTGGTTATGTGCAGTTTAATGGCGAAGACTACAAATCCTTGAATGCATGTGATGCAAATTTAAAGAGAACCTTTATTCCAAGTTCTAAAATGCATATATGTCAAAATTGTTTCAAGGATGATTGCAATTGTTTTAAGCCATCATTGCAGCAAGTAGAGGGTAAACATGTTGCTTATGGCAAGCATTCAATTTCATACAGTTTTCAAGACAAGAACTGTGATGAAAGTCTGAAAAAGAAAGCTGTCTCCTCTACTAGTTCATCGTCTTTCGAAGACAAAAAGGATGGACATTCCATGCAGCAAAAGAGGTATAATTATTCACATGATCAATTTGATTATGTTTCAACAAATAATGATAATTTTGCTTGTTCAAATGAAAGAAACTTTTGCTGCACATTTTGTGGTGGATTTAACGATGTTTCTTCAAGATGCTGGTTGAAAAAGAAAGCACAAAGGAAGTAGAAGAGGCAAAGAAAACTTTCCCAAAAAGTTCTTAAGAGTTGCACATTTTGTCAGGAGAAGGGACATGATGTCTCTAATTGTTGGAATTTGCATCCAACAAGTCGTCCAAAGCACATGCAGCTAGATGACAAAAATATTGGCGCAAGTGGATCTATGGATTCCATTATCGATGTGGAAATGGAAGATTCACATGTAGAAATGTTGCAGCAGGAAAAGACGCCATGGAGTTGGCTTGGTAAGAAGTAGATTAAATTCTTAATGTAGTAAGCCATTACTCATTTTTTACATGCAAATTTCAGATTTTGTATGCATGTGTTTCAGTTGAAAAGTTTGATGCAAGATTTCATGTAAAAGCAGTTTCAGTTGAAGGAATTTCTTTGATGTTGCAAAATTTCGCCATGGATGTGTAAAATATGAGTATGATACTCACTTATATTGCAGCAATGTCTTTTACTTCAGCACTTAGTCACCCAAATGTTTTTTTGGGATGATATACTTGTTGGTATTTGAAAAGAAGAGTTGAAGTTGCACATGTACATAGAGGTTGTATGTGGAAATAGCGAATTGTATATAGTTCATTGTACATGATACATACACATGTGTTTGTCAAGATGTATCTTGTTGTTTATCGACTTGTGTCGATTGTGTCACACATGTTTATCGACTTGTGTCGATTTTGTGCACACTTTTTACAGATTTTGTGTGTCAATTATATAGCACATTTCAGGTCAACTTGTTGTTGATGTAGTATGTTGCACAAGGTGCCTTTGGTGTCGATTGGTGCAGAGAACGAAGTGTCGGTGCAAAGTGGTGCAATTCCATGAGATGGAAAGGCATGCAAACAAAGAGGGCACAAAGATTAGCAAGGGTCATTGTTGGTTTCAGAATGGCAGATTGGTATGGCGAGAAATCTTGGTCGGGATTTGGCACAAGTAGATGGCTCATTCAACAAAAAATCGCCATGAGGACAGTTGGAAAGTCAGGAAAATTTTTGGAAGCTGAAGAGAAGAGGATGTTGTTATTCTCTCATTTGCTGTACATTTCAGTTTCAACATTTTAGTGAGCTTTTGGGGTCCAAAAGCTTCTCATTTGGGATGTGTGATCAGGAGCTCAATTATGAGCTATGGAAAAAGCTCAAAATTGAAAGTGCTCAGAATTGGTTGAAACCAGAATGGCTAGATAGGCCTTGTTGATACGATCCTGGTGCCATGAATGATGCTCAAATCTGACACTGTATGTGAAAGTTATTCGAGTTTGAAATTCACAATTTCCTTCAAAAGTCCAGTTTGACCAGGGTTGACTTTGATTTTAAAAAATATTGAAATTTTTTTTTCCATAGAATATTTCAAGAATATTCCATAGAATATTCTATGGAATATTCCATCAACAATGAATCCTGGTTCGACAAGTGGCATCTTCGGATTGGAGGATTTGGTTGACTATTTGTTTCTGAGCCAATCAGTATCTGCCATGTGGCAGGCTTGGAGGACGCCATGTGGCCCCAGGATGGATGAATAATTCACATGGAAAAAATTGTTTTGGAAACCTACAGGTTTCCACCGCGGGTCGAATGGGTGGCAGCCCCAAGGCCCGACTGCCCGGGCTTGTGGTGGTTCTTACCATCCATAGGGTAGCAATGTTATATGAACTTTGATTTAAAAGAGGGCAGCGGTAAATGGGGGCCAACCCCTAAGGGCTAGTCCCTAAATTATGTGACCAAATTTATATGACCGCAGGCCTTAGCATAGGTAGAAGGAACACAAACTGCAACCGTTTCATTTATTGTGGCATGTGTCCACTACCACACCCCGCCTCCGACGGTTTTATATATGGTTGTTAACTCTCCGTCGGCGGGTTCGGATGGTCCATGTGACCGCCGACCCATTAAATTTAAATTATGATGTTAACTGACCGTCTATTCTGGAGCGGAGTCCCCAATTCCGGCGGTAATGCCATTTTAGTGGAGTTAACTCCAGTTACTCCAAAGTTGGTGGAGTTTTTTTAGTGCCACTGGGCAAAATATTTTTTTGGTCATAACTTCTCCAATATTGAGCCAAATTGGACGAAATTTTGGTCAATTTTGCCTTTATTCAGCATTATAGAGCCATTGAGACAGGTTGTAGAGCCATTATAGTTGATCTTCAGCCCCTTTTTCTTCAGGGAAGCAATGAGAGCCATCAGGGCCAAGAGGGAGTTGGAGTTGTTTTGGGCTATGCTTAACCATTTGAGATGAACCAAAAGCCAATTTCAAATATTTTCAGCATTCCTGAGCCATTGGGACAGGTTCTATAGGTAGTAGAGGTGTTCTACAACCATTTTAGCTTTAGGGAAGCTTGGAGAGCCACTAGGTCCATTGGGGAAATGGAATTATCTGGAGTTGTATCTCACTGTTTGAGGTGACCCAAAAACCAATTTTATCTATTTTCGACCTTCTGAACCTAATGGAAGAGGTTTTAGAACTTTTTGAGGACTTCTACAACCTAAAAATCTTTAGAGGAGTTCAAAGAGCCATCATGGCCTTGTTGAAGAAGTCACTGTTTATGGTAATTTTTCACTGTTTAGTGAATATGGAAAGGCATTTTTAGCATTTTCATGTCTTTTGATTCTGTATTTACAGTCAGATTTTCCTATTGAGACACTTTAAAACTTGTATTAGCATTTTGGAGCATTTTAATACAAGAGGACAAGCCAATTTGGGAGGCTTGATCCAACAGACGTAGACCGGGAGGGGTGAATTACTCACCAAACATTTGTGTCATGTTATGCTGAAGTTATCTTGCTGTATATTTCTGATTTAATATGTTAAACAAAAAATTAAATTAACTTTCTCTCACACATAAACTCATAAACAATTACCAAAAACACTTTGTTTAATCAACAAGACATGGAGATTTTTGCACACATTTAATTAAATGGAAATGGATACCTTGCACATATTTTCAAGTACTTCCATTTTCATATCACTTTATGTGAAACACATGTTGATTATACAATTGGAGTATTGATCATCGAGTTGTTGTAATGTGCTGAATTTGCAACAATAGAAGTTGTAGAAACAAGAGTTGTAGCAATGCAGAGTCAAGGAACTCATGAGTTGCAACAACATCATTAGTACTAGGTGAGTAGAAAAATCATTTTTAGTGATAAAGCTAGAGTTTTAGTGTTGTAGAAAATTTATAGTGGTAGGATGGAAGAGAGTTGCAACACTCTGCCTATCGTAGCTCATGGAGTTGCAACATCTTTTGTGGATTTACGACTAGAATTTTAGTAACATGGAGGATTTGTAGCCATGTGGATAAGTTGTAGCCACATGAAGGAGTTGAAACCACATGGAGGAGTTGCAGACACATGGAAGAGTTTCAACCACATCCTTTTGCTCCCATCTGACAATATAAATAGGAAAGATAATTTTTTCACAACATAATTAAGAATAAGTATAAAAAATGTGGCAAAAAAGAGATTAGTCATACCTACGCTAACAATTAGGTGATAGTGGATAAAAAGTGCATAAAGAGGTGATGAAAAGTGGAAGAACGATATAAAAAATGTTATAGATAGGTGTTGAAAATATGCCACTTTCGACACCCATTAAAAAATGTAAAAGGGCTCCTTGAGAAATCGAAGCAAAAAATGACTGCATAGAAGAATTAGAGTATAAGGTCAAGCTATTGAAGGCTTGTAATAGAACTCTAAAGGAGGATACTACATGGAGGATTATAGGTCTTGTGATTTTGAAGCGCACGAGTCTTACAAGTCCATGATCAAACAAGTTTACCCATGCCTCCCAAATAGCTAGAAGATATCCACCATGTTATTGCCACTCTGGAAATTGGATAAGGAAATAGGTACTAGCTAGAAAAATGGCACAATTAATATCCACAAGCTCCACTACAGGTCCCTAGGATTAATGAAGAAAAACTGGTATATGAATCTATTATTGTCAATAAGGAGATAAAGATTAAGGAAAAGTTGGAAAATGGTATGTCAAAGTATGTAGTGTTGAACCCTTAGTTAAACTGAGAGGGGGGGTGAATTAGTTGAATACATTCATGGACTTTTAAAACTTTCCTTTAAACTTATTTACACCTTCATTTCATGATAAAATTATTACATAATCTAACAATAATCTTAATATGTGAGCAGCAAGTATTAAGAAGATTAGATAAACCATATCAACATATAAACATCATGCACATAGACAACATATATAAGTGGAAACGCAAAAGGGAGAAAACCACATCTTATTATTGTTGTGATGCAAAGGAAAGCTCCTACTCACTCTCACCACTGATTTTCTATAGGCTCCAACCCACAGGAGGCTACTACCTCAATTCTGCAAGCTACAACTTGCAAGGAAGCTCCAACTCCCATTTATTTTCTGCAGGCTACAACCTACAGGAGGCTCCTACCTCAGCCAGCTACAACTGACATCTACCAAACTACAACTTGATATGGAAGCACCAACTTCCTCACTCTTTCATAAAAAAACACATGCCGATTTACCCGGATATTAGCTCTGTTCTGTTCCTTCTTCACTGCTGTCCACTAGCCTTCATATCTGCCTTAAATCATCTCTGAATCTTCACAGCTTCTCTATCTTCTCCTCCTTCTTCTTACCCTCTTTTCCTCATTTCTCCATTCTCTAACCTCTTTATGCATATCTATGTGATATCATTTATAGAGTTCACCTCATGGCTGTTTGTATTCCACAGGGAATTCGAAGTGAATATGTATGACTCTTTGCCTTCCACCTTCTCATTTTCTTGCCTAGGAAATTCACAAAAATATAACAATATGTATACATTCCAATATTACAGTGGGGTATTTCTTTGCCCACAGAGACTTGCCTTTGCATCAAAAACAATATAAAATTAATTAAAACATTGAAATTTACATTTGCAATGGATATATCTCATTCAACTCTTTCAGTTCTTGGCTCACTTTGTGTTTGTCTTTTCTGCTACTGTAGTGTAACAATTCTGCATACTCTCCTGCTTTCTATGCATGTACAATGCATTTCCCAAATTATGTTCTAAATCTGGCAGCTTTCTTCAAACTTCATGGTTCCAACCATAGCCAAAATCTACTTTGCAGAAACTCTGTCTTCACTTTTCTGCAACCATAAATCTGCAATCATGAATTTCAAATCAGATTTAAAATTATTTTACCTGCAAGATCCCTGAATGATCTTGTTCTTCACTCATTTAGTTTTGCAAGTCTCTGTTCACTGCAATTTTGTATCTGTTGCATATATAACTGCTTTACAAGTTTAACCCCAAATAATTTTAAATCTGGGTAATGTCACAATAATAATGCAGAAGCTTATTTCACTTATGGTTGTAAAACCCCAATCTCCACTATGCATAAAAATGCACACACCCAGACGAAATCTCTGATCTTAGAAATTTAATTAAATTTAGAAGCTTCTTTTAATCAAGCGTTAGATCCATACAACACACATCAAATGATTTTTACATTTAAAATCCAAACCAACTTCAACCAGAATCACATTTATAATCGGCGCCTGTCCTTCTATCAGACCTTTGGTTAAAACCCATATATCAAACTTAATTTAATGAACATTCGAATTCTATTTAAAACCCAATTAGCTTTTCGATTTTCACACCATATGAAGATTGAATCCACATATTAAACCCCAATACTATAACTTACCATGAAAGTTCTCTTCCGATAATGGTTGAACTATATAATAAGACCTTCTCACAAGGGTCGTATCAATGTTCGACTTGCGTTTAGAACTTGAAGTATAACTCATTTTTTTCCACATATGTTAACATATGTCAAGACTCTATATTGCGCCAAATATCATATCTGGCCCACGACACTTTAATTTCATTTATCAATTGAAATCTAAATCACATTACATGCATTCCGGTCCCACAATCCATTCAATGCATGTAAATTCACATACCTTGTTAACTCCCAAGCAACTTGAAAACGAGATTGTCGTTGATCTTTTGATGGTTAAGATCGGACGGAAATCGCACTACTAACATGAGCGTTCCTTACCTTCCCAAAGTTGCGCGACATTTGTGGTTTTGGAATACCACCATTTGCAACGTGTCACTTGGAGACCGATATTACGTTACTTTCAAAGAAACCACTTACCATTTGAGAAGTAGCACAATACTGCTGGTTTCATCCTCCAAACCGCTGTCCCTTCTCATCACGGTTCCAGTTATGTTCCACTTCTTATTTTTTCAACGTTCCATTTAATTCTCAGTTAAAGACCGCCCCAACTTAATAAACCCAAATGTCAAAGATTGATATTTGACATTAATAAATCGACTTGGGTTCAAATATGAAAAGTACCATTCATAAAAACCAACCTTTAGTTATAATACATTACAACTTACCATTCTCATGATTTCACACATCGCGAAGATCATCATCTACGGTCCACACTTATTTCAACTTACCAACTCCGTCAATTTCATCGGCGGCTTGTATTTTCCTACAAATTGAACCAATGATCTAACGACCATCGCCCAACTAAAATGCGAACTCCTTAATTCTTTGAAATCACGTGATATAACTGGTTTTACAATACTGCCTAACAACACGTGTCAAGTAGGGACCGATATCGCGTTCGAAAAGCGAAAACAACTTACCACATTAAGAGTTGTGCGAGACCACTTGTTTGGCTTTCAAAACAGCCTTCACGGTTCCGCTTCATTTTTTTTTGGTTCTGCCTTCATTCAACTCAGAATCTGTTCTCTATTCACATAGAAACACTCCTCATGATGATTGAACAACCCAGTTGCAATAAAATTGTTCCCGACATCTCAACACTGTAGATCGAGTTCAAAACCTGCTTCACACTCTAGAAATTTTACCACGACTTCTCTGCACTTCCATTTAATTTCTCCATGATTTGCTTTTCATTGAAGATCTGCTTCAACCTTCATTGCGGTACCCATTTTGCATTTATTTTTTAACGATGAAATGTAACTTTCCATTCTTTGTTGACCACGGTAACTTGTGACCTTACGCAAGTGCCATTTATTTATATATATCTGAGCGGCATACATGAAGTCCTTTCTTGGCTTCGTTAAAAAGATTCATCGCTCCCTCCTTCTACGTTTTCTTCTGCAGTTTACACAGAGTTTTAAATAAAACTCTGTGTCCTTAGTTCATTCAATCAGACCAGTGCTTCCTCATCGACTTATAGTTCTACACTATTGACTTTCCAATCGATGGCATACCACTCTGCACCTTCAATTTATACCAACCATAGTATTCAATAATGTATAACAATCTGATATGTAGATATCAGTTTGCAATTAAATCTTCTTTCAATCCTGATCTGAGATGACTATTGGTCGGCTATCTCCTTCAAATACATACAACTTGATGTATGAAATGAAAGATTTAAAACCCATTTCTTCCTTCTAACCAATTCAATTAACAAATACAATATCGATATTAATTAATATCGATTTCTTCAACTAGGTGCAGAACCACAATTTAAACCCCTTTACACAGAGTTTTACACTGCTCACAAGCTCTAAATATTTAACTCGTACTTTCACAAATAATTCAAGCTACCTCTCAGATTGTCCTCTTCTAATTCCTGTCTGCTACCTCTCTGCTTCTTTGCTGCCTCTGCTTCAATTCACTGTCTCTACTTCTAGTCACCTATCTGTTTCATCCATTGCCTCTGCTTCTTGTCTAATGCTGCCTTTCTACCTTTGCTACTTAACTATTGTTCCTTTGTGCTCCTTTGTCTTAATGATAATTCAGGTGCTACTCCTGTCTTCTCCTTTTCCATCAATGACAATATTTCAAACATGTAGCTCAGTATCAACATAATTATTCCTTAGTTGAGAGGTCAATAAAGGGGAACAAATTTCCAACTATTAGGAACTAAGGAGAAGCTAGAATGGATGAATAAGTGGATAGGGAATGATCAAGGGAATAAAGAATATGCTAAAAAATAAAAGTGCTCAAAATTTCTTGAAACCAGTGCCAAATCAGAGTGTTCGTTGTCCCGATTCCAATGCTACTTGAATTACCTCAATCCAATTTCGTATGAGGAAGTTATGATGTTATGAAATTTTTGCCCAAAATCTAAAATTCAACTCGTAGGGTTGACTGGGCTACTGAAGGGACAAGTCGTAAAACTGTCTGGGTAGGAATAGGAGGCAGTACAAACCAATCTGGGATTGACATGTGACGGGGTCATACAAATGGGTTGAAAGTTTTTCGTTGGTCATTTTGTTTGAAGTGGACCAATTAGGAGGCACCTTGTGGCTGAATGGGAGGGCGCTTCGTGGCCCTCCTCTATTGGAATTTTTTTGTAACAGGACCGAAGAGCCTTGGCAAGGTTTGACCCCACAACCTCCACAAAAATAATCGGGCACCTTACCATTACTCCAGTCCATTGGTTCTTAACCATATTGTTAGAAAAATATATTTAAATTGAAGTCGACTTGGAGTTGGTGGGAGGGGCGGGGCACGTGGCTCCAGACCTAGACACATGCTACAACACATGAATCTGGCGCGAAGGTAGAGAGGCTGGGCGGTTAGCCCTAGCTGCGGGTCATGTATTACACTCCGAAAACATTAATATAGAATAATGGAGGCAGTGGGGAGATAAGCGCCAACACCCAATTTTGTTGTTAGTCGAAAATTGTTGGAAGAATGTGTTATCCTCCACAATTTCCCAAGGCTAAGAATGGAAATAGACGGAGGTAACCTAAAAAAACTTTGGATTTGGTATCTAGCCCTACCAAATAAGAGAGGGCTCTCTCTATGATCTTGCAACCAAAATATGACTGAAGAAGGCTAAATATATAAGGCTAGGTCTGAGCTCTAAGGTTTTGAAAATTTAGGGGTTTTGCTGGATCAGGAGGGGAGGTCAAGGAAACTAGGGTAGATCCAAAATATTATAGTTGCAGAGATACAAAGGGGCATGGAAGGTATGTTCAATGGAACTTTAAGGTTGTAAATTACAGTGTAGGGTAGAAAATAAAAGTATCCAAATGAGCATGCCAAGCATGACTTGATTTATCAGAAGATGAACAATATAAACATGAAATTCCTACCAAAACAGAGCATAATATTAAATGATTATGTTTAACATCTTATAGGAATATCACTGAAAAACATAGATATGGAAAGAATATGAATCAATAATTCATACGAGTGAATTATAGTAGAAAAAATATGCCACAAAATCATACCACATGAATCCCTATATAATAGTTGCAACTGAACTTGTATTTATGAAAATGTCAACTGTACACAAGACTCCATGCCTTCTACTCACTGATGTCCAACCTTGATTCTGAATGAAAACTAGATACAAATAGACCAAAACCATATTCCCCTCTTTCAGGGGTCGAATCCCAATATGTTTGCTGAAATGGCACAAAAAGTGGATATCTATAACGTGCAAGTGATTATATATCCAATTATGTAGAGTTTTTCTCATTTAGACCTCTGAGGGAAAAGCGTAGCACCTTTTGGCTGAACAGGTTTTTCTGTGTAAGCCAAAACCACCAAAAATTTCAAAATTTTGCAAAATTTGTTCAAAATTGGCCCAAAATTTCCCCATTAAGTTAGGAGATGATGTGTCAAGCAATGAGAGAGGCCTCAACTAACAAATCAATTTTTTCCTTCTCCTTTTGCTTAATTAGGGTTTGCTTCAATTTATTCTTTAATTGTTAGATTTTGATTTGAGATATCTTATTCCTTGTGCAATAATGCATGGCCATGTTCCTCTGAAGCTTGTTGTTCCTCTTAGCCCTCTTAAGAAGCTTCTATAAGTGGAAATTAACCTTTTCAATCCAAAATTCCTTATTTTTCTCAATTTTAGTTGCAATTAGGTCATCGAAGTCCTCTTGACTTAATGGCAGAGATGGTTCTTTTTGTTACTCTAGTGCCCTCTTTAGACCTTTTTTTCTTGGTCTCCTTGGTTTTAAATTATCTTCTTGATCCTATAATTCATAAACATCAACAACTTCCTTACATTTGGTATCATCCTTCTCCAAATCTACTTTGGGCTTGCTAATCAAAATTTGCTGAACTTGGAGCTGCTTGTTTTCTTATTGAAGGAAAGTGATCATGAAGTCTGCATTGGAAAAATTATCCTTTAGCTCTCTAATCTCAACTTATTTCTCCTCAATGACTTTCTCAGATGATTTTTCCTCTTCATGCACTTCTAAATCTGCCATGTGAGTGTCAAATTGTGCTTGTGCTTCTTCATACAATGGTGCCTCATGTGCTGGTGTATCTTCAACTGTTGTAGTAGGCTGAGCCCTTTCCACACTGGAAGGAGAAAATATCAGCCTCTTTAGTCACCTCATCTCTAGGTGTCCTTATGATAGGTTTGATTGTAGAACCTAGTTCTTGTTGTCTTGGTGAATTCAAGGTGTAAAGTGTCTACTTTAATGAGTTGGAGTAGGAAAAAGTGAAGCTGAATGCGTGAAACCATCCCAAGAAAAGTTTACCTGTGCAAGCTGATGGAAAACAAGGATTTTCACCAAGCCATGATGGAACAGGCTAGCATGATGATCCTCTCATTTTCTATGTACCTTCTCTGCCATTTTGACCATGCTTCTGTAGAGATAGTGGGGCAGGTTGATAGATTTTACACCGGTGAAATGCATGAGTAACCTAACATGATGTTGATATAACCTGGAGAACCTACCCTCACATGTGAAATATTTCATGATCATTTTCATGAGAGGGGTATACTTGTCTAGCAATTTCTTGAATGGAAATATGTGCTTTGGAGCATCTTTGTATGGAGGTTTCAAAAGCATGTTGTAGTTTTCAATGTTTAGGTATATTTTATTGAACCAAAGCTATCCATTTTTTGGAATCCCTATAGCTATACAAATAGCCTCAACTGAAAGAGTGAACAACCCCTACAATGGTCACCTTATCCCTCATCAAACTAGTGACAAAGGTGCTTGTAAGCTTTTCATTGAAACCTAGTTCTTCAACCTTTTGGAAAAAGGCAAGGCAACCTGCATCTTGGAATGATTTATTAAGAAATGGTGTATCCATGATATCATATACTATAGTGGGTTCATAACTGATGATATGACCTCCATTGTGCCTCCTTTTCTCAACAGTCTCTGAATCCATAGTAAATCCTAGCTCACTAGGAGGGGAAATTAGGGTTTAGTGTAGGAAAAACAAGGGATTTTGGGAAGTTTTAGAAATGGAGGGAGATGAAGGGGTTTAAGGGAGTCTAAATTATTAGGAAAATTTAGGGGGGTAAGGATAGAGGTTAGGGAGTGTGAGGAAGTGGAATTTTAGGAAATGAGTGAGGGGAAAGGGTGCAAAAGTGAAAAACACAGTCGTATCCTAGGAAAGTGTAGTGTAGGTTAGGGTTTGTAGAGAAATGATGAAAATGAGGGATAGGGATGAGGGGAAATGTCAAATATGGTATATGAAAGGTGGGAAGGGTGAGTGAGCATGAATTTGAGGGTTTTTCTTAGCAAATTGACCTAAGAGTCTACGAGAACAAGAAAATGCAGCAAACCCTAGGAGAGGGAATTCTGAGATTTCTAAGCATGAAATGAACTGATAGAGAGGTATATAATGATCCAATTAATTGTACTGATGTGTTGGAACATGAATTTTATGAATAAACCACTTGAATGAAGAGATTTCCCTTCCTGAAGGAAAAATGCAATACACCAGGAAAAGCGCAACGCATTAAGTGAAAAGCGTAATGCAACAAAATAATCCTCCTTTCCAAGGCAAGAAAATGATCTCCAAAGGGTGGAAATATCCTTGGTGACTGAATGATGTATCTTAAGGTTGGAATGAACAAAAACTAAGCTTTTTTGGTCTTCTTATCTGCTGGAAATCAATTTTTCTCCTTGGTGGTGATGTGGCCCCAGCTCATCTTTTCATCAATTGATTTGATGACTTGTGTACTGCAACTTTGGAACCCTTTTACATATATTTTCATATTTATAAGATCAAAATTCACTTTAAAAATATTTATTGAACACTTGTTTCCTATCACTACTCCATTTAATGCTGATTTTGATGGTGAAATGACCTATTTTCATGAAGTGACCCTATGAGATAATGATGACACTACATGGAAGGATGAGATGAGTGATGAACAAGATGAACAAGACATTTTTGCAAAAAGTAATGACCCGACCATGATTATGTTTAATGAACACGAGACTGAAAGGAGTAGTAATGACCTAGCTATCCTGACCAATGATCAAATTTTGATTTCAAAACCTATTGAAACTATAAAATTTTTTCCTAAGACGCTATCAACCATATGAAAGAGAATAATTTGATCACTGGTGACTGATACGATTGACATACACTAACATTGGCTCCAGCTTGGGATGACATTTCCTTAGGAGGTGTGTTGAGTCCCAAATTTGCATCTTTTCCATACACTTTTCCATACCTTTTTCACTCACTTAAACCTCCCAAATTGTCAATATCATGTGCAAAAGAGCATCTAACATCGTTTTTAATTATATTTTTGTGTTTTATATTTGATCTAGATTTTGTTCATTCAGCTGCGGAATCTTGCCACTTTCCGCAGCTGCTGCAACTTTCCGCAGCTATTTTGTGGAATTCTATGCTACAGGTGTCTACAAGGGAAACGAGCCACATGGGCAGGTCAGGAATGACGTGGACATGGTTCGTGTCCTATTGGTTCAAGCAAACTCGTCCAAAGAAGCCGCGGTCAAAGGCGTCCACATGGAAGTCAACCATGGAGTTTCATGTCTGATAGGACTACGTTTCGTAACACATAGATCTCTACGGCCGTTTCCGCTGCGGAGGTTAAGTAATATGCGAGGGTTAAGTCGAATTCAGCATCACCTTCCGCCGATTCGCCCCGACACGGCCATGCTCCTATGTCTCTAGTGGACGGCAGTGGTCCCTGCCATTATCTCTGCCAGCCACTGGAACTTTAGGAGACAGTTACAGTTTATTGTTATATATAGAGCGTTTGCATACGCACATAAAGTTAGTTGATAGTTGATGTTAGTGAATGTACTCTGTTATCTTTTAATCTGCTTTGTAGTGATTATGCTGCCCTTGAGCCGTAACACTACCATTCTGTAATGAACTGCTTTTTAATATGAGAAGACTCTGTTTTTCAACTTAATTCGTGTTTGAGGATCGTTACCAAGGCTGTGTAGAGGGCCCCTGCTCAACTAAGGTTTTGTGTATTAGTGTATAATTTTGCTTTCATTCCATTGTGATATAATCCATTCATATGTTCATATATTGCATTTGTTTCATTTCTGTTTATACATTTCCATAATTTCCATTTCATTTCTGTCTTTCATGTTTTATGATTGTTAATCACTGATCAGTTTTCTTGATTGCAGGTTTTAGATAGACAGCCCGGGCATTTTTATAGCTTTTTGACTAATGACATGGATCTAACATTGTTCTGCTGCTAGTTTGCTTTTCATAACTTTTTGTTTAACTTCAGTCTTGCTTTGTACATTTCAGTTTTGCTTATCTGCTTTAGTAGTTAAATTTAGATATATTAAGCTGCTCATAGCATCTTCAGTTGCCTCCGAAAGCCACAGCTGGACTGATGGTGAGGGACTGCATTATGAAATGTGTAGTTTAGTATTAGTTTCTTTTATGCAAATTTAGATATATTAAGCTGCTCATGTGTCTTAGTTTTATAAAAATACAGTGGTGATGGTGAGGATTGATATGAAATGTGTAGTTTAGTATTAGTTTCTTTTACCATTAGATATACTAATCTTGCTCATAGCATCTTGGTTTATAAATACCATTGTAAGGATACAGTGGTGAGGGGATTGCATTATGAAATGTGTAGTTTAGTATTAGTTTCTTTCTTTCAAATTTAGAAATATTACGTATGCATGACATCTTCGATTTATACTCAGAAATACAATTTGGGTGATGGTGAGGATTGAATCATGAGTGTATGGTTTAGTATTAGTTTACTTTCTGCAAATTAAATATCGATTCTAGTTGTTTATGATTACTTCCGAAAGTCATAGCTGGTCTAATGATGAAGGGTCAGAAAATGAATTGATGTAATCTGATTTAGATTTATTTTGTTGCAATTTTGAATTTCCTTAAGCATAGTTTCTTTTGTGTTTAGTTGGCGGCAAGAATAGTTTGGTTTTCATGTTCACTAGTTTACTGTTTTGATTCATTAGATTAGCAGCACCTTTTCATTTCAGCAGTACACTTTTACTTTCTTTCAAGTCTTGTCATTGTAATTTTCAATTTGCTTTTAAAGTTTCAAGTTGGTAAATCATTATAGAGGATATCACTTCCTTGAACAAATATAACCAAACTTGTTTTCATTTTAGAATTTCCATTTCACCTTAGAAAAACCAAAAACGACAAAAAGTTAAGAAATAGGTTATCTTGCACATATAGTGCGCCGCACTTCATCAGCTTACGATTCCCGGATTGACAAATTAAATGCAGCAATTTAGGACACACTAAATTGACCAAACATTTTGGCGCCGTTGCCGGGGAAGTGTAACTAGGTAGTCAATTTCTTAAAAAAAAAAACATAAAATCATAAAAGAAGGGAAAACTTGATAACTTCTTGAAGTATGCTCTCCTCTTGCACCTAGTGTGATCTGGAGGATCAGAAAAAGAGAGTTATTGGTTTAGTAATTTCTTAAGTATGCTCTCTTCTTGCACCTAGTGTGATCTGGAAGATCAGAAAGAGAATTATTAGCCCAACTTTTTTAAAAATAAAAATAAAAAATGACATGCATAGAGCAAGAGATTCTAGGGGAAGGTTTATAGCTAATGCCAAGAGTTCGATTTTCACAACTCCATCTTCTTCAAGGCATAGACCAGATTCACCACCATCTACCCCTAGCCTTAAGATTTTTGGAAGTCAAGGAACAGCTGAATTAGAGGATTCTCCTATACCACCTACTAAAACCCACTTAGAAAATAAAGAGACTTTCTCTCATCCTTCCTTGGTAGAAGAACTAGAGGACTATAAGGACTCTAAAGAAACTATCATGGCAGAGGAAGTAATAAATAGGGGTGGAGGTAGAGGAGGAGGAGATAATGAAGATAACAATGGTGAAGGAAATAATGGTAGAAATAGGGACGATTTTCTTGGATTCCCTATAGTTGATGAGGAAACTCATGCAAAAATGAAAAATATTTCACCATCTGTTCTCCCTAACTTTTATGGATTACGAAGTGAGGATCCTGAAACATTTCTGTTTGAGTTTGAAGTTGTGTGCCGAACTTATGACTATATGGAAGATTATCAAAAACTCAAACTGTTTCCTTCAACATTGAAGGGATCTGCTTTGAAATGGTTCATGGGATTAGCCACTCAATCTATCAGGACTTGGAATGATATGAAACAAACATTTTTGGATAGATACTTGGACTATTGTATGCCCACCAATCACAAGGATGAGGTATTCAAAATGATGCAAAGAGAAGATGAAAATTTGGAAGACTTAATTGAAAGATTTCAATACAACTTGAAAAGAGCAAAGATGAGCAACTTAGATAATGAAACCTTGAAAGCCCTTCTATTAAAAGCCATTAGAGATGAATGGATAGACATTTTAAACATGATGGGGAAAGGAGACATTTCTCAACTCCCATTTCATGATATAACAGAACTATGTATCCAATTCTCAAGGGGAAGATCTAAAACTGGAAAAGGGCCTAGGGATTCTTCTCTTATTAGGGCTAACAAATCTGCAACTGGATCAGTAAGTAGGGCAAAGATTGGTAATATGCTTGATGAGTTCAAAACTGATATCTTAGGGAGCCTTAGTGAACAACTAGACACCCTTAAAATCCAAAACAAGCAGAAAGCAGAAACAGATGCTTTAGCCATCTTTTGTCAGAAATGTAGGAAGAAACATGCTTTAAGGGAATGTCCCTTGGATGCAAAAGTTGTAGAAACATGTATGATTTGCTCAGAGAATCATGAGATCAAGGATTGTCCTTCAATTCCTGGACTCAAAACTGTTTTTCAAGAAGACCCAAATTCAGTAGAATCTCTCTGTTTTGTTGCAAGAAGACCTTGGCAGGGACAACAAACTCAAGGGTTTAACAACCCTATGAATCTTCAAACCCCACCAAATTGGAATCCTTGGCAACAACCTTGGCTCCAACATCAAAATCCATATCGGCCATGGGTACAAGGGATGCAAAATCCTTATGGGAGATTTGCTCAATTTTATCAATATCCTCCATCTTTTCAAAATCAACAAGCTCCACAATTTCCAAGCCCAAATCCACAACTTTCATTGCCATTTCCACAACAACAACCTTCTCAACAAAATACAAATCCTCAACTCATTCTCCCATACCAACAGAAGACAAATCAACTTCTAGCTCAGCCATTGCCAAATCCTAACAATAAGAATCCTCAAACTACTTATATGGTAGAAGGACAACAATTTCCTACCTATATGATTGTTCCTCTCAACGATGTACAACTCAGATCTGGTAGAGTTTTAGAAAAAACTTCTATAGACATTCAAGAGAAAGATACCTCTGAAGAGGACTCTCTTCAAGTCCATAAGGGTTCTGAGGAAGAATCTCTTCAAAATTCAAAAATTCAAAAAGAAAAAGAAAAGCTAACATCCACAACTCCTATAGTTGAGCAACCTGTATCTTCATCTACACCTCCTTTTTCGGAAAGACTACAAATTGATAAGGGGGTGGAAAAACAAATCTTGTTGCCTAACTATGACTTTCTAGATGAATTGAAGAATGTTTGTATCAAGATTCCATTGCTACAAGCCATTCGATAAATTCCTATTCTAGCAAAAACCATAAAGGAGTTGAGTTTCAAAAGACCAGGAAGGAAACTAAAAGACACAAGAAGAATCCACCTGGTAGGAAAGATTGCAGATATTATGATGGGAAAAATTACCATGCAGAAGTATGTAGATCCAGGAAGTCCAATTGTGAAGACACATATAAATGGGATAGAAATTCCAAACACATTGATTGACTTAGGGGCTGCTATCAACATTATGAGTAGACAGACTATGGAACAGTTAAAACTTCCTAACCTTCTTTTTACACCTACTTTATTGCAACTTGCAGATCGATCGGTTATTAAACCGGATGGTGTATTAGAAGATATTTCAGTCTCCTTAGATTCTTGGGAATATCCAGTAGACTTTATGATTTTGACTCCCAAAAGTAATCTAGGAGGACATCCAATTATCTTAGGAAGACCTTGGCTGGCCACAGCGGATGCTTTTATTAGTTGTAGATCTGGAGACATGTACATTTCAAATGGTAATTCGACAAAGAAATTCAATTTGTATCCTCCAGCAAGAGCAATCACAGAAATAGGAGACAATGAATGGGTCGATGATGAGAACACTCTACAACCTGTCTTTACCATTTCTGAAATTAGTGAGGATAGTCAAATTCTGAACACATTAGAAAATTTTGAGATAACTTCAGAATATGACCCCACACAATTTCAGTTGGAATCTGACATAGAATATTTATCATCGAGACAAATGTCTCTTTATTCTATGGAAGAGTTTGGTAATTCTGCTATTGAGATTTTTCCAGAAAAGACATTGAATATCAACAAACATCTGGAGAAGTCACAACAAGAAGAACTAACCAGAATCTTGCAAAAACATTCTCCTGCATTTGCATGGGAGTATACTGACATGAAGGGTATTGATCCTAAGACTTGCATCCATCATATCTATATTGAGGAAAACAGTAGACCAATCAGACAACCTCAAAAAAGGATGAATCCAAATCTTAGGGAGATAGTGAAAGAAGAGCTCCAAAAACTACTCAATGTAAACTTCATTTATCCAATTTCGGATAGCCGATGGGTTTCTCCTTTGGTTATAGTACCTAAAAAGAATGGTAAATGGAGGGTATGCATTGATTACAGGGAATTGAACAAAGCAACTTTGAAGGATCACTTTCCTTTGCCTTTTATCGATCAGGTATTAGACACATTAGCAGGTAAAAAGTACTTTTCATTTTTGGATGGTTTTAGTGGCTATAATCAAATTCTGGTAGCACCTGAAGATCAAGATAAGACCACATTTACTTGTCCATGGGGAACTTTTTCCTACCGAGTGCTTCCTTTTGGGTTATGTAATGCACCTGCAACATTCCAAAGAGCAGTACTAGGAATTTTTTCTGATCTAATCCATGATTGTGTAGAAGTTTATATGGATGATTTTACGGTTTATGGTAATTCATTTGAAGAGGCATTACAAAATTTGGAAAAAGTTCTTATAAGATGTAAAGAAACAAACCTTTCATTAAGCCATGAAAAATGCTTTATGATGTTTACTGAAGGGATTGTTTTAGGACATCATATTTCAGGAGATGGGATTAAGGTTGATAGATCAAAAGTTGAAGTCATCTCCAAGTTGCCTATTCCAAATTGTCGAAGAGATGTTAGAAGTTTTCTAGGATTTACTGGTTACTATAGAAGATTTATAGAAAACTTCACTAAAATAGCATCTCCACTCTTCAAGTTGCTTACAAAAGACTGTGAATTTAAATGGGATCTTGATTGTCAATCAGCTTTTGAAACTTTGAAAACAAGAATATCTGAAGCACCTATCTTGAGAGGACCAAATTGGAAACTTCCTTTCCATATTTCTACAGATGCTTCAGATACAGCTCTTGGAGCTGTGTTGGGTCAAAAAGATTTAATTCCTTATGCCATTTATTACACCGGTAAAAATTTGACTCCCACAGAGTTGAACTATACTGTGACTGAAAAAGAGTTCTTAGCTGTTGTTCATGCAATTAATAAGTTTAGACATTACATAACAGGCTATGAAAATTTTATTCATACTGACCATTCTGCAATTAGATATTTAATGAACAAACTTGTTACTAATGGCAGAGTGACAAGATGGCTTTTACTTTTGCAAGAATTCAATATTACTGTGTTGGATAGACCAGGAAAACAGAATACAGTAGCTGATTTCTTGTCTAGAATTCAGAATACTAAAGAAGATTCTCTTGTAGAAGATAAGTTTCCTGATGAATACTTGTTTGCAGTAACTATTAAGACCCCTTGGTATGCAGATATTGCTAACTATTTGGTTACAGGGAAACTACCTTCACATTTATTTCCAAGAGAAAAATGAAAGATTATTCAGGAGAGTTCAAAATATTCATGGATTTCTAACGAATTGTTTAAAACAGGGCCAGATCTTGTGATCAGAAGATGTGTCGGGGAAGATGAAATGCCTGATATTCTTAAGGCATGTCATGATGAACCATGCGGCGGACACTTTGCAGAAAAAAGGACGGCCTATAAAATCCTCTCTTTAGGATATTATTGGCCTTCCCTCTTCAAAGATGCAAAACAATATGTCAAAAGGTGTGACAGCTGCCAAAGAGTAGGAAAACCTACCCTTTCAAATGAAATGCCATTGCAAACACAGGTACTCATTGAACCCTTTGAAAAATGGGCTTTAGATTTCATTGGACCTATTAATCCACCATCCAAGCAAAATAAGTATATATTGGTTTGTACTGATTATGTTACTAAATGGGTAGAAGCCAAAGCATTAGTATCTGCTACTGAAAATTCAGTTGTTCATTTTCTTTATGAGGATATTTTTACTCGCTTTGGTGTTCCAAGAGAAATTGTGACAGATCAGGGAAGCCAATTTACATCCAACTTGGTGGAGAAATTGATGGAAGAATACAAAATCAAGCACGGAAGATCTACTCCTTACCATCCGCAAGCAAATGGTCAAGTGGAGTCCACAAACAAAGTTCTTGAAAGTATCATCACCAAAACTGTTCATCTACATAGAAGAGATTGGGCAGAAAGGCTTCCGGAAGCCTTGTGGGCCTACAGAACTACATGGAGGAATACAACAGGACATTCTCCCTATGAACTTGTTTATGGGAAAGAAGTCTTGCTCCCCATTGAGTTCCAAGTCAAGACCTTCAAGATAGCAGTTCGGTTGGGGATGGACTTATCAGAAGCCCAAAAGCATAGAATGGAGCAGTTGAATGAGCTAGATGAGATCAGACAAGAAGCAATTCTAAGAACTGATCTAGTTCAATATCAAAGAACTAAATGGCATGAAAAATATATCAAAGAGAAGAAGTTTCAAGAAGGAGATTGGGCATTGTTATTTGACTCCAAGTTTAAATATTTTCAAGGGAAATTTCAGACTCATTGGCTTGGGTAAAAAAAAAAATAAAAAAAATAAAAAAAAAAAATAAAAAAATAAAATAAAATAAAAAATAAAAATAAAAAATGGTATAAGCCTGAAAACCAATCATTGATTGGCAGTCTTATGCAGAAAATATAAGGTGAAAATCAGGGACACCTGACACTCTATATTTTCCAAAAAAAAAAAATCTGTCTTTCATTTCATTTCATTTCACCACCCACTCCATTTCATTCCACTTCATTCCATTTCATTCCATTTCATTTCACTTCATTCCACTTCATTTCATCCATTCCATCAATAAAAATCTTTTTCATGACCATTTCCATCTGGTCATTTGTCATTTGTTCATTTATATTCAACCAAGTAATAGCTGTGTCAGTTTCCGCAGCTGACATCTGTTTCCGCAGCTGACTCCAGTTTCCGCAGCCAGAAGCAGATTCCGCAGCTACTACTCTGCTTTCAAAGAGAATGTACAGTTAGATGTTATTTCCACAATTATGAAATAAAATGCAGGTGAGAGGATCAATGGAGTATTCAAGACACCAATGGAGATCAATCAGGGCAAAGATTCCAAAGGTATGAATAAAATTTATTTCAAATAGTATTGAAAAACACATTTTTATATAGTTTCAAACCATGAGCTCTATCCATTACGCGCAATGATTATATTGACAGTTCCGTAACCTTCCACGATCTCCATGTTATCCTCTTGCATTTATTCACAAACGGTTTCATCATTAAACCCTGATTTTCACTTATGATCCAATATCCCACCGGTGATAATGAAGCGTATTTGATTTGACTTAGGACTCTTGCTGCCACATAAACTCATAACCGTTGATTGAAACGTGTTCATATTTAATTGCGCAGCCACCAAAATTCAAAACGTTGCCGAATGTGCTATACTTTGTTAACCTCTCTGTCGTGTCTCTGTCGTGTTTATGAAACCCCACTCTACTCATTCTCACTCCCTGTTTCACTCCATTTCGTTCCTTTTGCTCATTCTCACTCCCGTATATCTACCCACAGTCTTACTCTATTCCGTTTATGGTACTCATTCTCATTTTATGATACATCCTCACAGTCATTGTGCTCGATTCTGTGTATTCCATCGTTCCATTTCCACTTAAACCCTCACGAAAGCAAATTTGTGAAGCACAGAGAAGTGAAATGGGAAAATTATTAAGGGCAGAGCCGGAAGGACCAAAGTTTATAGAGGGATATCCGCAAGCAAAAGAGATGTTGAGGAAAGCAAAATGGCTGCGTTTTATTCAGAAATTCAGAGGTTACCACAAAGAAGTTACGAAAGAGTTTGCAAGGTCATTTGATGGCTCGGAAGCAGAAGTTGGAGACCTCAAGTTTTTGGTCAATGAAGCATCAATAGCAACAGCCACATAACTTCTTCAGGAGGGAGAACGTTGGTTCAAAAATAAAAGTATCAGTGATGAGGCATGGAGAACAATCCTACGAAATCAAGGTATGGATATCACTGTTTTTAAAAGAGGAATCCCTATGCATGCAATAAAATAAGAATGGGCCACTTTACTACTAATTGTTCAGAAATTCATTACATGTGAAGGCCGTTTTGGGTCTATGTACATGTACCATACCAGGTTATTGATGAATTTTCTAGAAAACCAAACTCTCAATCTCCCTTATTTTCTATTCAATAGCTTGAAGAAAATGGCTGTGACTGTTCAAAAACACTTAGGAGATGTAGAGCCTCATCTTTATCACCACGGCCTTATAAAAATTCTGATTGAAAAGGAGCTAAAGGAAAGAAAAGATACATGGGAACACAGCAGGCTTAAGGGGAAATTGAGAAAAACGCAAATTAAGGGTCCTCATTTCATTGATTTGGGTGAGGAGACGTCTGAACAGTCCCCAACTGACCATAGTCCATCTCAGTCAGTTAGTGAACCTGGTTCCTTTCATTCCCAATCAGACAATGAGCATACTCCATCTTATTCTCAGCAAAATATTGATGTAAGCCCTCCTCGGCCAGATTTTGAACATAATTCTCCTTTAC
Organism: Pinus albicaulis; assembly: GCA_034641835.2. Lineage (NCBI taxonomy): Eukaryota > Viridiplantae > Streptophyta > Pinopsida > Pinales > Pinaceae > Pinus > Pinus albicaulis. The sequence goes on along the minus strand of CM076582.1, from coordinate 337,631,652 downwards.
AACATTTTGGGGACAGCCCAATGAAAATGACACCGGAAGTAGACCCCAAGCAGTAGGAGGTATATGACTATATAGAATCCTTGGAAAAGGCAGCCACAGGTCCAAGTACTTCTTCCATTCAGCCACATACATTGCAGGATGATTTAGTTCAATCATTAAAACAGGAAATTTTTGAGCTGGAGCTTTTAAATCGACACATCAAAAATGAAAATGAAACATTGAAAGAACAAGGCAAACTGGACAAGATCATCCATGATAATACTATGTTACATTCGGGAATATGGAAAAAGAAGAATAAGAAATTGAAAAGGAAATGCCAGAGATTGAGCAGAGCACTTGTGAACATCAAATTTAGGTGCTTAATGAAGAAACCCAGAATGATGGCAGTACCAAAGAAGAAGAGAAGGGGATTGGATGTGTTGGCTGAAGTATCAAGACACATGAACTAAAAAAAGAGTATCAAAATTTTGGTTGCATGAGGACATGCAACACCTTCACAGTGGGGGTATGTTGAGTCCCAAATTTGCATCTTTTCCATACACTTTTCCATACCTTTTTCACTCACCTAAACCTCCCAAATTGTCAATATCATGTGCAAGAGGGCATCTAACATGGTTTTTAATTATATTTTTGTGTTTGCTATTTGATCTAGATTTTGTTCATTCAGGCTGCGGAATCTTGCCACTTCCTTGATGCACTTTCTTTTGTCTTTCCCGATATTTTGTGATATTCTATGCTACGAGTGTCTCTGAGGAAACGAGCCATGGTAGATGGGGAATGACGTGGACATGGTTCGTGTCCTATTGGTTAAACAAACTCGTCAAAGAAGCCGCGGTCAAGGCGTCACATGGAAGTCAACTATGGAGTTTCATGTCGAGTGGACTTCTGTTCAAGTGGCACATAAAGATCCATGCAGTAGTTTCTAAACTGCAGTCAGAAATCGACTTGTCATGCGAGGTTCTAAACCCCAAAGCAGCATCCACCTTCCGTAGATTCACTTTCCAACACGGCCATGCTCCTATATCCGTGGACGTAGTGGTCTACGTGCTCTCTGCCAGCATGAACTTTAGGAGACAGTTACAGTTTGTTGTTATATATAGTGCGTTTGCATACACATATGAAGTTAGTTGATAGTTGATGTTAGTGAATGTACTCTGTTATCTTTTAGTCTGCTCTATAGTGATTACGCTGCACTTGTGCCGTAACACTACCATTCTGTAATGAACTGCTTTTTAATATGAGAAGACTCTGTTTTTCAACTTAATTCGTGTTTGAGGACCGTTACCAAGGCTGTGTAGAGGGCCCCTGCTCAGCTAAGGTTTTGTGTATTAGTGTACAATTTTACTTTCATTCCATTGTGTCATAATCCACTCATATGTTCATATATTGCATTTGTTTCATTTCTGTTTATACATTTCCATAATTTCCATTTCATTTCTGTCTTTCATGTTTTATGATTGTTAATCACTGATCAGTGTTCTTGTTGCAGGTTTTAGATAGACAGCCCGGGCATTTTTATAGCTTTTTGACTAATGACATGGATCTAACATTGTTCTGCTGCTAGTTTGCTTTTCATAGCTTTTGTTTAATTTCAGTCTTGTTTTGTTCATTTCAGTTTTGCTTATCTGCTTCAGTAGTTAAATTTAGATATATTAAGATGCTCATAGCATCTTCAGTTGCCTCCGAAAGCCACAGCTGGACTGATGGTGAGGGATTGCATTATGAAATGTGTAGTTTAGTATTAGTTTCTTTTCTGCAAATTTAGATATATTAAGCTGCTCATAGCATCTTTAGTTGCCTCCGAAAGCCACAGCTGGACTGATGGTGAGGGATTGCATTATGAAATGTGTAGTTTAGTATTAGTTTCTTTTCTGCAAATTTAGATATATTGAGTTGCTCATAGCATCTTCAGTTGCCTCCGAAAGCCACAGCTGGACTGATGGTGAGGGACTGCATTATGAAATGTGTAGTTTAGTATTAGTTTCTTTACTGCAAATTTAGATATATTAAATCATGTATGACATCTTCAGTTGCCTCCGAAAGCCACAGCTGGACTGATGGCGAGGGATTGAATCATGTGTGTATGGTTTAGTATTAGTTTACTTTATGCAAATTAAATATCAGTTACACAAGTTGTTTATGATTACTTCCGAAAGTCATAGCTGGTCTAATGATGAAGGGTCAGAAAATGAATTGATGTAATCTGATTTAGATTTATTTTGTTGCAATTTTGAATTTCCTTAAGCATAGTTTCTTTTGTGTTTAGTTGGCAGTAAGAATAGTTTGGTTTTCATGTTCACTAGTTTACTGTTTTGATTCATTAGATTAGCAGCACCTTTTCATTTCAGCAGTACACTTTTACTTTCTTTCAAGTCTTGTCATTGTAATTTTCAATTTGCTTTTAAAATTTCAAGTTGGTAAATCATTATAGGGGATATCACTTCCTTGAACAAATATAACCAAACTTGTTTTCATTTTAGAATTTCCATTTCACCTTAGAAAGACCAAAAACGACAAAAAGTTAAGAAAGAGGTTATCTTGCACATATAGTGCGCCGCACTTCATCAGCTTACGATTCCTGGATTGACAAATTAAATGCAGCAATTTAGGACACACTAAATTGACCAGACATTTTGGCGCCGTTGCCGGGGAAGTGTAACTAGGTAGCCAATTTCTTAAAAAAAAAGACACAAAATCATAAAATCTATAATTCATAAGATCATATTATTTAACAAATCATTTTCTGTATTCCCTTGAGGTCATTTTTAAAACATGTTTTGTTGGTGGGATTTTCAAAATTAATTATGGTGATTATTTTACTCAGAAATCTTCAAAACTTCCTGCTTTGGAATTTTATTTTTAATGATATTTATATCTGGATGCATCTCTTGATCTTGAAGATGAAGTGACATTTATAGGTCACACACATGGACAAGTAATAGCATGTGAAGAAAGATGAAATATAGTGAAATCACTGTAATTGAGGATAGTCAGTGGTTGCAATGAAAACTGAAATTATTGAATAGATTCCCAACTCTTGGATACATTTTACCTCACTGTCCTTCTTTAACATATTTTTTATCTCCCATAAATTCTCAGCGAGGTTAAAAATAAACCTTCACAGAAAATTAATCTTACCATTGAAGGACTGGATTTCCTTCTTGTTCCTTGGAAAATCCAACTGCTATATTTCTTCAATTCTTGCGGAGTTGATGCGCATACCATCTTTTGATATGATATGGCCCAAAAAATTACCTTCCTCCATAGTAAAGACGCTCTTCTTAGGATTCGGTGAAATACCGAATTTCCTGCACCTCTACAAAAAAATTCTTAAGTGATGTAAGCGATCTTCTTCCATTTGAGAGAAAACCATCAAATCATCTAGGTAAATGAAAAAAAATAAATATTTTTCATTATCAAAAGTGATATCCATCGCTCGCTGAAAAGTGGCTCCTGCATTCTTTAGCCCAAATGACATCTTGGCGTACATAAATGTACCCCACGGTGTAGTAAAAGCTGTCTTCTCACAGTCATCTGGATGCATCAAAATATGATTGTAACCTAAGTATCCATTAAGAAGTGACATCCTAGAAGCACAAATACCCTCTGTAAGATGTTTTCCATCTTAACGAGAGGATAATTTTCCTTTAAGGAAACTTGTTCAAATTTATGAAATATATGCATAAACGAATTTCACCTGTCTTCTTCCTAACTAGAACTATATTAGACATCCAATTAGAAAATAGAAGAGGAATAATGATACCAGCCTTATACAACCCGTTTACCTCTTTCTCAATCAATGGCAAGAATCTCAGATTGATCCTCCTGAGCTTTTGGCGGAAAGGATTCTGATCGGGCTTAACAGGAATTGTGTGCTGGATTATACTTGTATCATAAGCCTTCAAATTTGTATAATCCCATGAAAACACATCTAAAAAATCAGCCAAAAGTGTTTTTCATTTACCTTTCATCTCAGGGGTTAAGGATTTAGAAAACTTCACCATCTTCGGCTTCTCAGCTATGGCAATGTTGATATCCTCAACTCCCGCTTTGATGGGGACCATTGTTGGTTTCTTCGCGACATCATATTGATCAAAGAGTTCTTCCAAAGGTACAATACCTCTTGGAATGGAATTTATTTCAGATATAACACTTCTAATTATGTTGCATTAATTCGTTGATCATAAAATACGTCATCAATATGATAAGTGGAAAACTCCTCCTCCATCTTCGGTAACATGTTCTTAAAGAAGTCTGCAGTTGAGCACTTTTCACTGATCCTGTCTCAAGGAAAAGGTTGAAAACATTATTTTTGTTATTTTTTATTTTATTTTTAATTTTGGAGAGAAATTAAGGACTAAAATAATGAATATTTGTGAAGCCTTTGAAGAAAATCGCTATCCTTTCCTTGAAGAAATCAATAAACAAAGGAAGATGATAGGATATGTTTTTGGAAGGCTCGCAGAGCTGTAAAGCACAATAGATGTCGTCATTCTCCATCGAGATAATGTGTTGACAACAATTGGATATTAGTTTGAACAATTAAATCTTTTGGTAATAACAAAGAAGGTTGTTTACAACACTTTGAACATGCTATGCATTGATGTTACAAGGAAGTGTCTAGTTGTTGAGGGGTGGTGCCTTGTATTTTAAAAAACTTAGGTTCAAGATGCATTGCATTGTGCAACTGTGGATAGTAACCCATAGGTGGGAACTATATTCCAAGTGCTTTATACAAAGGAGGGACCACCCACATATTTCACAACAAATATATTTACCACTACTTTCCAAGAAATAATTGATGCATATGGTGTGGCTAAGTACCAAGAGGCAAATCCTAGTGTATTCACCATTGTTACATTTCCATTTTTGTTCATTGTAATGTTTGGTGACTGGGGCCATGGTATATGCTTATTACTTGCATCCTTGTGGTCAGATGTAGAGAAATAAAACTTGAGAGTCAGAAACTTGGTGGCATAATCAAGATGGATTTTGGAGGTCGCTATGTGATTTTTATGATAGCAATATTTTCAATTTACTATGGAGTCATCTACAATGAATTCTTTTCAGTTCCATTTAAATTTTTTAGCCCATTTGCCTATTCATGTCGTGATTCTTCCTGCAGGGATTCTTATTCAATAGAGTTGATAAAGGTTCGTGAGGCATATCCATTTGGAGTTGATCCAGTATGACACGATAGTCGAACTAAGTTGCCATTTTTTTAAAACTCATTAAAGATGAACCTATCTATTATGTTAGGAGTTACAAAAATGAATTTGGTAATTATTATGAGATATTTCAATGTAAAGTTATTTCATAATCCACTGAATATTTGGTACCAATTCGTGCCCCAGATTATTTTTTTGAACAACCTATTTGGCTATCTTTTGCTCCTCATAATCATTAAGTGGTGCTTGGGGTGGAAATGGTGTTTTTATTTATACAACCTTGAATCACATTAAGTATTTCCTTCCAAATGAAGATAATAGCATCATTAGAAAACTTTATGTTCCTGTTTATATAACCAAGGTATTAGGGAATTCTGTCATTTTGCTAGATCGAGATGGAAAGAACTGTGTCATACAGACCGATGCCACTGAATATGTGTTCAAGTTGGCACTAATAAAAATAAGTATCACTATGTTATGAGAATGATCAGGAACTCTCAAATTTGTGGACAAGCAATGATTTCTTACATGCAGCAGATGGGATTCCCAGAAGTGTCTCTTCACTTTGTCAAAAGATGAGAAAACATGTTTCAACTTAGCAGCGAAAAGTGGAAATATTGAAATTGCTGTTGCTTCTACAAAGGTGATAGATGATAAGGATCATTGGTATAGACTTGGAATTGAGGCTCTTCGGCAAGGGAATGATGGCATTGTTGAATATTCTTATCAGAGAACAAAGAATTTTGAAAGGCTTTCATTTTTGTATCTTATTACATGAAATTGATGTGGTTGATGTTGACCAACAAGACGAGTTGGTTGTCGAGCTTGATGACCATGTAATGCACTGTGTGCGTGATAAAAATGGGAACCATGTGATAGAAAATTTTATTGAATGGATTCCGTAGGTGGAAGTCAAAAGGCAGATTTTGTGGAATATGGCTCCACACTTATGTTGGGTGTGGAGCCTAAAATTCATCTCGATTCAGAGATCCTTGTTTTAGCCAGATGTATACCCCAGGAAAAATGTACACCCTGCTGATGTCTAGCGGGGATACGAGGGGGCTGGCCCCCCCCCCCGGTTGGGGAGTCTAGAGACTGACAGTCCCTCGGTGGGGCCCCAGTGATGCCCCCGCAGCTAAAACAAATGTAAAATTTCCTTGTAAAAGTATAGTATTTTCTAGTCAATCTGGGCCATTCATTAAGCAGATGATCTAATGGTAGAAGTTATGTTTAGTTTAGAGTTTTTTCCCTAGAAGGCAACCCCTCGCTTTGTATTAGGGTATTGTATTGCGACTGTGTATCGTATGAGTATTATTAGAGCGAGAAACAGATAGGGAGACTGTGAGAGAGAACAAAGGATATTACAACAGATCTGCTGTAGGTTGTGTCTCTTCATTTTGCTGGATAATAGAAAGGAAGGACTAGCTGTTCGGGGTGGACATAGCCCAAACTGGGTGAACCACGTATATCTGTGTCTCTTTGGTTTTATGTGTTTTGTGTGCTTGTGTTTTCCACATATTATATGTTTTGCATTGCTATATAATATATAATTTTCTAACAACTAGTATCAGAGCCGAAGGTATATTTGGCTAATAAAATCGCAGGAAAGAAGGGTTCCTGGTTTGAGTGGGAGCAATGGTGGAAGATGGTAAGTTTAGGGTCGAGAAATTTAACGGTAAAAACTTCCCACTGTGGAAGATGCAGATGGAAGATTATGTGTATCAGAAAGATTTGTACCTACCATTGAGCAGAAAAAAAAAAATCCGACGACTATGACAGACACAGAATGGGAGATTCTTGAAAGAAAGACACTCGAAACAGTACGGTTGTGCCTCGCGGCATCGGTAGCCTTTAATATTTCGTTGGAAACAAAAACAAAGGGTTTGATTAAGGCATTGGGGAAACTATATGAAAAGCCCTCGGCCTCAAACAAGGTATTTCTCATGAAACTTTTATTTAATATGAAGATGTCGGAAGGTGGATCTGTTGCAGACCATTTAAATTATTTTAATACAGTTACTAGTCAGTTAAGTTCCGTAGGGGTAAAATTTGATGATGAAGTTAGAGCTCTGTTTTTTTTGTGCTAATTGCCAGAAAGCTGGAACGGTTTAGTTATGGCCATTAGTAACTCTGTCTCTGGATCTAGTACTTTAAAGTTTGATGATGTTGTTGGTGCTATCCTCAACGAGGGAATGTGATGGAAAAGCTCTGGTGAGACATCAGGTAATGCTTTGAGTGCAGAGTCTAGGGGAAGAAGAATGTAAAGGGGAAAGAGCTTAGGATATCACAGTAAATCAAGGAAAGGCAGATCCAAGTCCAGATCGGGGATAGTGAGCTGGAAATGCGGAAAGAAAGGACACCTGAAGAAAGACTGTAGATCTTGGAAGGGAAAAGAAGGAGATGCACAACAAGAAAACAATCATGAAGCAAATGTGACAGGTGATGTGTTACAAGATGCTTTGATTCTTTCTTTCGAAAATGTTATTGATTCCTGGGTAGTATATTCAGGGGCCTCATTCCATGCCACACCTGATATGAAATATTTTCATGACTATGTTCAAGGAGAATTTGGACAAGTCTGTTTGGGTGATGATAAACCCTGTAAAATTTTTGGAATGGGTAAGGTTCTTGTAAAAAAATAGAATGGAAACCAATGGATATTAAAGGAGGTAAGGCATGTTCCAGATCTGAATAAAAATATGATTTCAACAGGGCAGTTAGGCGGTGAATGTTGTGTGACAAATTTCACAGATAAAACTTGGAAGGTCACCAAAGGAGCCCTGGTAATAGAAAAAGGCGAAAAGGTTGGTACATTGTATTTATGCAATGGTATTTCTAAATTTGTTAATGCTTTAACTTCCAAAGGAGAAGATGAAACATTATGGAATCATAGGCTCGGACACATGAGTGAGAAGGGGATGAAGATTCTTCACTCAAGAACTTTGTTACCGAGTTTGAAGAATGTTGATTTGGATTTATGTAAGAATTGTATTTATGGAAAATAGAAGAGAGTCAGATTTCTCAGAGTTGGGAAAGAAAAGAAGAGCGAAAAATTAGAGCTTGTGCATACAGATGTATGGGGACCTTCTCAGATATCATCTCTTGATGGATCTCATTATTATGTTACTTTTATTGATGATGCAACTAGAAATACTTGGATTTATTGTATTTAGAATAAATCTAATGTATTTGATACTTTCAAGAAATGGAAAGCTTTGGTTGAGATTGAGACAGGAAAGAAGTTGAAGTGTCTCAGATCAGACAATGGAGGTGAATATTGCAGCAAAGAGTTTGATAGGTACTATTCAGAGCATGAAATTCACAGAGAGAAGACAGTTCCCAGAACACCACAAGAAAATGGCGTGTTAGAAAGGATGAAAAGAACAATCACGGAGCATGCAAGGTGCATGAGATTTCATGCAAGATTGCCTTTACAATTTTGGGCAGATGCTATAGATACTACTATTTATCTAATAAACAAAGGGCCTTCAAGTTCCTTGGATGATGGTATTCCAGAGGAAGAATGGACAGGTAAAAAGGTAAACTACTCTTTTTTAAAGCCTTTTGGCCATGAGGCCTTTGTCCATATTAATAAATAAAACAGAACAAATATTGAGGCAAAATCAAAGAAATGTACCTTTATTGGATATGGTGTTAATGATTTTGGTTATCGCTTATATGATTATGAAAATCACAAAATCATTAGGAGTAGAGATGTAATATTCAATGAAAAGCTCTTGTATAAGAATCAGTTGTAGGAAAAGAAACAGGAAAAAGAAAACAAAGAAGACACAGTTTTTGATGAGATCACAGAAAACATAAAGGTGCCTGAAAATAATAATAATCAACAGCCACAACAACAACAACCACCACAACAACAACATGCAGCTCAAACACTTGAAGGTGGTGTTAGAAGATCTACCAAGATAAGTAGACCCCCTGAACGATAGTCTCCTTCATTATATTATTTATTGTTGACTAATTTTGGTGAACCTGAATGTTATGAAGAAGCAACGTAGATTGAAACCAGGAAGAAGTGGGAGCTAGCCATGGAAGAAGAGATGGACTCCTTAATGCATAACCAGACTTGGGACTTAGTCAGGTTGCATGCAGGTAAAACTGCATTGCAGAATAAATGGGTTTACAGGCTGAAGGAATAAAATGGAGGAAAAAAAAGGTACAAAGCTAGACTTGTGGTGAAGGGGTTTGCACAAAAGAAAGGTATTGATTTTGATGAAATATTTTCTCCTGTTGTTAAGATGACTTCAATTAGAACTATTTTAAGTCTTGTAGCAGCGAAAGATTTACATCTTGAATAGTTAGATGTAAAGACAACATTTCTCCATGGAGATTTGGAGGAAGAGATCTATATGGAGTAGCCAGAAGGATATGAGGTCAAAGGGAAAAAAAAATTAGTGTGTAGGTTAAATAAGAGCTTGTATGGCTTAAAACAGGCTCCGAGGCAGTGGTATCCAAAATTTGACAAGTTTATGTCTGAACAAGGTTATACTAGATGTCACTCTGATCATTGTGTTTATCTGAAAAAGAAAAATGATGACAACTATATTATATTGTTATTGTATGTAGATGACATGCTTGTTACAGGGTCTAACATGCAGGAAATAAATGTGCTCAAAAGAAAATTGGCAAATTCATTTGCAATGAAGGATTTGGGAGCTGCAAAACAAATCCTTGGTATGAGAATAACTAGAGACAGGAAAAATCACAAATTAACACTGTCTCAGAATGAGTACATACAAAAGGTGTTGAAAATATTTAATATGCATAATTCAAAACTAGTTAGTACACCTTTTGCTAGCCATTTCAAACTTAGTAAGGAGATGTGCCCTAAGGGCCAAGAATAAATGGACTATATGTCTAAAGTTCCATATGCATCAACAGTTGGAAGATTAATGTATGCAGTGGTCTGCACAAGGTCTGATATTGCACATGTAGTGGGAGTTGTAAGCAGGTACATGAAAAATCCAGGAAAAGAACATTGGATGGCAATGGAATGGATTCTCAGATATTTGAGAGGTACCACAAATCAAACATTATGCTTTGGTGGTTCAAACATTGCTCTACAGGGATATTTTGATGCAGATATGGAAGGTGACAGAGATAACATAAGGAGTATTAAATGATATCTATTTACTGTAGGTGGTGTTGGGGTTCCCATGTTTTGGCAGATTTGGAAATACCAAAAGATAAGACAACATCAAACCACTTTGGGATCCTAGGATCTAGCCCTCCTGGATCCGGAGAGGGATCTCTCCATAAAGCAAAGAATGATATATATCTTTGAAACTCAAAATGTGATATTAGGCTAGTTATGAAGCACAAAGGGGGTTTTAAAATGATTTGGTTGGTGGTTGCTGGGTTGGTCATGAGATCATAGACTGAGAAAGTGATGGGAGAAAAGGAACAAAGCAGCAGGATGTTTCAGCAAGGGGATAGGTCAAGAAAGTGCCATCCATTGGGCTATGGAGTCATGAAAGGAGAATTAATTGCAACAAATAGCCAAGGCTTTCAGAGGGCAAGTCATCTACAATAAAGGATATTTTTAGATAGATGGTGGGTTGGAACATTAAGGATTGAAAGTGAAAGAAGGAAAAAAATCCAATTTCTGTTTATAGATCAGGTCAGAGGTCATTTAAATCCAAACCTTCTTGGACATACTCAAAGGCAGCTCTCAAAGGAGGGACAAAGGGGGCAGCTTGTAGATCGGACCAGAGGTCATTTAACTCCAGGTCAGCTTTAGCATGCTCCAAGAGAAAACATAGATAAGTTTAACAGAGCCAGGGTCTATAGATCAGAGAAGGACTTTGAACCTTCAATGCTTTGACACCAGCAAGGACATCCAAGTAGCAAACCCTGAATTCATACATTAGTTAGCAGCCTATGGAACTGCTACATTGGTTAAATTAGTTGAATTTACTCTTAGATAACACATACAACAGAAAACATTGAAGGCAAGGAGAGCGGAAACATAGGGTACCTAACAAGGGTAAATCCTATGCCAATATTCTGATGCGAGCCCGAAAGACCAATGAACAACATGAAAATGTAATAAAACAATAAGATAAGAAAAACATCACCCGTAGTAATAGACCAGGATCCTGTGAAATGTGCTTGATTAATTGATGCAAAACCAGTCACATACTCTGAGCTCAATGGCTAATACAGTCCAGACTTTATCCTCCCAGCCTACTACACACAAACTACTCTGCTACTCCCTCCCAAGACTGTTGTAACAGTCAAACTAAATCCCTCTAACAGCAATCGGAAATAACCAACAACCACCCTTACAATTTGTTCTTGGGAATTCTTATAGGCGAAGAGAAACAACAAGAGTAGATGACATTCATTAAATAGATCTCATTAAGACAAAGGAGAGATAGGTCGAATGCCCATTCCGCAGAATGGCTCTTCATTAACTGTGTGTACTCTGAAGCATGGTCCAGAAGTCTTGTTAATAACTTCACATATGTTCTTCTAAAGAAATCCGACTGTTGGTGCTCTGTGGTAGATTTATGAAATAAGAGGCATGGCGGAAAAGGTTTGCAGGTCTCTCCATACCTCATAACTGTGGTCCTGACAGTAATCGAAATTTCTGTCAGTGCACTTAGCTTCTTAAGGGCTCGAGGAGGCACAGAGAACGCTGAAAGGCAGTCCTTCTGGAGAAAAGTATTCTGTTGACATAAAACAAAGATATAGCTTTGTTTCGTGTGCTTTGGTCTTCGAACTGCACTTTGTCCTTTGAACTCGGAGCTAGGCGCTAATCATTTAATTAACAGGCCCAAATCCCTTGCGCTGCTTTTGCTGTTTCACCTTCCCGCTACTGTAACGGCCTCTCTGCACTAAATCACAGCGAATGTGATTACTCTGGTCGACCCTGTATAGTAGAATAGATCAATTACAAAATCTGGGGAAGGAAGGCGGAAGAATGTTGTGGAGGCCGGAGGAGTGGTGGCGGAGTAGTGGAGAAACAGTGGAAACAATGAAGAGAGGCAGAAGTAACGATCATTAGTGTAAAGCCAAAAGGTTTAGCCTTTGGCCGAAATACAAAGGGAAAGGGCTAAAACACATGAAATAGATTTGAAATGGTGGGACCCGGCCATGGCGGAGGGCGATTAGATATGAACCATTGGATCTCAGGAGGAGATCAACGGTGGTAGTTGAGTGATGAGGTTAATAGGGAAAACCGATGGGAGAAATATAGTGGAGACGCGATGCGACGTGGGCCATCGATCTTGGAAGAACGGATGGTTGAGATTGGATTGGGGAATCACAATCACAAAGGGCGAAGAGTGGCAGCGATTGGAAATTGCGATTGCGATTGGAGAGACGATGCGATTGTGCAATGGGCGTTGGATCAACAAGGGAATCGACGGTGGAGATCCGATCGGAGGGGAGAAAGGAGAGGAGCGACCGACGCGATGCGATTAGCGTGGGGCCGTTGGATCTGGATGAATGGATGGCTTGGATTCAAGCGGGGGATCCTAATCGCAAGGGGCGGAAAGTGGCGTCGATTGGAATTTGCGATTGTGATTGGAGCGGGAGTGCGATGGCCGTCGAATTTAGAAGTGGATCGACGGTTTAGATATAATTGGAGGGGCGGAAGGGGAAAAAGCGATGGGCGTGCAGCGATTAATGCCAAGCCGTCGGATCCATATAGATCAACGATGGGGATCGTTGCGGGAGCCGATAGACCAATAATCCAATCGCATTGGAGTTTTTTAGTTAACACAGAGATGCGCCCATCCGCGAGTTGCGATTGCGATTGGCGCTCGGACCCTTAGTGCTTGGTTCTGGCGCTGGGTTACATGGGGAAGTGGTTAAGGGGCTTATCCGAAAGGGGCTTGGGCCTATTCTAAGGTGGAAAGTGGGTTTTTTTCCCATTTTAATGCAATTTTGAGGTTAGGAAGGGGAACGATAGAGGGAAAAAGGGTGAATTAGACCAAACAAGGGGTATGGGTAGAATTTGAAGGGGGTTTTGGGAGGATTTAGAGGGTTAATAGGGGGAAATAGAGAGGATTAAAAAGGAGATGAAACAGGGGTTTGGAAGGGATGAAATAAGGGGAAAAAAGGAGGCCTTTTGGGCATTTCTTCACAATCAAAGAGGCTTTATCACTGGAAGCAGCAGTGGGGATTTATTAAAGGACAAGGGCATAATGAGGCTTCAAGGATGATGTGTTTTCAGAGGGAAATACATTCCTTGAAGGCTCAAAAACATTTTAGCCTCCTGTTTGCTTGTCAAAAAATTTATAGGGGGCTAACGGGTGGAACAACTGTCAGTTGGGTTTCAAAAATCCAAAGTGTTGTTGCACTTTCAACAGCAGAAGCAGAGTATGTTGCTGCTACAGAGGCTAGTAAAGAAATGATTTGGTTACAAAGGTTTATGGATGAATTGGGTAAGAATCATGATATGGGCACATTATACAGTGATAGCCAAAGTTCCATTCATCTTGCAAAGAACTCAACATTTCATTCTAGGACTAAACACATATAGCTCAAGTACCATTTCATACGGTCAGTATTGGAATATGGATAGTTGAAGCTGGAAAAGATACACACTAGCCAAAATCCTGTAGATATGCTAACAAAAGTTGTAACCAGGGAGAAACTGAGAATATGCTCAGCTTCAATTGGTCCTCAAGGATGACGATAAAGATGAGAAATAGCCAGGTCCAAAGAGGAGTCATTTTCCAGAAAATGAAGCAATGGTGGAGTTGCTACAATCAATCTCCAAGTGGGATATTGTTGGGTGTGGAGCTTGATTTTCATCCTGATTCAGAGATCCTTGTTTTAGCCGGATGCTTCCCCTGGAGGCCTGCACACCCACGCGGGGGGGGGGGTACAAGGGGGACTTGTCCCCCTCGAGGGGTCCGAGGGGGCTAACCCCCTAGCGGGGGTTTCGGGGGCAACGCCCCCGAAGCTAAAAATAGATGTAAAATTGCCTTGCAAAAGTATAGTAATTTCTAGTCAATCTAGGTCGTTCATTAGGCGGATGATTTGATGGTAGAATTTATGTTTAGTTTAGGGTTTTTTCCCTAGAAGGAAATCCCTCGCTTTGTATGAGGGTATTGTATTATGGCTTTGCATCGTATGAGTATTCTCAGAACGAGAAAGAGATAGGGAGATTGTGGGAGAGAACAAAGGATATTACAGCGGATTTGCTGTATGACCTTCATTTTGCTGGATAATAGAAAGGAAGGACTGGCTGTTTGGGGTGGACGTAGCCCAAACTGGGTGAACCACGTATATCTGTGTCTCTCTGATTTTATGTGTTTTGTGTGCTTATGTTTTCCGCATATTATATCTTTTGCATTGCTCTGTAATATATAATTTTCTAACAACTTAAATGAGAAGATTCAAGGATATTGATCCTCTTGGAAAACCTTCACTAAAGTTTTGTTTTCAACAACAATTTCCTATGATTCTCGAGATAGTTTTGCATTTTAGTTGCACATTATTTTGTAATATTGTTTTAGGATAATTTTTTTTTAGATTTTTAAGTTGATTTTTGATTCCTATGTTTGTGGAATCAACATAGGGTTGTAATAATGTATATATTGTATTATTTTCATATGTGTGAGAGAGGCTTGGGGGAAGGAAGCTGGGAAGGGAATTTTGAAGGAAAATAAAAAACTCAGAAGTTTTAGTCACAAAGATTCATGTGTAAGCTCTTATGATGGTTAGTACTTCCCTTGTCTTGTGTTTCTTTATGTCATTCATTTTGTAAATTTCATCTTTTCTTGGATAAGAATAAGTGATTAGAATTCTTATTTTCAAGCTCTAATAATATATTCAGGAAACCACAATGTATTCCTCTGTTTAAAAGCATAATTCATTCATATATGCTTTGTTTAAAAAATTTCTCATTTCCTCTATCATCCCTTGAAAAATCAAGACCTAATCATAAACTTACTACATTGCCTCTATGGTGACAATTTCAACATATCTTCGGATCCTTCATAAGTTAAAATTGATGACTCCATGCCCAATGAACATCTTCTTCATCTTGAAACCAATTTTTAAAATCAAAATCCTTGATTATTATAGCTAGCCTAATATATAAGAAATCTAGTCAATTTATTGACTGAAGATCAATATAGAGAGATCCCTCTCTGGATCAGAATGGATAGCTTCCGATCCAAAAACGGTTTGAGGTTACCTTTGGATTTCATTTTCTCAGTTTGGAGGAATTTATAAGTGTAACATAAGGATCGAGTGAGGATGGACACGTGGCACCTTGACTTCGCCTAGCCCCCAGTCACACGGTGCCATATGCCTAGGACCTGAGAGTTAAGGAGTTGGCGCTTAGACCTCACTGGAGAACTTAAACAAATAACAAATTGCATTGTTTTTGGCTGGAATTACGTTGGTCCTAGGAGAACTTCTCGTTTTTTGGCCAATGAAAAGGTGGATTTCATAGAAAAATTAGCCAGTTTTTCCAATTTGCAGGACAAATAGCTGGTAAATGGATAAAAAGGCCTAACCTGGTCATTCTTCAGCCTTTTTGAGCCCAGAAAGAGCCTAGACAAGGGTTTTTGAGTGTTCTGGACACAATCACAATCTCATTTTTTCAATTTGAGCTATGTAAATATATGTAATTGCATATTTTATCATATAATTTAAAGGCCCAACATTAGAAGTTGGACCCAGAGACATATCCTAGGAGGGGTGAACTCATCAAATTTTGGGCGACATGCCTGAATAATCCCAAGAATAAATTTTGGGCAGGATTCATTGAGATGGTGTGGATATCATGAATCAAACTTGGCTACGAGGAGCCCATAGAGCAGCAGTAGCAGGATCAGTTGGATTGATGCAGTCAGATGTCGTGAGGACATGAAATCAAAGTGACAGTGTCAGATACTGGAGTGCAGATCAGAGTTGGATGCAAGTGCAGAGTGCATGTATGCAAATGTCAGCAACGTAGTGGATCTAGAAGACATGTGTAGTAGCTAGCAGAAGTCCGAAGATTTTGATGACAGATGCATTATACTGATTCAGTTGTTTGGAGGCTATTTAGTTTTGGAAGTGTTGCATGCAAAGGTTGCATGTGCGATAAACACTAGAGAGGTGTTGCATGCAAGAGGTGCATGGCACATGCAAAGGTTGCATGGCGCATGCATGGAGCTTCATGTTGCATGCATGGAGGTGCATGTTGCATGTCACATGCAAGGGTTGCATGTTGCATGCAAGGGTTGCATGTCGCATGCATGGAGTTGCATGTCACATGCAAGGACATTCCTTTCTTGTTGAGAGGGAGTGTTGAAGTTTGCAACAAGAAACAATGAAATTGGCATCCAAAAACAACATCCATGATCCTAGTGAAACCTACACTAGGGTGGGGCCCACACAGGCTATTTTTAGGTGTATGCCTATTTATAGATGTATGTGCATGTCTATTTATAGATGCATGTCTATTTTTATTATCCCATAATATTAGATGGACATTAAATTGTAATCTATTCTCAATGTGGGCTTGAAAATAATTAACTGGAATGGAAAATCAGTTAGCTAAGTGAATTTCAAGTTAAAAGGTTGGTTGGTGGGGCATGTAGAGTGACTTTAGTTGTAACAGAGTGATTCTAGTTGTAACAGAGTTGGAAGTGCAATGGTGCATGAGTTGTGCAAGTTTTAAATCAATTTAACTCAGTTAAGTGAGTTAAAGTCAGTTGTGCTAGTTGTAACTGCAGATACACTAATGAGAGATCAAGTGAATTAAATATTAATTAATTCACATGTAGTGATCTCACATGAAACTGATGTTTTTACTATTACTAACTGCATGCATGTCAGTTCCAGTGGATACCCAGTTGAGACTCAGGTGAAAGGGAAGTGTAACTATTAGTTGTGATATTAGCATGCTACCCAGGTGTAGTTAAAACACTAAAGGATGCCCATGATACTCAGCGCAGTTGAGGAAGGCTGAAATTGTTTGTGATTAAGGATTGCTTTCATCAGGAACTGTGTGAGAAAGGCAGGCTGTCTGGAGACAATAAATTGGTTAAGGTACTTGCTGATTTTTGTATGACAGTGTGAGACAATTAGCTCATGTGCTGAGGGATCTTGGATTGGAGCTTTGTATGTAATTGTTTCATGATCCATGATATAATATACAATAGAAGATAGTGGGGTTTTTAGCTGTAAGATTTCCCTGGGAAATTATCAGTGTTATGTGTGATTGATCTTTATTCATGATATTGTAATTGGTGATTGTGTTTTTAATTCCGCAAATATTTGTAGAAGTGATTTTTTATTCTACAGTAGCACATTGTTAGATTAGGATAATCCATGACATACATGCATATTGTATAATTTCTACACTCATCTAGTGGGAGGCCATAACTCAATAAGACTTAAAGAAAAGTAGTAAAATTATTTTTTCTTGGAATAAGTTTGTAGCTGCATTAAGAAGGAAATTTTATCCATTAGATTACATGAAAAAATAAATTATGGATTGATAAAATTTTAGACAAGCTAAAGTTCAGAGTGTTCAAAGTTACACACAAGAATTTGGAAGAAAATGTTTAATCTTGGGTGTATATTTGTCTTCAGAAGACAATATCCTTAAGTACATAAGAGGATTACATAGTTATTTGAGACATACAATTCTTATGTTTAATCCCCTCAATCTAGATGAAGTATGTGTTCAGGAAACTCATTTAGAAATAAGAGGCAAGAATGTTCCTCAAGAGACTAGCAAGAAACCATCCAAATCTGGAGATAAAGGAAAGGGGAAGTTTAAAGGAAAAGGAAAAAATAATGCTATTGTTAAGAAATAGGGAGAGAAAATCATATGCAAACATTGTTCAAAATAAGGCCATGATTAAGACCATTGTTGGAAAATACATCCAGAAATGAGACCAAATAAGTTTAACACAAGGGGAAACAAAAAACCGCTGCACCAACTCAACAAGATCTAGGATCTGATTTAGGTGGTGAAACCAAAATCACAACAATGGGAATGAAAGGTACAACTTCTATTGAAAGTACTAGTTCTTATAGTAAGCTTGTTGAGTCTCAAAATGATAAAGAAAGAATTGAGATTTTCCATATTAGGATCATTAAAAAACATACCAAAGTTGATACCTTGTTTGATAGTGGATCCCAAGTTAACCTTATTTCTAAAGCTATTTTCAAGAAAATAAGCTTAGAAACTACACCTCATCCTAAAATTTTACCCTTTGGGTTGGGTATGTGAAAATTCCAAATTTCAAGTGACAAGAAAATGTAAACTTAAATTCACCATCACCACAAAATTTATTAATGATGTAGAGCTTGATGTTGTACCACCTAACATATGTGGAATTGTTTTAGGGAGTCCATATTTGTATGACCGAAAATAAATATTCTATTGTCATGAGAAAAAACATCATATTTTTGAGGATGGAATTGAGTATATTGTTAGAGCACATTGAAAGAATATGAACTTGTTTCTCGTAAGTGATGGTCAAATGAAAAGGTTTGTAAATGCTAGTAAGAAATTTGTATTGTTGACGACCAAACCCAAAGATACCGCTGAATCTAAAGCTTTCCAGGGACGCGATTCAAAACTAAAGCATGATTTGGTTGAAGTTTTTAACACATATGATAAGATGTTTCAGGAACCTGAAGGATGGCCTCCTAAAAGAGGAATCCAATGAGATTAAATTACAACAGGATGCACCTCTTCCAAATATTGGCATGTACAAACTGTCAGTTTTGGAAAATGCAGAGATCAAGAAGCAAATCCAAGAGCTGCTTGACAAAGGGGTCATCAGGCTAGTACATGTCCTTGTGGGTCTCCTATCGTCTTGGCTCAAAATAAGGATGGTGCATGGCACATGTATGTGGATTTTAGAGTTTTGAAAAAATCATGGTAAATAACTGCTATCCTCTTCCTCATATTTATGATTTTCTAGACAATTAAAGGATGTTGTTTATTTCACTAAGTTAGATTTGAGAAGTGGTTATCATTATATCAGGGTTGCTAAAGGTGATATTTGGAAATTTGCTTTCAAGATAAAACAAGGTTTTTTTGAATGGTTAGTTATGCCATTTGGGCTTTGCAATGCACCTAAAACATTCATGAGAGTCATGAATGATGTGTTGAGACCATTCCTTGATGATTTTTTCATAGTCTACTTAGATGATATTCTGGTTTTTATTAATACTTGTGGAGAGCATGTCAAGCATGTGAAGCAAGTTTTAGATGTCTTAAAGAAAGAAAAATTGTATTTGAAGATGTCTAAGTGTGAATTTTGGAAAACCTTCTTGGTATATTAGGGTCATATTGTAGGAGGGGGTGAATTGAGGTTTGATCCCTTAAAAATTGAAGTCATTGTGAATTGGCCTAAACCCAACAATGTAATAGATTTTAGGATTTTTTTGGGAGAAACCCAATATTGGAGAGAGTTTATTGCTAATTTCTCATTTATTGAAACTCCACTACATGATTTAACAAGTGTGAAACTGGTCTTCTATTGGGGAGGAAAGCAACATAAAACCTTCGATACATTGAAAGAAAAAATAAATACGACACCAGTTCTGGAACTTCTAGATCTTAAGTAACCATTTGAGATTCAAATCGATGCAAGTGATTATGCCATGGCAGAAATTTTGATGCAACATGGTAAGCCTAATCATTCTTAAACCTTTAACAATGCAGTAATTAAATATTAAACTTATGATAAAGAGTTGCATGCTTTGGTACAAATCATGAATAAATGGAAGCATTATTTAATGGGTAAAGAAATGATTATTCATACTGACCATGAACCTTTGCAATATTTACAATCACAAACTAGTCTACAACAAGCTAGAAATTTCAGGTGGATGGGATTTTTACAAAAAATTCATTTGGTAATTAGGTACATGAAAAGTATATACAACAAAGTTGTTGATATGTTATCAAGGCCTATTGTTAATGCATTCATCATTCTTAAGAATAACTCAATCATGCATGAAAGTTACATTGAACAATATGCTCAAGATGGCGATTTTAAAGATGTTTACGAAACTTTGATTAAAGGAAATCATGTTGAAGAGTGTATAAAATCTAACAACAAGATCAAACTGATCTTGTAATGTACTAAAACAAGATAATGAATCCTTCTACAATTTTTGGAAACAAAACATGATTTCACAATCACATAACAAGTAAGAGAAAGAGACAATTAATCACACAACACAAGATGTATCTGGGGAAATCACCTGATCAAAACCACGCTATATGTACATTGCATAAATTGAATATCGTGAAACAATCAATGCTATTTCTCTTCCTGAGAAACCTCTGCACTCTGCTGACTGTCTCACTCTGATCCTGTTCAAATATGGCTTATGGTATAAGCAAGTTTGGTCCAATGTTTAACCTTTTGCTTGCCTAGGCCTGACCTACCTTCCTTACGCATTATTGGGATAGTTAAGCCCCTATTAATTAGGAAAATCCTAATTAATGATTTCACAATTCATATAAGGCTTCCCAATGACCTCATGCATGACCTGTACAATTTTCTAATTATACAACTGATAGTTATCTTCCCTTTAACCTCAAACTCGACTGGGTCTTCCTTAGAACTGACATGCAACAACTATTTATATAAAATTATTAGTTAACTGAATGATCACTACTTGTGAATTAAATCAGATTTAACTCACTGGAACTGTCACTAGCTCATCTCTCAGTTAGAACTAGTTAAACTGATTTTAACTCAAATAATTGAGTTAACTGATTATAACTCATAAATAACTATAACTGAGCCCCCTGAAATCATGGGAGAAATATGCATGGCTCCCCTCTGTCCTCTAACTCGAATTTCCTAAGCTAACTAAGTCTTCTTGACTTAGTTAACTAATAAAATTTGTCATGATATGAAATTACAAATTTTCTTCCAATTTAATTAAGGGAAAATTAAAACAGAAACCCCATATTGTACCATTTCTGGTTTCCATTTTCAATGTTTCTTGTTTCCAATTTCAACACTACCTCTCAACAAGAAAAAAATTCAATCTATCCTTATCCGATACCTTTTGATTGTTCTACATGCAACACTTCTCTAGTTTTTTTCTCTTGCAACTCCTGAAACTGAAAAGCCTCCAAAAACTGAATCAATATGATGTATCTGTCATTAGAGTCTCTGACTGATACTGGTTACTGCAATGTCTACTGAAAACTATACACTGCTGTTGACACTGCATCTGTGCTCTCTATACTGCCTCCAAATCCAATCTGCGCTCCAATATATAACATCTGTCACTTTGATTTTTGTCTTTCTGACATCTAATTGCATCAATCCTACAGATCCTTCCTGCTACTGTGTACTATGGGCTCCCCATAGCTAGGTATAATCCATGAGACAAGCCATCTCAATGGATCCTACACAAATTTATTTTCTTGGGATTATGTCTTAACATCTCCCCACCTCTTACCTAGAGGTATGGCTACATGTGCTCTCTCTGCCCATCTGGTTCGAAATCCCCCCCTCCTGGAGGTCTCTGCTTGAGTGGATGCCTCCACTCGATCTCCTCTTTTCTTCTCCAATTTTGGCTGCTCCAAAACCTTCTGATATTGCTTCTGAGGCTTCAAGTTGAGAGGTAATTTAGGCTCCCTCTCAACCACCAATTCACTAACCTTTGATTTTCTCCTGAAATAATTACATGCATCTTCAACCTCGAGAGCATACATGTTCTTGACTCATACACCGATCTGTCTCACCCGTCTCGTGGTGATGTGTCTAAGGAACACCTTTCCTTTTCTAAATACGACATCATAACCATAGTCTTCCAATACCGCTATAGAGACAAGATTATTATTTAGTCATGGATATTCAAAACATCTGTCAGTCTAAGAGGGGAGCCAAAATTCCTCTGAAAGGTAACCGTACCTATGTCGGTCGTGCTATACCTCCCGTCATCTCAAAACTATATGTTCTACTAGAGGTACTTCTCCTCCAAGTCACTGAAGAGATATATATTCCCCATCATATGGAACAAGGCACCACTGTCTAGATACTACACACATCCCATTTCTGGGCTAGCCATGCATGTAATGAGAGTAAAATCAAGCTCGAACTGTGAAGCTAGCGCTTCACTTGCTGCTGCAACTGTAGGATCCTTCTTGCTTGCCTTATGTGGATATTTCAAAGTATAGTACCCATGATCGTGACAATTTAAACACTTGACCTTGGACAAGTCTCTCTTTCCCTCTTTGCCTTGGGACTTCTTTCCCTTGGCTTTATTGAAAATTTTGACCAATGCAAAATATTCTTCTTTGTTTGTGCTGGAGGTCTCATCTTGGGTGCTACGCCTGATATATTCTTGTACCAAGTCAGAACAGAAACAATCTCACTTTGATAGCTTATCCCTCCCATTCACAGAGTCCTGGTAACTATGCCAGCTCTTCGGAAGGCCTGGAAGAGCTAGTCTCACCAAATCATCTCGGGCTACTGTCACACCAACAATTCCAAGCTCATCTCGACATTGAGTGAACTTCATCAAGTATTTTTGTATCGTCTCACCCTCATCCATCTTGATATTTATGAGCTTGTATTTCAATGCCAACTTCCTATGGACATTACTTTTCTGAAATATATATGCGAAGGCCTTCCACATAGCATATGGATTCGCCTTCCCATGGAGACTCGAGACAATATGATATTGAACTCCCTCTAACTATATCCTTCTCGCCTCTGTTACATTCTTCTTCCATGCATCAAGAAGTTGAGCATCTGCTGCTGCGGGCTCTGGGACATCAATATCTATGAAAGCCTTTAGTCCATTTTCCTTGCCCATTTCCTCCATCCTGTGCTTCCATGCAATTAAATTTGAATTTCCCTCGAGTGCATATTTGAGTTTCAAGCCATTGAAAGACATCTTGATCTACTGCTGGAACTGAAGAATAAATCTACAAATTCGAACTTGATTAAAAAAAACTATGTTCTTCTCTTCTTATTGTGATTCTTGGCGCTCTAATACCATGTAGAAAATATAACAATGAGATTCAAACTAATCTTTTAATGTACTAAAACAAGATAATGAATCCTTCTACAATTTGTGGAAACAAAACAAGATCGCACAATTACATAAGAAGTAAGAAAAAGAGATAATCAATCACACAACACAAGATGTGTCTGGCGAAAGCACCTTCTCAAAACCCCGCTATCTATGTATTGCATAAATTCAAGATCAAGAAACAATACAATGATATTTCTCTTCCTGAGAAACCTATGCACTCTGCTGACTGTCTCACTCTGATCCTGTTCGAATTTGGATTACGATCTAAGCAAGTTTGGTCCAATATTTAAAATTTTTCTTGCCTAGGCTTGAGCTGCCTTCCTTACACATTCTTGGGCTAATTGAACCGCTATTAATTAGGAAAATCCTAATTAATTATTGCACAATTGATTTAAGGTTTCCCGATGACCTCATACATGACCTGTACAATTTTATAATTATACAGCTGATAGTAATATTCCATTTAACCTAAAAATCAACTGGGCCTTCCTTGGAACTGTCATGCAACAACTATTTATAACGAATTATCGGTTAAATAATTGATCACTACTTGTGAATTAAATCAGATTTAATTCACTGAACCTCTCACTAGCTCATCTCTTAGTTAGAACTATTTAAACTGATTTTAACTCAAATAATTGAGTTAACTAATTACAACTCACAAATAACAGTAATTGGACCCCCTAAATAATGGGAGAACTCTACATGCTTCCTCTTTGACCTATAACTCAAATTTCCTAAGCTAACTAAGTTTTCATGACTCAATTAACTAATACAAGCTATCATGAGATGAAATTACAAATTTTCTTCCAATTTAATTAGGGGAAAATAAATCAGAAGCCCCCTATGGTACCATTTCACAGTGCCATTTTCTGGGTGCCATTTCTGGCTTCCATTTTAATTGTTTCTTGTTTCCAATTTCAATAAAGAGTTGGATTATCATGTTCATAACAAGTTGTTGTATAATATTGGAAAGTTATGTGTTCCACAGGGTGAAAGAATCAATGTCATAAGGGAAGCCCACCCTTCTCTTACTGCTAGTCACTTTGGTGTAGGAAAAAGAATTACACAAATTCAGAGGTATTGTTAGTGGCCTCACATGAATGAAAGTTTCAAGATATGTAAGAGGATGTTCCATGTGTTGTACTAGCAAGCCTAGCAATAGGAAATTGGGTTTGTACACTCCACTTCCTACTTCTTCTTGTTCGTGGGAAAGTATTTCTATGGATTTTGTCGGAGGTATACCAATGTCAAATAAAGGTCACGATTATCTTTATTTTGTTGTGGATCGCTTCAATAAAATGTGTGTGTTGATGCCATGTAAGAAACATGTTACAACTAAACAATTCACAAATATGTTCTTCCAAAATGTATGGGTACACTTTGGGTTGCTCACTTCTATTATTTTTGATCTAGATTCTCGATTTGTCGGGATGTTTTGGTCAAGCTTATGGTAACTCATGGACACCAATTTTAAGAAGAGCACAATATTTCATCCACAAATCGATGAGTAGACAGAAGTGGTAAACATAACAATAGTGCATTTAATTCATGGATATTGTGATAATCATCCTGAACTTTGGGGTTAGCATTTTCATTACATCCAACATGCCTACAATCATGTTAAGCACTCATCTACACAAGTATTTTCATTTGAAGCTTGTTTTGGCTACTTGCCAAAGTCTCCTTTGGATTTCATCTTTTGAAAATATATTGCAGTAGATGGACATAGTGATGTGGACAAGGCCAATAATTTTATTGAACAAATTCAACTAGTGCATAAAAGTGTACAAGAGAAACTTAAGAAAAGCAGAGTCAAATACATGGAAAGACATGAAAAGCATCGAGTTGATCATGATTTCCATATGGGAGATTAAGTTTGGTTGTACATTATAAAGGAAAGACTTCAAGGTGAAGGTAAAAATTTCAAGCCAATTAGATATGATCCTTTCAAAATTTTGGAGAAGATTGGTAACAACGCTTTTCGATTAGATTTGCCACCTTATATGAAAATTTGTTTGTTGAAAATATGGAAAACTTGAGATTGTATAGCCTCCTTTGATGGATGATCAAGGATAGAATGTTCAGATTCCATATATAGTAGAATTTTCTCTTGAATATTTAGAAGAATTGCAAAAGATACTATTTTTGATAGGAGGATAAGGACTTCACATAGTGGCAATGTGAAGTATCTTCGTGTGGGGCTCAAAGGCACTAATCCAAGTAAAGCAAGGTGGATTGAGATCAGGAAGGTGAGGAGTTGTATCCTCACTTAATTTTTGAATAATTTTTTTTTTGAGGAAGGGGATAAAAAATATGCTCAAAAATCAAAGTGATCAAAATCACCTAAAACCAGTTCCAAATCGTGCTGTTTGTCGTCTTGATTCTAATGCTGCTTGGATCGCCTCAATACAACATTGTATGAGGGAGTTATGATGTTATGAAGTTTTTTCCGAACAAATAAAAGTCAACTTGCAGGGTTGTCTAGGCTCCTGAATGGACAAGCCGTAAAAATGACGTTAGTAGTCGACTGAGC
This sequence comes from Pinus albicaulis, assembly GCA_034641835.2. Classification (NCBI taxonomy): domain Eukaryota; kingdom Viridiplantae; phylum Streptophyta; class Pinopsida; order Pinales; family Pinaceae; genus Pinus; species Pinus albicaulis. The sequence goes on along the minus strand of CM076582.1, from coordinate 337,605,939 downwards.
ATGCACAGGGGGCAGTATGAACCAATCCATAAGTGACATGTGGGAGGGTCATGATAAAACTGGGTTGATAGTTTGTGATTGGTTTTTGTGTTTGAAGTGGCCCAGTAAGGAGGCACCATGTGGCCAATGGGGGGGCGCCATGTATCCCTCCTCTATTGGCCAAAATTTTGTAACAAATTTGAACGCCCTCAACGGGATTTGATCCCATGACCTCTACCAAATTAATCAGGCACCTTACTATTACTCCAATCCATTGGTTCTTAACCATATTATGAATGTGATAATATTTAAATTGAAGTCAGGTCGGAGTTGGTGGGAGGGGCGGGGCATGTGGCCTTAGCCCTGGACACAAGTGACAAAAAATTACTCTGGTGTGAAGGTGGAGGGTTCAGGTAGTTATCCCTGGCCCCATGTAATGTATTACACTTTGGAACCAACGACGGAGAATAGTGGAGGGGGCGTGGAGATAAGGCCTAGCCCATTGTTTTTTTGTTAATCGAAAATCATTGGTGGAAGGCTCGAGTGAAGGTGGGTGTGTGGCACCCTCCTCGCACCCAACCCCCAGTCACATGGTGCCATTTTCCTAGGACCTGAGAGATAAGGAGTCAATGCTCAGGCCTCACTGGAGCACTTTAACAAGCTACAAGTTGCACCATTTACGATGGGAATTCCACCAGTCCTAGCTGAAATTGTTACCCGATGACCAACACAAAGGTGGATTTTGTAGAAAAATTATCCAGTTTTGTCAATTTGTAGGAAAAATCACAGGGAAATGGAGAAAGAGGCCTAACTTAGTCATTCTTCAGCCTTTTTGAGCCCAAAAAGAGTCTAGATAGGGATTTTTGGGTGTTCTAGACACAATGAGAGTGCCATTTTTGCAATTTGAGCTATGTAAACTAACATGATTTCATATTTTAGCATATAATTTAAAGGCCCAACATTAGAAGCTAGACGCGAAGAGGCAACCCAGGAGGGAAAATTGTTGTTTGTGTGATTTTGTTCATGGTATATTTTTCTGTGTTTTATTTATGCAAAATTAACTAAAAAACCTAAGTTTATGTGCTTTTACAAATCGATCCATTTCCCACAAGACATAAAATTACTTGCAAAATTTTTATGAAACCTTAAAGTTTTTAATTTTAGATAGGGGAAATCAAAGAGATGTTGAATGCTAGAGAATTATGTTTTATTTCCTTCACCAAAAAATTCACCAAATAAAATCTCAAGCAACACATGGAACCCTCCAAGAAACACACAGTGTTGAATTCCTTATGTTGGTCTCATTGAAGAAGGTTGTACACGCCCTCTCCCAACACACATGATAATACAATGTCATTATGGAAGGGCTACTACCCAATAAGATTAAGATTATTTTACCCTATTATGTGATTTGGGTGGAATATATTCATGAAGTCCTCGGGATCCCAATGGAAGATCTAGTCACATTGTAGGAGTTGCCATATTTAGTTTCTAGGAGTTTACACATTATTTTCCTTAATTATTTATTGAAAATAAGGAGAATCTAAAGATATTTTAAATACCCAATGGAATCCCAACAATCCCTAGAGGCAGTCACTATTTTAGCCTACAAATGCTATAAAAAAATCCTAGTGATAAATACTTTTGGATTTCTAAACTTATTTACTTTTAAACATTTGTATTTAGTATAATGTTGCAGATTTTAAAAGATAGGACCTAGGAAGCTAGTGATTTTTTGGATAAATTGATAAATAATATTGAGAATCCTCAGAAGGTCACTACTAGAATTGTGATGTAGCATACACTATGATTTTAATTCAAACTAATCTAAGGTAGTTTAATCTATCTGTACATTATGCGAGATTTATTACTATTGGATAAAAATATATTATGTTAACTAGATAATTATTTCTCACATCATTATTTTTCTTTACTATCACTTTCTTCAGTGAGTACTTATTAAGAACATATATTGAATATTCTTTATTTTTTCTAGTAGGTTAAACATTGTACTTTCATTAAATTGACTAACTATTTTCTTGATTGTTGTGAAAACAGCTCCAAAGATAGAAGAAAAGAGATATCAACACCTTAGAAATAATCCACTTCGAGGGGGCAACCTCTAATACATTACATGAATGAACAATGCTTGGATGATAAAAATTACAAAACCTCCTTTCTATATATAGGAGTCCATGGGGCCATAATGGAATCCTAGTGGGGCCAGAATGTAATCCTAGTCGACCTAATAATAATAATTTAAGGGCACAATAATAACAATATGGGGGTTACAAGGGTACAATAATAACAATAAGGGGGTTACACTAACAATAATAAGGGACTATAATAGTAATATAGGGACCTAAAATTCCCTTATCCTTCAAAAAGTGTTGTCCTCAACGCTTGAGTAGCTCTAGGTGCTTCTGTATAAAACTCTCATCCTCCCATGTAGAATCTTCAGTGGGTAAGTTCTTCCACTTGATGAGATACTCTGAAATTGATCGATTCCGTAGCTGTCGAGTTCTAGTTTTCGTGACCGCTTCAGGCTCCAATATGATTTTTCGTTCCTCATCAAGTTCTGGCAATATTGTTTGAATTGGAAGATTTTCACCTATAACCTTCTTTAAGCATGAAACATGGAAAATTGGAAGCTCCAATTTGTATGCCATAGTACCAATCTTTTGCAACACCTTGTAAGGACCATAGTACTTTGGCGATAATTTATTATCCTTCTTAGCTTACTTTAGGGAAATTTGTTTGTATGGTTGTAGCCGTAAAAATACCCAGTCTCCTACATCAAAAATTTTCTTGCTGCGATGTTGATCTGCCTGTTGTTTCATTCGATTTTGTGCCAAATTCAGGTTGTCCTTTAAGAGTTGGAGAACTTATTGTTGATGCTCGATGTGATCTTCCATTGCTTGAACCTTTGAATTTTCTCTTAAAGATGATGTTATGGATGGTGGATGATATCCATGAAGTGCCATAAATGGGGTCATTTTTGCTACAGTATGGAAGGAAGTGTTATACCACCATTCAGCGAGAGGTAACCACTTGACCCATTGTGTTTGTTTATCATATACAAAACAACGAAGATATCCTTCCAAACATTTATTCACTATCTCAGTTTGACCATCGGATTGAGGATGATAAGATGAGGTATGAGCTAATTGAGTACCCAAACAAGAAAATAACTCCGTCCAAAAATTTCCAGTAAAAATGGGATCTCTGTCGCTCACAATAACCTTTGGGTTTCCATGTAACTTTTGAATTGTGTCCATAAATGTAGTAGCAACTGTACTTGCTTTAAATGGATGAGATAATGCACAAAAGTGTGCATACTTGGTAAGTCTATCAACTACCACCATGATGACACTCTTTCCTTAGGACTTAGGTAAACCTGTGATAAAATCCATTGAAATCTCCTCCCAACGTTGACTTGGAATGGATAAAGGTTGTAGAAGTCCCGGGGTCTTAATTGTCTCAACTTTATTCTGCTGGAAAACCAAACATTCCGTCACAAAATTTTGAATATCAGATTTAAGGCCATCCCAAAAAAATTCTTTCTTCACCCTGTGGTAAGTTTTTAAAAATCCTGAGTGTCCTCCTAAAGGAGAAGTGTGAAATTCCAGAAGAATCTTTTGTTTTAGTTTGGAATTCTTACAAAGATATAAGTGATATTTGTACCATAAGGAATCATTTTTTCCAACTAAATGTATCAGATGTGCTAGGATCTTGCTGCAACTTTTGAATGAGTGTCCATATATCTTTGTCCTTCTTCCATTCATCTCTTGCTTCGGTTATCAATCTGGTTGGATAATAGAAATGGCACAAAGCAATGCTTCCACCTCTTCATTCTTTCTTGAGAGTGCATCTGCAACAACATTAAGCTTTCCTTTTTTGTAGATTATTTCAAAGTCATAACCCAGCATCTTTGTGACCCATTTTTGCTGCTCTTCTGAAGATAGTCTTTGTTCCAAAAAGTGTTTAAGACTATCATGATCATTTTTTACCTTGAAGTGTCTTCCCATTAGGTAAGTTATCCATTTCTTTAGTGCATGCAGTATTGCTAACATTTCCTTCTCATAAATAGGTTTCTGTAAATACTTTCCTTTGATTGGACGACTTTCAAAAGCAATGGGTCTTCCTTCCTGCATTAAAACTTCACCAATTCCATTTCCTGAGGCATCACATTCCACAATAAAGGTTTTTGTGAAGTCTGGCGTAGCTAAGACCGGTGCTAAGCACATTGCCTCTTTAAGATGTTCAAAGGCCTTAATTACTTCAGGAGTCCATGAAAATGCATCTTTCTTCAATAATGTTGTTAGAGGTGCTACTATTCTCCCATAATTATTAACAAAATTGCGATAATACCCTGTTAACCCGAGAAATCCTCGCAACTGCTTTATGGTTGTGGGGACTTTCCATTCCTTAATGGCTTTAATTTTGTTAGGGTCTACCTTAACACCCTCGTGAGATACAATATGACCCAGATATTCCACCTCTTGTACTCCAAAGAAACATTTGAATGTTTTTTCATATAATTGTTTCTCCTGCAATAGTTTGAGCACCCTGTCAACATGTTCAACATGATCCTTCCAAGACCTGCTATAGATTAGTATATCATCAAAAATACTAGCACAAATTTTCTAAGGAAGGGTTTGAAAATGGAATTCATCAACCCTTGAAATGTAGAAGGTGCATTGGTAAGGCCAAAAGGCATGACCAAAAATTCATGATGACCCTCATGAGTTCGAAATGTTGTTTTCAGAATATCTTCGGTCTTCATTCTAATTTGATGATATCCTGAACGAAGATCCAACTTGGTAAAATAAATTGCTCCATGTAATTCATCCAATAATTCATCAATCAAAGGAATGGAAAATTTATCTTTAATGGTGAGCTTATTGAGCTCCCTATAATCAGGACACATGCGCCATGATCCATCCTTCTTGTGTACCAATACTACAAAAGCAGATAAAGAACTTTGACTAGGTTGAATTATACCCGCCTCTAACATTTCTGCAATCATACATTCAATTTCGCTCTTTTGGACATAAGGATATCTATAAGGCCTGATGTGTGAAGGAACACTTCCTGGAATCAAATGAATAGCATTATCATGATCACTAATAGGTGGGAGTCCTTTGGGAGTTTCAAAAATCTTGGAATTATTGTCCAAGACTTTTTGGAGATATGTAGAAATAGATGATTTTGATGTTGGAACTTCTAGTGGGCATAATTGTGCAATTATGCCTCGTTGTTATTTATTTAGAAGCTTTTTCATGAAATTAAGGCTTATTATCTTTCTTGGCTTCCTTGCAATACCCCGTAATTTGACTTCCTTTCCTTCTAAAAAAAATTTCAAGAAAAGTTCTTGAAAATTAAAAGCTACCATCCCCAAAGATTGTAACCATTGTACTCCTAGTACAACATCAGCACCTCCCATTGGGATGGAAAGCATTGGACTATTCAATACATATTCCCCATGGCTAGCTTGATATTATGGCATTTTCCAGAGCAATTTATAGTTCCTCCATTTGCAACCATCACTTGACATTCTGGTGTTGGGTATAGGAAACAATTCAATTCCTTGGCTACCTTACAATGAATAAAATTATGGGTACTACCCAAATCAATCGACACTATTACCTTTTTCTTCTTGATATGTCCTTCTATCTTGAGAGTTTGAGGAGTGGTAATTCCTGCCAATGCATTACACGATATGGTCAGACTCATTTCTTCCTCTTCTAGTGTTGGTTCCTGGTGTATATCCTCTTCTTGTTCATTTTCTTCTTCCTCTTCACAATCTATGTAAAATAATTTCTTCTCAGCACACTTATGACCTTTAGTGTATTTGCTATCACAACTATAGAAAAGCCCTTTTTCTCTTTTTTCTTCCAATTTTTGTGGTGTCAACCTTGTAGGTTGTGGAAATCTAGGCGTAGCCACACTTCCTTCTTTATAGAATTGAGTGGTAGGCTTCCTTGTTGCCATAATTTTACATTCAACTTTTCTTGCCAACCTGAATACCTTCTCCAATGAATCAGGTTCCAGAACGCGAACTTCATGTTGAATGTTATCCTTTAAAGTGCCTATGAAGAGATCAATCCTGTGTTCCTCTGGAATATCAGTTACCCTTATATTCAATTTTTGGAAGTCCTCAATGTGCTGCCCCACTAAACCCTTTTGTTTGAGATTGATCAATTGGCTAAAGAAGGTGTTGCTCTTTGTATCCTCATAATGTGCTATCATTTCCTCCGTAAAAATTGACCAAGTGACAATTTTTTTACGGGAGAAAAGCCATCGATACCATACAAATGTATTTTGTTCTAAATGTAAAGTTGCAATGCGTACCTTTTGTGTGTTTTGCACATTATTGAGATCAGAATATTGCTCCATCTGTAGTATCCATGTTATGGGATCCTTGCCATCAAACTTCCTCATATCCATTTTTGGAATATGGTGGTTCTTCCCTCCAACATTAGAGTTTATGAAATCACGATTAACATTTATTTTGTTCTCATCATGAGTTTCCTCTACTATCTTTTCACCATTAGGAAACATTTCTTGTATCAACTTTTTCAAACCTTCCATGTCTGCTTTTAGATCATTCTTCATGTTTTCCATCTTAGCTTCATACTGACTTCCATGCCATCTATCTTAGCTTCCATGCCATTGTTGAAACATCATCTTAGATTCCATGCCTTTCTTAGGACCATCCATCTTAGTTTCCCTTTGTCTTTCTTCAAAACTGCATCATCATTTTGTTGCTCTTTGTGAGAGCGAAATTTGTTGCACTTGCTCTTGTAAATTTGATATGTCATGTTGCCATTATTCGTCTTCATGAGTCATAGTTGTTAGCATGATTCTTTCGTCGTAAAAGATCACTTTAGCTATGCATATCAAGTAGCGCTAACATCAAGTATGGCTGCAAAATATCTTTAAGTTTGCTGCATAAAATTAGATCTAAGCATAAAATACATTAAGTAGATAAAATGTGAAATGGCTCCATGCATCCAATGAACAAGACAAGAACAATGTATAAAAAGAATCCTATATTATATCAATGAATGGGGCACCTAAGGGGAAAACAAGAAAGGTGTTTTCCAGTTCTCCTCAGTGGGATGGGTTCTTGGAAGTCCTTAGTGTTTCAGATCTAAAATTCCTCTCTTTGGTTAATGTGGAAAACCCTAACAAACATGGAACTCAATGGGAGTTCAAAATGAAAACAAATGAAATTGGTGACAGTAGATCTAGTGTGATGCAATGCAATGAGGAGGTGACTAATGAATAGGGAAAACCCTTCTATTTATAACAAAATATTGGGGTGTTCTAGAACTAGGTGCATGAATAAAATATTATTAATCACATTCTAGAATCTGCTTAGGAATATTTTATTATATTTGTTGGAGGGAAAAGGGTTTTTGACTTGGGTCAATTCCTTTATTTATAAATAATAAATAAATAAATGATTTATTTATTATTTAAGAGAAATGAGGGGAATATAATTAAATAAATAATGGTTTATTTAATTATTTAAAAATGATTTAGTCAAATTTAACTAGGAATAGTATTTAAATAGTGATTTAAATAACTTATTCTTAGGAAATAATTAAATAAATGATGTTTTATTTAATTGATTACCTTGTTTTGGGTTAAATATGACCAAGAAATGTAAACAAATGTGGTGAAAGCGATTTTACTTGGGGTAAAATTAGTCTTACATGGTGTACTTGGGTTTATCTAACGATAATGGGTTAGATGACCAAAAAATGGTGTAACAGATTGCCCCCCAACGTACGAGTGTTAGGAGCAAATCGTATGACTGAAGTACATTGTAAAAAATGAATCACTAAACAGCAAGATAGAAATGAAAGAGAGGAATGTAAGGTAATCTAAAGTGGTGGAGGACTAGACCCTGAGGAGACGAGACTTACAGGTGCAACAAGTCTCAAGTGTATGATGTGGTACCAATGTGAAAGGCGGCGGGGGAGGCATACCGATGCCCGCCGAGACAATAGTACAAAGAATAAGGCGCCCGGAAAACCATAGAACGCAATAGTAAAACTAGTGCTGGCCTAATCATGAGCCAGGAATCAAGAATGATGAATCCCACATACATGCGATGCCTGGAATAATCGTCAAGACTTATACAATAATATGGTAGTACATGAGATATTAATACACCCAAATGCCCCCTACACACGGGGAAGGGCTCGCGAAATCGGACCAACACGTGAAAATCGAAGAGGTGCTGCAAGCGATTGAGGCCGATATCAGTAAATGAGAGGAGCTGCATCAAGTGTTGGAATGAAGAATTCATCTAGGTATGTGGGGGGCTACCTGCAGGGCCACCCCCTCCTGAGGGTTGAGACATCTCACACACAACCGGGTATCACCAATAGCTGTTGTTGCATCACTGAACCATCAAGTGTATAGATCATGATCAGGCTGAAAAGAGCTCGAACCAAGGTACACTGCCCCCTAGACCTAACTTCTCGATGAAATGAGCTGATGTCGACAGAAGTCGGTCCACCATGGGTAAGTCAATAAGGGAACCCAAACTAAGGCACAAGAGAAAATAGTGGAGCGACGAACAGACAGACACTAATGATGATGAAATGAGGGATACTAAGTGGCGGATGGACGGCTTCCCTTGTTAGAGCATAAAAAGCATGGATGGCTTGGCAGCGACTGACACAATATCATGAGGGATAGGGGACAATGGGACTAACGGTCATACTGTGCAACACGAGAGGTGGACCAAGTAATGAAGGGTGGAGAACTATAGCGGGATACAAAGGGACGCGAGATAGACTCCGGGACTGATGATGACTCAATTCGGATGCTCTAAACAAGGGTGACTCGATGGTGCTACCATATAGTAAAGGTCCGATGGGGAACCATAAAAGCATGAGTACAATAGGGTATCTCATGACGAAAATCAACACAAACAAAGACAAGTAAGGAGGTAAATTAGTGCCCCAGGTACAAGTGTTGGAAGTGAAGAAATTCGATTTGGAGGAGAGATGAAAAGGGCCTTCATGGACAAAATGTGTCCTGGTGAAGTATCAGAACATAAAAAACTGACAGATACCCATTTGAGTGCTTGGTGGAAGCTTTCCAACGGTGCAAACGGTGTGTCAAACGGGGCTATGGTTTGGTCGCAACGGGCGAAAGAAAAAACAGGGGTTTTCTTCTAATAGGGTGTTTTGTTACACTAAAAACTATCATCCTGACATTTTACTATGAGTATGAGCTCATTATTACTCATACTTCCTCCTTTTCCAAGTCTAACATATCTGCTCCTCATGTCAAGCTTTAAAAATTAGAGAAAAGTTCCTAAAAATCCCCTAAACATTGGTATCGCACTTTCTCTATTAATTCCCTGCGGTCCCGCACCTAAATTTCAGCCCTCCTGCGGAACCATACCGCACGTTCTTTGTGTTATGGGTGCGGACCTGCGCAAAAACAAAAAAAGTAAGATAAAGTGGTTGACATGAATTCTAGAAGATTCTAGATGGGAATTTTCGGGAATGGATACGCTTTGAGAAGGTTCATGCATTCCTCACTTGATGGAGCTAACCCCTTGATGTAAGGAGCTAATCCCTTTGAAGGAGGATTATATCCCTTCATATTTGGAACAGAAAAACTCCTCTTTTCCACTATAAAAAGAGGCCTTGGGTAGCCTCAAGGGGAGTTCAAGCTTTAAGATATTTGAAGTTAAATGCTGTTGACATTCAGACTTAGTTAACTAAGACTTTCTGTGAGGTTAAATCACTCACTTCTATCCGTCTTGGTTTAAAAAGTGCAATGCTTGTCAAAGTAGAAGAGATTCCTGCTTCGGACCCCAAGAGGACCTGCATGACATCAAGGCACAGGTTGTAAAGGTTTTCTTTTATTTGAAGTTAATACAAATATACTCATTTCTCTCCTTATTTTGTCTATTTATGGTTTATTTCACCAGATTCCTTGATCATTATGATGAGCATGGTTTATAATAATGTCTATACGGGTTGTGTAATCTTTTTGCTTGTTTGTAGTGGTTACCGAACATTCTTTCAGTGCATGGGAAGGACTTCAACGAGATCAAGCAAGCGCTGGACATAAGGTAGGCCTTACACCTATATAATGTTTTTATGAATCTTATATGCTTAGAGAGATATTAGTATAATTAGTTGTTTGTTGCTAGTTACTTTTAGTACTAGAGAGATCGGTCTTGTCCGCAAGACGGATTAATCTACACAACAAAATGGCGACCATACTGGGGAAAGAACTTGTTGTTTTTGGTTCTCTTTAATTTTTGATTTGAGGAAACATTTTTCCTGGTTTTCGATTGATACATATCTGTCTGGGTAATTTAGATTTTCCCTGTTTTTGAAAATTTAGAAATATTTTAATTTTTTCTATAATTTTTCCTAGGACCACACTCTGGCCTACTTTGACAGTGCGGGCAGGTTCGCACTTTCTCTAGAGAATACAGTGCGGGACTGCACCTTTCAATACTGGTTACCTGCGGACCCTGTAAAATTTTTAGAAAATCTCTAGATTTCTTTTTCCAGTTTATTTTTAGATCTTTGATTTCTGCCCAGACTGATAGTTGTTTCTGTCAAGAATTTTTTGTGAATGAACTCCAACAATGTTGATGTTTTGATGATTTTCTAGAATATTTTGCAGTTTGGATTGTTTTTCCACTTGGTCTTTGTAGCGATTCAAAATTTTGACAATTTTTAGTATCTCAGATTACATTGATCTCTTTTTGTATTTTGAATCCGACATGATTGTGAAAACATCCTATATTGAGAAATTGAGCCTTTTGTTTCTTTGCGAATCTTTGAAAAAACTTGGTTCAAAGTTCTGAATTTCATTTTTATAAAAACATATTTTGAGTGTTTTTGATCTGTTTGTTATCTTGAACGAATAGATTCTTAGTTTGCCGAACAACTAAGAAAAACATTCATAAAAAAAAATCTAAAAAGCTTTTATTCAATTTAGATCATAGATATCAAGATTAGATTTTGTATTTTTGAATAGTTTTAATTTTTGTAGCTTTCTTTCGAAGGAAAATTGTTTTGTAGCTTCAAGTTTGGAAAAGAAAAGGATTTTTCTTGTGAGCTTTGATCATTTATCTCATTATTGAAAAGACAGTACTTTCTTTCAATCATTTTTCATGTTTAAAGAAGGAATTAAAAGGATTTCATTCTCCAACTCTTTCTTTAGCCAAATGGCTTTCCAGATTCCAGTGTTAGTAAAAAACATACCAATCTTTCGGACTGTGATCTATGAGGGAGCTTCAACGTGTATTATGTCAATTCAGTGTTGGAAATCACTTGGATCTCCTACACTTAACCAATCCCCGACAATTCTAAAGGATTTTGATGGTCGAGGTTTTCAACCTTTTGGTATTTTGCAGGATTTACCCATAGGGGTCGAAGGTAAAATCGTTAATCTAGATGTGGAAGTGGTTGATGCCCCTCTAGATTACAACCTTCTTCTGGGTCGTAGTTGGTCCTATGCTATGACTGCTGTTGTCTCTTCGGTCTTTCGACTCATAAAATTCCCATATCAAGGAAAGATCGTGACAATAGATCAGTTAACTTATTTTTCGTCCGACCCAGCCTCTACAGAAACAATCCAGCATGTTGGTAAAACGGCTATCCCTTATAAGGATGTTGGAGTAGGTTTGATTAAAGATTCTGGTTTACTAGGAACTTTTTCCTTTCCTCCTCCTAACGTATCGCCTTCTACTGCAAATATTCATATGATTTCATCAGACACTATTATGTTTGATGATCCTTGGATCGTACCTTCCAAATCCGAGATAGATTCATTTGATGGCATGATGCCTTTGAGTCCATTTGAAATTGCGTACCAGGCTGTACAGTCTTTTTTTGACCCCTTTTCAACCAAAGTTGATCCAATGAATGGGATCCAAGAGGAATCACTTTCTATATCTACTTCAGTTACAACGACATTTCCTGAACTTGTTCATACAGATGAGAAAATTCGTGAGTTTTTGTCTATTGATGATTTACCATGGGAAGATCTACATCACCGATCTTCATTTTTACCTGAATTAGATCATTTTGAAGATGATTTCGCTTCAATTTTTACTGCTGAATATGCCAAGGAACCTCATAATCCATTGCAAAATCCTGATTCTGAGTTAAATTTGGAAAATATATCTAGAACGGTTCCAATTGACATTTCAGTAAAACCAGGAATAATTGAAAACATTCATATAGGTGCTTGTTGTACATAAGAAGAAATTTGGACTTATAAATCCCTATTTCAAGAATTCCGTGACGTGTTTGCCTGGTCTTATGAAGAAATTCCAGGAATTGATCCATCGATCGTTGTTCATGAGATTAAGACTTACCCAGATGCTAAACCTGTTCGTCAACGATTACATCAAATTCATCCTAGAAAAGCTGCTGCTATAAAAGTTGAAGTTGAAAAATTACTTCGAGCAGGATTCATTTATCCAATTCCCTTAACGGATTGGGTATCGAATATTGTTCCTGTGACTAAAAAACAAGGAACGATAAGAGTATGCATCGATTATAGGGATATTAATCGAGCGTGTCCAAAAGATAATTATCCAACTCCTTATATCGATCAAATAATCGATGATTGTGCTGGTAGTGAATTGTTTTCCTTCATGGATGGCTTTTCCGGCTACAATCAAATAAACATACTCCCTGCAGATCAACCCAAAACAACTTTTATTTGTCCATGGGGAACGTTTGCTTACTGTAAACTACCTTTTGGATTAAAGAACGCTGGAGCAACTTTTCAACGGGCTATGTCTTATGCATTTCATGACATTAAGCACATTGTCCAGCCATATCTCGATGATTTACCTGCTCATTCATTACATAGGGCCGATCATCCCACTCATTTACGAGCAATTTTTATGAGATGTAGGCATTATCGGATAAGGCTGAATCCACATAAATGTGTTTTCTGCGTAGAATCGGGTCGATTACTGGGATTTGTTGTCTCGAAAGCAGGCATTCGCGTCGATCCATCGAAGGTCGAAGCCATTGTTAAATTTCCTCCTCCTTCGACTTTGCGCCAACTCCAAAGTTTGCAGGGGAAAGCAAACTTTTTACGTAGGTTTATTCCTAACTATGCCGAGCTTACAAAGGGTTTTACCCGGTTGTTGAAACATAATATTCCATTCTTCTGGGACGAGATCGCTGATCGATCTTTTGATGCACTTAAACACGCGTTGACCCATGCACCGTTATTGCATCCTCCCAACTACAACCAAGATTACATTTTGTACCTCGCTGCTTCTCATTCCACCATTGGGATGGTACTAGTTTAGGAAGATGAATCTCACAATGAACATGTGATTTATTATCTTAGTCGAAATCTGCATCCGACTGAAATCAAATACACACATGTGGAGAAATTGGCCTTGGCAGCTGTTCAAGCTGTCCAACGTTTTAGACATTACATCTTGTTACGTAAAACCACGGGAATTTCTAATTGCAACCCCATGATGTATATTTTGACCAAACAATTGCTAGGGGGCAAATATTCCAAATGGATAGTTATCTTGCAGGAATTTGACTTGGAATTTGAAAAATCCAAGGCGAAGAAATCTTTGGTATTTGCGGAAATGATGTGCGATTTCCCCTCTACTGATACTGAAATAGTGGCATAAGAGTCCATTGCGGACGAATCTTTGTTTCTCATCAGTACACTTGATCCATGGTATGGAGATATTATTGTTTATCTCCAAACCCAATCTTTTCGGCCTGACATTTTACGAACTCAGCGACGGAAAATACGCTTCCAATCCCAACAGTATAATATCATTGGTGATACACTTTATCGACATGGAGCAGATTCTGTTTTCCGACGTTGTCTAACTCATGAAGAAGCTGAAAAGGTGTTAAATGACTGCCATTCTGGAGCATGTGGCGGTCATATGTTTGGGTATGCCACAGCCCAAAAGATATTGCGTGCAGGTTATTTCTGGCCAACGTTGTTCAAAGATTGCATTTATGCGGTTCGGAAATGCCACAACTGTCAAATTTTTGATCGGAAAATGTGCGCACCACCCGCTCCTCTTCACCCTATAATTGCTGTTGGTCCTTTCGCGAAATGGGGTATCGATTTTATTACATGTAACCCTCACTCGGCTGGGGGGCATGCCTATATTATCTTAGCAGTAGATTATTTTACAAATGGGCTGAGGCGATGCCTACATTTTCAGCTGACGGCAAGACTGTTGCAACATTCGTATTTAATCACATAATTGCTAGGTTCGGTGTTCCCCAAGCTATTATTACGGACCATGGAAGTCACTTTCGGAATGTCATGATGACCGAACTGACAGACCAACTTGGCCTGCGCCACGATAGTTCCACTCCGTATTATCCACAAGCCAATGGTCTAGTTGAAGCCATTAACAAAGTTTTAGTCACCATGATCAAATGAATCATTGGCATTCACAAGACGAATTGGAATTCCATGTTATTTTCAGCGCTTTGGGCATATCGAACCTCAGTAAAAACATCAACGGGTTTCACTCCTTTTCAACTGGTTTACAGTTTGGAAGCTGTGTTGCCGATTGAATGCGAAATACCGTCACTAAAATTAGCCATAGAATTACTTCCAGCTACGTCTGAAGAGGAGAAACGTTTCTTGTACTTAGCTCAATTAGATGAGAATCGACGAAATGCTGCAATAGCAAACGAGGCTCATGTTAAAAGGATAAAAGCTCAGTATGATAGAAGTGTGACCCCTCGAATTTTTTCAGAAGGAGACCTAGTTTTACTTTATGATCAAGCTAACGACAAGCTAGGAGCTGGGAAATTTGTGCCTATGTGGCATGGTCCTTATATTGTTAAACGAAATTTAGCAAAAGGGGCCTATGAGTTGATAGATTTTGACGGTGTCCCTTTGGATAAACCAGAAATGGGCTTTATCTAAAGCAATATTATGCTTAAATGAGGTGTGGAGATTTTTGTTAGTTTAGATTTCTTTACTGCTGGTGTGTTTTAGATTAGAAAAGTGTGCCTAGTTTAGAAGTGTGTTTTTGTCACTATTCCTGCTTATCTGAGTTTTACTCTTGATATTGCAGATGTCTACGTCTCTTCAAACCTACATTGGTTTTGCTGATGGTGCTTGTCGTAGTACACGGAACATTTCTTCCGCAGCTTGGGTTATCTATTCACCCTCTGATGAGTTAGTATCCATGCATGGGGTAAGCCTTGGTCAAACAACGAATAACATTGCCGAGTATAGTGCAGTGATTGAGTTATTATCTGAATCCATATCATTTGGAATTCAGAGTTTGATTGTAAGGTTGGATTCTGAACTTGTTGTATTACAGCTTAACAGGGTTTATACCATTAGAAATCCAGTGTTATTATGGTTGTTTTTGAGAGTTCGTCTCTTGGAACGTGAATTTGATTACATTGAATATCAGCATATTCCAAGACATTTAAATACAATAGCAGATTCAATTGCTTGTAGTATGATAAATAGACATTTGCAATAATCAAAAGTAGTAAAACAAACAACATTCACATATGTACACAGATAGCCGGCAAATAGTGATATATCATAGTATAGGAGTGTTTTCAAAAAATATACATCGTCTTCGATCATAGGTTGGAAACACCTTATGATCGGCAAAATGATAATACAAAAGTAAAAAATATGAGTCTACACGATCATCCCATCACTGATGATGATCACAATAAGAAACCACTGCTCGGGCTACCCTGCATAGGAACCTCCTAAAAGGTCCTGGAACTCCAATCACATATCTCTGCAACCTGAGAGGAATGTCATCTATGCTCGTCTCTGGAATATCTAGAGTCAAACGCTCTAGATGATGCTCTAAATCAGTCAAAATCTCCGCTGATTGGCCTACTGGGGCTGGTGCGGCCGCAACTGGTTGTCTTCTCTCGTAAGGTTGGAGATGGGCTGGTCTTTGTGGACCCACATCTGTTTTCAAAAAACTTTTGGTTATTAGTTTTCAAAGACGATAAAAAATTAAAAAAAATTAGAATTTAGCAAACATTGAAAAATGATTTTACCTGACTCATCCCACTGTTCCCCTGCTGGGAGAACCATCTCTCGGTCGCCGCGGAAATCTATCCCGGCATATGGAAAATCCTCTATCACAAAAAGTTGGCGATCTAGCCAACGAAAATATGAAGAAGGAAATCGCACAATCTCAGTACCCTCAATAGCATGACGAGCCATCAACGCGGACCAACGAACCATTCTCGGTTCTCGAAGTCGACCGGCATCAACGGCAATACTCTGTGGAGCTAACATGGGGATCCTCTCCAGAGCAAAAGAAACAACAATGGATCCGTATCCAAAGTTATTCAGTTTCCCATTTTTTGCTCTGGTTAGTTGGCCTTTTACATTAGCCAACACAGCTTCACACCAGTTAAAGATGGTGCCGCGAAAATAGTCCACGGCAATACGCATTTGGGAACCAGTAGCTACATGAAGCGCAACACTCCCACACAGTTTGGTAACAGTAAAAGCAATAACTTTCAATTCAGGATGGATGATGTGTTTTATGTCAATCCGTTTGTCCCAAGGATTTGCCTGGTCATTGCAGAATTCTAGTTGGAGACTAGCGACAGACTGGCCACCTGGCCTAGTCCCAAACAAAGAAACTTGTTTGCCCCTCTTGGACAAACCAGTCAAGAAATATATATCCTCCAGCTCAATTTCGAGCCGGTGGCCACCAATGAAGAAGCACTGGTCCTGCACATTCCATCTGTTCACCAACCATGTCAAGAGTTCTACTTGTGCCCTCATGCCTGAGATGGCCCAAAATTTGTACAAGCCACATGCTTTTAATGCCTGTTGTGTGGGAAAATGGAGTATGGCGGCTTCATCCACTTGCTCATGCTCACGTTCTCGCCAGATCAGCATCTTGTCAATCCTACAATACATAAAAAGGCAAGTTAGAATAGTCTTATTTGAAATTTTTTGGCAAACAAATGAGAAATGAATGTTTCAAAATCAACCGCGCGGGTACCGCACCTACGCTTTATACACAGTGCGTAGATCCGCATGCGTAATGTGTGCCGGGTGCGGAACCCATGAATTTTTCCTTGTAGGAAAAAGTTAGGGTCCGCAGGTAGCGTGTGTCCCACCTGCGGACCCCGCGGGCGAACTTTTAAACCATTTTTTTGCCCCAAAAATGCAAACTAAAGCCTAAAAACAAATTTGAAACAGATGAAAAACAAGATTGAGAGGTTGTGGATTACCTGGGACTGACGGTTCTCGATTCCAACGGACGAATTTTCTAGAATCTTCACAGGAACTTTCTTACCCAAAAGCTTTTTACTTTTCACTCTGAAACTGA
The DNA here is from genome assembly GCA_034641835.2 of Pinus albicaulis. Taxonomy (NCBI): domain Eukaryota; kingdom Viridiplantae; phylum Streptophyta; class Pinopsida; order Pinales; family Pinaceae; genus Pinus; species Pinus albicaulis. The sequence goes on along the minus strand of CM076582.1, from coordinate 337,588,601 downwards.
ACGGTAAAAATGAAGTTGAAAAAGTCCTTTTTATAAGTTTTTTCGAATGGATGAATTTTTTAATTTATTTATTTTTCACTTTAAAAAGGGTATTTTTGAAAGCATTTTTACTTATATTAAACATGTATGTGTAATGTTTCAAGTTTTTGTGCAGAAACTGGATTTTTCAGGTGAACTGATCATTTTTCAACAAAGAGCATACTTTTATCACTTTTTCGGACTCTTTCAAAATTTTTTACGAAAAAGCGAAACCTTGGAGTCCTCTTTTAAGCCCTTTTCAGACTCTCTAAATATGAAAAGATTGCCGAGTACTTGATTATTTGAACTCGTTAAAGTAAATGAATGATCGTCCCTTCAGTATAAGTTTACCCCTTTTAAGGACTGAAATGGACTATTTACGAAAAAGGTATACATTGACTAATTACGGTCAATAGAGTTCTCTCCCACATTATTTTATCCTTTTTCGGGCTTGAGAGACTAAATTTACGAAAAATTACACCCACGGAGTTTTCTTAAGTTTTTCTTCTGACTCCCTAAAACTGAAAAAACACCGAGTTTCTCCTATACTGGACTCGTTAAAACTTAACAGTAAAGGACCTGTTTAATTTTCAACAGGAACGAACCACTCCTTCTTAGGGTTCGAATTTTAAACTAAGATGGACTCATCCGAAGGATGAGCTTATAACCAAGCAAATGTTATCCTCCTCAAGCTTGTCAAAAATAAAGAGGTACTTGCCAGAAATGGTGGGGGAAAAAGAGAGAAAAATGGGCATGTTTGTTGTATTTTAAATTTTTCGAAAATTCAGTCAACCACTCTTGAACACGACACTTTCATTCACCTGGGTTGGGAAATCCTTTGCCTAACAGTTAATCAAACCACATTGAAAGTCTTCAACCGGTTTCTGGGTATTAGCTTTGGGTCAATTGTTACCAAGCCATCTGCAGTGTCGTTATGTGTTCAAGAGAACAGTTCAAATAAACCATTCATCTGCAAAATATCTGTCATCCATTTTTGACCATCCCTGAGTCAGTCCTTGCCAATATATTTTCAAAATTTGATCTATGATTTCGTGTTGTGGGCTTGCCTACGACAGATCACTTTCTATCGACATCAGCATATTATCTAGGAAGTTGATCCAGAAATCGTCAGTACCTTGAAATATGCATGCCTTAATGGCAGGTTTCTCGCCTTCGACGACAGGTTGCATCATTGACCTTCAATCGAATGATTCCGTGACATGTTCGACTTCAGGTCATTCATTCACATTTCATGGATTGTACTGAGTACTTTGAGAGCCATTGACATTACTGGTGGTTTCTCTCACACTTGTTAATAGTTCACATCATTGACTGGTAATCAAGTGGTTTCTACCATGTTCGACTTCGACACATTCATTCACATGGATAGAATCGTACTGGTTCGAGATGCGGAAATCAAGACCCCGGATCTAGTTTCCACCATCCAGGCTGCGAGGAATTTTGTTGTCATCTATACAGTAGACTATTTATAAACAGATGGCTGCGTCCATACTGTGTCTACATATATCTGTACTATGATGTATTCAAAATCATTCCTGTATCAGAACGATTTCAGTTAGTTTATAGTTAGTTTTTATCTGAGCATGGGAATGCCTACCTCAGTGATGACATATATATGTATATATTTTGCATTGAATGTTTTTACAGGTTCCGACTGGGGTGTCCACAGGATGATCTTTGAAATGATAAAGTACTGCACTCTTCATATATGACAGACTTCAGCTTCATCTATTCTAGACTTTTCACTTTAGGGGGCAATTTGTTACACTAAAAACTGTCATCCTGACATTTTACTATGAGTATGAGCTCATTATTACTCATACTTCCTCCTTTTGCAAGTCTAACATATCAGCTCCTCATGTCAAGCTTTCAAAATCAGAGAAAAGTTCCTAAAAATCCCCTAAACATTGGTATCACACTTTCTCTATTCATTGCCTGCGGTCCCGCACCTAAAGTTCAGCTTGCCTGCGGAACCATACCGCACGTTCTTTGTGTTATGGGTGCGGACCTCTGTAAAACTCAAAAAGGCGAGAAAGTAAAGATAAAAATTTGATTTCAGATGAATTCTAGAAGATTCTAGATGGGAATTTTCGGGAATGGATATGCTTTGAGAAGGTTCATGCATCCCTCACTTGATGGAGCTAACCCCTTGATGTAAGGAGCTAATCCTTTGAAGGAGGATTCTATCCCTTCATATTTGGAACAGAAAACCTCCTCTTTTCCACTATAAAAAGAGGCCTTGGGTAGCCTCAAAGGGAGTTCAAGCTTTAAGATATTTGAGGTTAAATGCTGTTGAGATTCAGACTCAGTTAACTAAGACTTTCCGTGAGGTTAAATCACTCATCTCTATCTGTCTTGGTTCAAAGAGTGCAATGCTTGTCAAATTAGAAGAGATTCCTGCTTCGGACCCCGAGAGGACCTGCACGACATCAAGGCACAGGTTGTAAAGGTTTTCTTTATTTGAAGTTAATACAAATATACTCATTTCTCTCATTAAACTGTCTATTTATGGTTTATTTCATAAATTCCTTGATCATTATGATGAGCATGGTTTATAATAATGTCTATACAGGTGCTGTGTAATCTTTTTTCTTTTTTGTGACTGCAGATTCACGAGGAACGTTCTTTCAAGTGCACGGGGAGAACTTCAATGAGATCAAGCAAGCGCTGGACATAAGGTAGGCCTTACACCTATATAGTGTTTTTATGAATCTTGTATGCTTAGAGAGAGATTAGTATAATTGGCTGTTTGTTGCTAGTTACTTTTAGTACTAGAAAGATCGGTCTTGTCCGCAAGACGGATTAATATACACAACATGTTTTCCCTCCAAAATCATTCATTTGCTTGTGTAGCTGTGGTGAATGTGGAGAGGAGAGAAGGCCCTAAATCTTGTGGCGATCGTAGCGGACAAACCGACCGTTGGAATTGCAATCTGTCAGTTGCAGGTAAGAGGCCTAATCCTAAGCTTTGTTTTTGATGGATTGAAATTGTATATTAGGGTTTTAAATTCCAGAAACTACCCCTACTTCCTCATTACAGTCGGGTCGCACTTTTTGGGGCAAAATCTGCGACCTTGGACACAGGTTTTGGCCTGAAAAGTGTGACCTGGCCCAGGTTTGGCCCAAAAAGTGTGACCTGCTAGGTGTGGGAGCTTTCAGTGCTGTTATGGGCTGAAATTATGTTTTGGTGTAAGATAATACAATTTTGTTGATCGGGAGGCTGACAAAAATGATGTTTTTGTGTAGATATGGTATATATACGAATAAAGTGGAGAGAGAGAGACTTAGGTACACTATGGACGGAGATCCAAGCGGATCAGGGTGTCCGTCATGCACTGGCTAGACATGGGGTTCTGAAATTTTTGGAGAACCCTTTGATGAGGGCTAGAGAGCCCTTGTTGGCCTGGATTATCAATTATTGGGATCCAGATCATGAGGCGTTTGTAGTGCAGGGGCACAGGATCGAGTTGACGGTCCAGGATTTGTATTTCTTGACTGGTCTCCCACCGTTGGGGATGGTGGGAAATATGCAGCCAGTGTTACCACGGGGGCGTAACACTATTGAGTTTTTTGAGCGACATTGTCGACCGAGTGTCCGAGTCAAGGGGACTCGGATATCCATTGGGGATCTAGAGAGGTTGGAGACCCGGGCAGTGGCCGCAGCAGTGTTGCGGATCTTGGGTAGTCAGGCGCTCCATCACATCACTGGAGGGTAGATTATGATTGTAGAGAGTGTGTTGGGTGGGACCTACTATGGGTGGGCCCAAATGATGTTGGTGTCGCTGAAACGACAGTTGTCGCTATGTAAGTGGCAAGTGAATCATGATTGTGCGTATGGGACAGTATTGTGCTCTTTCTTCTTTGAGAAGATCCCGACCTTACTACCTCGTATACAGTTTCCTGATGGGGGCCCGAGAGAGCCTCGGATGCGTCGGTGGGGATGACTACTGAGTAGAGGAGGAGGAGGGGCGGTCGGGAGGGTGTTTCGACCAGATTTCTTTGCCCATTGGGATCAGATGCCGTTATACATAGACGACTATCCCTATAGTGGGATGAGTTATTGGGGAGATCCGGACTTGCCGCTGCCACCTGGTCGAGTATGGGGACCGGATGGTAAGTGACAAGCAACTAACCTATTATGTTCCTTTTTATAGTTTGTGACTAGTATTCATGGTGCTAATCCTTATATTTTTTGGGATGCAGATATATCTCTGGTGAAACCAGCTGGATATATGGGACGACCAGCAGCAGCAGGCGCTACAGGCACAAGTGGATCGAGGACAAGACATAATGAAGAGATGGCCACACTGGTGGAGGACCTCTGTCGTAGATGTGAGGGGTTGCTGACCAGTGTGTCAGAGCGTGGTTGGCAGGATTTAGATGACCGGTACATAGAGCTGTGTATTGGGCTCCCCTCGGAATGGCGAGGGATCATGCGACGCATGGTGATGGCCGGGCAGACGGTGCGTGATATACGAGCTGCGGGAGCAGAGCCGTTGGCTCGGGATCCTCCGGAGAGGGACTAGGTGTGGGGCAGGTGGTGCCCCCTAGTAGTGATGTAGGGGCAAGTGGTGCCCCCCATTTTTGTAGTAGTGGTTTTGTAACATGCTATGGGCATGTCATATGTTTCAAAGTATATGGAATTTAAAACACATGTTATATATATATGAGTTTTATGTGTATTTTGTGGATGCTATTGTCTTCTGTGTGATAAATGCCAGTCTAGAACATGGTTTGCGATCTGATCTACGTGATTGTGACTTCTAGGGATGTGGTTGAATGAAATAAATCTAAATTCCTGTATCAAAAGTATCACCCGTAAATATTGTCTAAACAGGATACGATTATGCACACGATAGATGCCATTAAGTTGTAAGACAATAAGAAGGGAATCTAAATAAATTGCAGATGGAGGATGTGATGGGAGAGAGTGTCAGCTAAGAGACCACGAACGACATCATACTCGGCCTGGTTATTGGTGGCGGTACCAATGCAGACCCCATTTGCAAGAACAAGGGTATGCAGAGGGGTAAAGATGGCCCAGGCGGCTGAGGCGAGGTTTCTGGAATACCGACTCGCGCCATCGGCGTAACCAATGTAATGAGTGGATGAGAGGGTCGAGGGAACAACGTCACAAGATAAGAGAAGTGAGGAAGATTGAGTACTTGTGTTGTGACGTACATCATAGAGCTGGATGGAAGTATCGGGGTTAGGTGAAGAGAGGGGAAGGTGGTGGAAACCGCAAGAGGTGGCAAAGCTACTGAGATCATCGTTCATGGAGGAAAGGCACAGAAATGGGTCGTCAGGGGAAATGACAGAAGAGAAAGTAAAAAGATGGTCAAAAAATGAAGAGCCCAAGAATGGCGCTGAAGAAGGATCAGATGAAAAAGGCGGAGTGGATACGGAGGGGATGTACTCCGAGGGTTGGGCGGATGATGATAGGTACAAGAGAGGAGTAGCAGATTCGGACATTTCAACATCAGGGGGAGGGATGTCAATGGTGGCTGGAGGATCCTCGAGTAAACTCGACGCGTATTGAGCAAGGATGGGCAAGGCGGATTGATTCTGGTCCACTTCATACTCGCGAATGACCTCTAAAGAGGCGCGGTAATGCGTGAGGTGGGGACAATGGTGAGAATAATGGCCATGGACACCACATAAAGTGCATGGTTTGTTGGTACGAAGGGCCTTTGGGTTCTAGGTTAAGGGTGCGGAGGAAACAAAGGTTTTCGGGGCTTACGCTTCAGGGAACGCGACTTTGACCATGGGTTGGATACGGGGCAACTCAAGACAAGTATCGGTGGCGTGACCGGTAGCATCACACAAAGCGCAAGGCTTGGTGGGTGGAGGGGGAGTAGGATCGGGAGCGGTGGATTTATCTTTGGATGCCCCCCTGCGAGTTTTTCTTTTCTTACCCGTAGCAGTCTCAGCATGAGGAGGGTCGTGCGACGGGGCTAGAGGTACCGTAGCGGTGGGAGGAGCAACAAGAATTGGTTGAACTGGTGTCACAAAAATGTATGGTTTAGGGTGGCCAGGAGGGGTTTCGGTTGGAGGAGTAAGATACCATATCGGTATGCCCAAAGTTAAATTAGGTAGGGAAAGGGTGGCCATGAGAGGAACCGAATAGACGCCAGCGGGAGGGCCAAGGAAAGGGATTTGACCGGCGGAGTAATGGCCAGGAGGGATGGTTCCTAAATGGGGGAGGCCGGAGGGAACCGAGGTGGGAGGATAAGGAGGTTCCAGGGTGTGAGGGGGAGGTGAAGGACCCAGTGGGAGAGTTTGAAACAGTTGAGGCGAAGGGCTAGGAGCAGGGTGAGTCAGATGAGGAGGAGGTTGCTGACTAGCCGGAGCAGGTTGCGGGGGGGCAGCCTGAGACGATTGCATCATGCAAACATTTGTCGAGCTAGGGTCAGAGATAGGAGGGAGGGGGGATCTGGGAAGGTGCCAAGCAAAGAGGAGTCTTTGTAGACGCCAGGGGAGACACTGGTCAAAGAATTGATAATTTGCTTATTGGTGACAGTAGAGATGGTGGACTCAGGTGAGGTCTGAGATTTAGGTTTATGATACGACAACTGGGCAATGGTGATGATCTTGCCATTATGAGGGAAAAACATCTTGCGGTGGACTGCGGATGGGATGGCAGACATGGCATAGGTGTAACTATGCCCTAAAAGGATGTTGTAGTCGAGAGGGGCATCGATAACTTCAACGTCGACACAGACAGTCTTACCAGCAAGGGTGATAGGGTAGTTATGAAAAAGACCAATGGGTTGGGAGGCTTGGCCATCCCACACACGGAGGGTGATGGTGGAAGGGTCCAGCTCAGGGGATCCGAGTTATTTCCAAACCGAAGCAGACATTACACAGGTAGATGCCCCTTCATCAATAATACAACGAGCGACATTGGCATTTCGGATTTTGACTGGGATTTGGAAAGCAAATGAAGGAGGAAGAGGGGGATGGTCGGACTGACGAGCGTCGAAAATAATTAATAGGTCATCAGCAGGATCTACAACACCCATGGCAGATAGTAGAGCTTTCTTTTGAGAAGGACACGACTGGAGGAGTTCCAGTGTTGAAATGGCGGCTGGAGATTTTGCCAGATCATCTACTATGCTGTAGGAATGGGCAGCTTGACCAAAGGCAGCATTTCGGCGTAATGGACCCTTAGGAATTTTTGGGTGTACCTCAACTTTGGGTGGAGGGATTTGTAAGGGACCATTGGGTGTCGATACAGGCTCTATAGAAGTTGAGGATGGGGACTCGGAGACAGATGGTACGGGAGGCGGGGAGTATTGACGAGACCGGGTTTGAAGGTTAAGGTCAACAGTGAGAGGTTGGTCAGAGGACATCATAAGAATCTGGTAATCAGAAGAACCAGAAGGAGAAGGTTGAGTGGATGCTGGGGCATGAGGGGATTGAGTAGCCACAAATCCTTGTTGAGGGAAAGGATCAGTAAATACAGCGGGCTGAGAGGTAGAAGTAATGGGGGGGACAGGGGGAGAGGAGTGTTGTCCCCGAATGGTGGCCTGAGACTCCCACATCTATTGCATCTGTGGTAAGACGGGACAATCATGAGTGTAGTGACCGAAAACACCGCAACATGAACATGGCTTATTTGTGCAAAGCGGCCTGTCCTGCTTAGGTTGGGAGCGCTGGTGCTAGGTAGTGGTGTTAGGGTCAATACTAGAAGGATTGGGTCCCCGATTACCAGAGGAAAATGGATTGCCTCTCCTCCGCCGTTGAGAAGGAGGAGGAGCAGTCGCACCGTGTTGCGCAAATACGTGCCCTGGAGGGGGTAGTAAGTGCAGTGTGGGGGTGGAGGAGGCGAGGGAGCGGGAGGTCCAAATGTCGGAGGAGCTGGGACACTAGGCTGCAGATAAGGGTAAGGGTGAGAATGGGAAATATTGAGGTAAGAAGGAGAGTGGGCAAAAGGAGGAGGCATGCCAAATCCTGGATACATGTTACCGGGATGGGGAAAGGTGCTGGAGGTGCTGGCCTCGCCGGGAGGAAAACCATAGGGCATAAGAGGTTGAGCGGAGGTATGAGACATGGCTCCGATGATACCGTTGGTAGAGTGAGAGGTCTCAGAGGCGTGAGTGCCCCCGGGCTTGGGGAGATCAGGAAGGACAGTATAAACATAACCAGACTGGGCATAGATAAGGTCATATTTTAAGGCGATTTGAAGGGAGGCTTCTTCGGTTTGGGGGAAATGGGAGGTGACATCTTTGCCAATGGTAGGTAAGAGAGAGCGAAGGAACCAATCCATGTAAACTCTATCTTCAAAGGGGGGAGCACGGCATAAGCTTCGTCTTCGACGCCACTCCTGGACATGAGCGGAGAGACGCGTTGAAGAGGATTGATGAAAGGAGGTAAATAGTTCAGTGCTAGTGTCGTATCAGAGAGGGAGCTGGAAATAAGACAAAAAGGCTTGGGAAATGGTTGCAAAAGTGGTATGGGAAGAGGTGGCTTGATCAACATACCATTTGGATGCTTCACCGGTAAGGGTGTGTTGGAATAAACGAAGATGAATGGAGTCATCGGTGATGGAATTAGAGGAGCACCACATGTGGAAAGATCGGATATGATTGGAGGGATCTTCACTAGCAAGGCCTTCGAACTTGGGAATGTCGGAGGGGAGCTTGGTCGGCATAGCAGGCCAACTAACATCGTGGTGGATAGGATCATTAATAATCTGATTGAAGTCGGGGAGACTGAGGTTGGCCATATATGGAAGTAATGGGCCTGTCGAGGTAGGTCCCATAGTGGTTCCACTGGAAGCGAACCCAGCAGTAGAACTGGGGTTAGGGCTAGGTCCAGAACTAGACATGGTGGAGGTAAAGGGGGGAGAACCAGAAGGACGGGGAGAACCCGAACAATCAGAGGAAGAGTCAGAGTGCAGACTCGGGGGAGGACTTACTCGATGACGATGGGAAGGAGGAAGTCGACCAACCAGAAACTGAGGGTGAAGGCCAAGAAGTCGTAGGGATAAATGCCTTGGAGGCGCAATGATGACGGGAAGAAGAAGGACCGACCAAGGTAGCAAGGTGCAAAAGCAAGACGCGACAAGGGCAAGGAGGTGCAGTGTCGATTAATTTTAGAGTCTTTGCCAGGCGGTGTTAACCAGGCTCTTCTTCACTTAAGGTCAGTGTGTGGCATGCGTTAATTTTAATTGATTAAACCCAGACGTTTTGAGCGTAAAAGAAAAAGTGTGCTGCGGAATGGAAAAGAAATCTGCAGTAAATAAGACTGAAAGAACAGAAAATTAGCAACTAAAAAGGCAGCAATCGAACCCAAGAAGGTGGGTTTCTCAAAACTAGTCTAGAAGGGGCAGAGCATGCTAACAAGAGACCAATAGATCTAAGATCCGGAGGGACTGGGATCTAATGGAGAAATCTGCTGGAAAGTGGTGCAGAAAGCAGCAAAGAGGCAGGGGCAAGGTTGCTGCTAGAAAATAGGAGATCAGCTAAAAAGAGGGGGTCAAAGGGGTGACCCTAGAGATGAACCCAAAAAAAGTGAAAGGCAGTGTATAGAAAGGGAATAAAAGCTGACCTGTGAGGATCTGAATAGGAGGTATCAGATCTGAAATAAGGCTGAAACTTCTGGAAATGCAGACGTCTGAAAACAACAACAAATTCTCCCACAAAAAGTGGAGGGAACTGAAGCCCTAAGGGGCAAGAGTCCCACTTAGGTGAGTGAAATAGATCAGCAACAAGTCTGAACAGGTGGAGACAGAGGCTGGAAAACCCTGACAGAAGCTTCAACGAAACCCAGAAAAAGTGCTGGCAGATTGCAGAAAAAATTGCAGGTCGCAGATTTGGGCTTGTTTTCAGGCCAGGTCACAGATTTATGGCAGAAAAGTGTGACCTCAAGGCCAGGTCGCACTTTTTGGGCCGATAAGTGCGACCTGCAGATCCGGGTCTGGCGGCGGCAGATTTCAGAAAATTTGGTCGTCTCAGCAGCGGCTGATGTTGGTCACCTGTGAAAAAAGGCCAGAAACACACAAAAGTTAGAAATTTGAATGTTTGAGGGTTTTAGAGGGGAAAATAGCTTAAAAATGGGAAAAAATAAAAAATGGAAGAGAAACCTTAGGGTCTGAAACAGCTGGATATGCAGGAAGATAGAAAACGACAGTGGTCGCAAAAGAAAACCCGTGTGGAGTCACCAATTGTTAGTATGATTCTTTCGTCGTAAAGATCACTTTAGCTATGCATATCAAGTAGCCCTAACATCAAGTATGGCTACAAAATATCTTTAAGTTTGCTGCATAAAATTAGATCTAAGCATAAAAGATATTAAGCAGATAAAATGTAAAATGGCTCCATGCATCCAATGAACAGGACAAGAACAATGTATAAAAAGAATCTTATATTATATTAAAGAATGGGGCACCTGAGAGGAAAACAAGAAAGGTTTTTTCCAGTTCTCCTTAGTGGGATGGGTTCTTGAAAGTCCTCAGTGTTTCAGATCTAAAATTCCTCTCTTTGGTTAATGTGGAAAACCCTAACAAACATGGAACTCAATGGGAGTTCAAAATGCAAACAAATGAAATTGGTGACCAAGAGTAGATCTAGTGTGATCCAATGCAATGGAGGTGACTAATGAATGCGGAAAACCCTTCTATTTATAACAAAATATTGGGGTGTTCTAGAACTTGGTGCATGAATAAAATATTATTAATCACATTCTAGAATCACCCTTTAGGAATATTTTATTATATTTGTTGGAGGGAAAAGGGTTTTGACTTGGGTCAATTCCTTTATTTATAAATAACAAATAAATAAATGATTTATTTATTATTTAAGGGAAATGAGGGGAATATAATTAAATAAATAATGGTTTCTTTAATTATTTAAAAATGATTTAGTCAAATTTAACTAGGAATAGTATTTAAATAGTGATTTAAATAACTTATTCTTAGGAAATAATTAAATAAATAATGATTTATTTAATTGATTACCTTGTTTTGGGTTAAATATGACCAATAAATGTAAACAAATGTGGTGAAAGTGATTTTACTTGGGGTAAAATTAGTCTTACATGGTGTCCTTGGGTTCATCTAACGATAATGGGTTAGATGACCAAAAAATGGTGTAACAATAGTAGAGCCTTTTAAAGGCTTAATGGGTGTTGAATTATTTTTAGGGGCCATTTTAGAATCTAATACTGATATATATTCTACAATATTCCCTTGGAATCAATTCAACTTGATTCTTCAAACAAGTCTTATGCAATTCGGGAAAAAAAATATACACACCTTTTACTTGCTTTTGAGGAGCTCTATACTGAAATTGAATTATCTCTGTAATTGTAGATCCTCAATATCTGAAATTTATCCTTTTAGTATCCTTCTAAAGCTTCTTTCAAATGTCACAGGTCTGACCTGATTTGGATTCTTCAAGGCAAAGTTATGTCCAATCTCCCATAATGACCCAATTATGGACTGGTTCAGTAGAGCTAACTTGTACGACTTGCCACGTGTCACTGTTTCCTCTTTTGGCTCTAAAATTGATAGCCAAGAAACTACAGTCCGTGTAATTATAGCCAATTTTTACAGCATTCCAATCTGATGCTCAAAGAGAGAGCTATGAATATTTTCGCACGATAACCTCTTTCAGATGAAATTCGGGAGCCTGAAAAAGACCTAACTTCCACAGATCATATCTCAAAAAATATGGCGAACCAAGATCTAAAATTATGTGACGATGTTCCTCAAGATTTTGGCTTCGCTCTCTAAAACTTTCAGTTTCTAAAACTTCATAGAAAAAAAATTATAGCGCAAATTCTGCGATGACCTGTTTAGGTTAAATTCAGGAGCCTGCAAAAAGCCCAAACTTCCACAGATCATATCTCTGAAAATATTGCGAACCAAGCTCTAAAATTTTGTGAAAATTTTCCTCAGGATTTCGGCTTCACAGTCTAAAAATTTCAGCTTCTGAAACTTCGTAGAAAAAAGGTTATAGCAAAAATTCCACGATGACCGGTTTGGAGAGGTGAAAACCCTAGAATCCAAAGCTATGATACCAAATGTTGTGAAACTAGCTCCAAAGATAGAAGAAAAGAGATATCAACGCCTTAGAAATAAACCACTTCGAGGGGTCAATCTCCAATACATTACATGAATGAAAAATTCTTGGATGATACAAATTACAAAACCTCCTTTCTATATATAGGAGTCCATGGGGCCACAATGTAATCCTAGCCGACCTAACAATAATAATTTAAGGGCACAATAATAACAATATGGGGGTTACAAGGGTACAATAATAACAATAAGGGGGTTACACTAACAACAATAAGGGATTATACTGTTAATATAGGGACCTAACATTTATTTATCTATTGTCATGTTTTGTAGCTCATATCTTCCTGTCCTCATCCATATTTAAACATTTAGTTAGTTTATAATAGTTTTATTTATGCAATTATATAGTTGTAATTTAGTTTTCACATAGCCTACTATGACAATCCTTTGATATCTCATAGCATCCAAAAAATTCAAACATGGTTACAAGGAAAAAATATGTATGGATCTACTATCCCAAATAATGTGAGGTCTAATTGGGACCCCATATCAAAGGTAAACCTTTTTATTGTTGTTGGATAAATTGTCCTTATCATCAGGTCCTAATGGTTACAATCGTTGGGAACAATGGCCCTTAATTTTCAAGATAATTTCATGAGATTTTCCTCACAAGGAAAGGAAATTGAGCTTAAAGGTATCCAAGGGAAACCATATAAAGTGATAAGATCTAATAGCATGAAAAAATTACTAAAAAAGGAACACCATGGCGTAATTACATAATTGTGTGCATTCATATTCTCAAACTTCTATATCCTCTCCTCTAGTGTATCTCCAGAATATTATAAACAATAATTCCAAGTTTGGAGGGATGCCCAAGGGCCTTCCACCTACTCAAGGTCATAACCATGCCATTTATTTGTAACTTGGAAGTGTACCACCTCACATTATACTTTACAGGTATCCATATGGATAGAAGAGTGAAATTTAGTATCTAATTCAATAAAGGTTAGAGGCTAGCATCATTAAACCTAGCCAAAGTTCTTTCTCTTCACTAGTAGCGATGGTTACAAAAAAGGGTGGTGCATGGAATATGTGTACAAATTATAGACAACTCAAAAAATGACCATCAAAGATAAGTTTCCCATTCCTATAATTGATGAATTATTAGATGAATTGCACAGATCAATTTTCTTTACTAAGTTGAATCTCTATTCGGGATATAATCAAAGCAAGATGAGACAAGAAGACATTCTGAAAATGGATTTTAGAACACATGAAGGTAATCATGAGTTTTGGCTATTCCATTTGGAATTTCTAACTTACCTTTGACATTTCAAATTTTAATGCATTCTATTTTAGAACCATTCCTTACAAATTTTGTGTTAGTATTTTTTTATGACATACTAATCTATATAAAATCTTGGGAAGAGCATGTGAAACATGTTGACAAGGTCTTAAAATTAGTTTGAAACAAAATCAGGCTGTGTGAAAACTAAAGTAAAACTATATAATTGCATAAATAAAACTATTATAAACTAACTAAATGTTTAAATATGGATGAGGATAGGAATATATGAGCTACTAAACATGACAATAGATAAATCAAGAAAATAGTTTGTCAATTTAATGTAAGTACAATTTTAACCTACTAGAGAAAATAAATAATATTCAATATATGTTCTTAATAAGTACTCACTGAAGAAAGTGATAGTAAAGAAAAATAATGATGTGAGAAATAATTATCTAGTTAACATAATAGTTTGTTATCTAATAGTAATAAATCTCACAGAATGTATAGATAGATTAAACTACCTGAGATTAGTTTGAAACAAAATCATAGTGTATGCTACATCACAATTCTAGTAGTGACCTTCTCAGGATTCTCAATATTATTAATCAATATATACAAAAAAACACTAGCTTCCTAGGTCCTATCTTTTAAAATCCGAAACATTATACTAAATACAAATGTTTAAAAGTAAATAAGTTCAGAAATCCAACAATATTTATCTTACAAAAAAGGGTGGTGCATGGAATATGTGTACAAATTATAGACAACTCAAAAAGATGACCATCAAAGATAAGTTTCCTATTCCTATTATTGATGAATTATTGTATGAATTTCATGGACCAATTTTCTTTACTAAGTTTAATCTCTATTCGGGATATAATCAAAGCAAGAGGAGACAAGAAGACATTCCCAAAATGGATTTTAGAACACATGAAGGTAATCATGAGTTTTGCTATGCCATTTGGAATTTCTAACTCACCTTCGACATTTCAAAGCTTAATGCATTCTATTTTATAACCATTCCTTACAAATTTTTTGTTAGTATTTTTTTATGACATACTAACCTATATGAAATCTTGGGAAGAGCATGTGAAACATGTTGACAGGGTCTTAAAATTACAAAAAGAGAAACAACTATATGCAAAGCCTTCCAAGTGTGCCTTTGGGGTTCGAGAAGTGGAACACTCTGGTCATGTTAGATCTCATGAAGGTTTAAAATTAGACCCTATCAAAATCAAAGATATGGAGGAGTGGCCAATCCCCAAAACCTTAAAGAAACTTAGAGGATTCTTAGGATTGATAGGATATTATTGCAATTTTTTCAATATTTATGGTCAAATAACATCACCTCTAACCACATTATTAAATAAGGAATAATTTTCTTGGACTCAACAAGCAACCAAAGCCATTGAAAAACTCAAGGAGGATATGTGTACAACTCCTATCTTGGCCACACTTGACTTCAAAAAATCCTTGGTTGTGGAGTGTGATTCCTTGGGCCATGGAATTAGTGCAGTTTTAGTACAAGAAGGAGGGCCACTAGCCTTTGATATAAAAAAAATTAAAGGAAATAACTTGATAAAACCCATTTAAGAGAAAGAAATGTTGACCATACTATATGTAGTTAAAAATGGAACCCTTACCTAATAGGAAGACACTTCAAAGTAAGAAAATATCATGATAGTTTGAAGTACTGTTTGGAGAAATGAATGCCAATGATTATATTGAGAAGATAAATAAAAATGGGTTACAAATATGCTAGGTTATGATTTGAAGTTGTCTAAAAAAAGGAAAAACAAAATATGGTGGCAGATGCACTTTCAAGGAAAGAAGAGGAAACTGGGGGTTTACTATATTCTATTACTATTCCACAGTATAATTGGGTGGGAGAAATAAGGACATAATGGAAGAAACATTAGAAGGTATGTAAAATCATTCAAAAAATACAATAAGACCCAAGTGAATTAGATATTTTTTTGTGGAAGAATGATCTATTGTGGTATCAAGATTGCCTATATTTATGTGAGGATTTTGAACTCAAAGAAAATGTACTTTGAGAATTTCGCACTTCTCCTATAGGAGGAAATTCAATATTTTTGAAAATTAACCATAGGGTCAATAAGGATTTTTTCTGAGAAAGTATTAAATATATTAATCAAAATTTTGTGGCAGAGTGTTTGGTTCTCTATCAGAATAAGGGAGATACAATCAAAACCTCAAGTCTCCTACAACCATTATACATACCAAGTCAAAGTTGGGAAGAAGTTTCTATGGATTTTATTACAATTTTAATCAAATATGAAGGAAATAGTGTCATTATGGTAGTGGTTTTGACTAAAAAAACACATTTTGGCTCTCTTTCTCATCCTTTTAAAGCAAGTATACTGGTAGAAACATTCATGGAAATAATCCAAAATCCACTGTAATATCCCAAAAGGGAGAATGCAGTAATACCGAAACACAATATAAGAACTACAAAAAAGTAAAAAATAAATCTATATACACATCAAAATGCACAGAAATAGCTGAGCCATTTTATTATATTGGAGGTGAAAGAGCAAGTACAACAGTGATCAAAATATGAGACACTCAAGCCACAAGGGTGGCCTAGAATGATCCTGCAATGATTTACAAATAGGGACTGCGTAAATACTGATCTGTTGGAAGGTAAACTGCGCTGTCCCTACTGCAAATGTTCGGACTGTAACTTCCTGAAAGATAAAAAGTCAGATCTAGGCAGATTGGGAGCTTTGATGATGCTGAAATTGTAGATTTGGGCTCAATGATGGATTTCCAAGATAACCCAGAAAGGGTTCTCAGTTCTGTAATTCTAAGAAAACCACTCTCTTAGGGATTCACATATATGCTGCAAGGAATGCAGATCTAAAGCTAGATCTGATGATATGATGGCTGCAATGGCGCACAATCATATCTATGCAAGAAGGGCTGATCCCTTTACTAGATCCTTGGGCTATAAACTCAATATCTAGCTCCTCCAATCTCGTCCACTAAAAATAGCTGCTGTAGGAACAACATCTTCAGAAAACTGTGCTGTTAGAGAGGGAGGCTCAATAGCCTGCTGCTAGATATGTTAAATCAGCTCCTGAATGATGGAAACAATAGATCCAATGTGAGGAGATGACCCCTCACAGGATTTCCAGCTGAAATACTAGAAAATTCCTTCCTCCAATAGATCTACAGGACTGAATTGTGCAATCCTTGAAGGGACTGCAGCTGCATGGAGGTAAAACCCAATGGCATGAATCCTGGATGTAGATATGTTTCTCCTGAAAGGCTGAATGTGAAGACAAAAGTGGTAGGATGAATCCTCCACTAGTTTCGTAACTGAATGATAGAAACAACCTCTTGAATATGGCACCAATGCTTGATAAGGAATGAAGAACAATCCTCTTTCCAGAGCAACTCAAAGAAAGAGGTGGGATTCATGCTCAGGAACACTATGTGCTAAACAACACTGCAAACTCTGCTAAACAACCCAAGCCTGCATAGAAATGTCCTAAGACAAATCTAGATCTAAACAGATCAAGAAATGAATAATCCAAATCATGCCTTCCATTGTGCCTGTTGAGATCCAAGAATGTTCTTTCTTCCACCACATCCCACTCCATTTCTTTTGTCCATTGTTAATTTCAGGCTCAAATGATCAATAGAATTAGTTAAAATTTCTTTAAGAATGAATATCATGACTAAATTGCTATGTTTTTATGATTTTGTCATTGTAGTACTTTTTGAACTAGATCTAGCTGCAGAATGCAGACATTCTGTAGCTAGTGGCCGATTCTGCAGCTGTCCTTATGTCTATGCAGGTTCCAGGTGTCATCTTGGAGAAAAACACATATGGGCATATTCCACATCATCTCCTTATCATTTTTTTCTCTCCACGAAGTTTGAACGGAATCCTGTAGGCGGTTATGCACGTGGGAACTCAAATTAGGAGGTAGACTCCTAACAGGATAAGGACAATCTAGATGTCCTAAATCAGATTATGAGACCACCTTCAGAGTTCTAGTTTGATTCTAATTAGGAAAGACAATTATTCCTATGTTATCTCAGATACCATTATGTAATTTTGTTATAAATATGCTCGGGAAACCGAGGGACAAAGGTTAGATTTTGTGTTTTACTGCTAGATTTCAGAAGTCCAAAAAAACTCTGTTTTGAAGAAGTTTCTCTTTTAATGTAAGAAGTATCATTCTCTTGAAAGCGTTGAGTCAATATTAAAGTAGATTTTGTGCTACTCTGGTGGTAGAGGGCCCCTGCCTCCTGAGCAGCCTTGTTTATACAGTTTAGATAAGTATTTTAGTCTCATTTTCATTTCTAGCTTAAGTAGATTTCTGAAGTTTATGTTCATAGCTGTTTACATTAATTATCACAGCTAAAATTACTCTAATAAACTCTTCCAAAATATCATTACGATGAATAAGGCATAGCTGTGGTATTGTAGGTTTTAGTTGCATTTCCTTTCGTTAATTATCACAGTTAGAATTACTCTAATAAACTCTTCCAAAACATCATCATGATGAATAAGGCATAACTATGGTATTGTAGGTTTTAGTTGCTTGTTTACACTAAGTATCACAGCCGGTCTTACTCCTACAAACTCTTCCAAAACATCATTAACAATGAATAAGAAACAGCTGTGGTATCTTATATTTTAATTGTATTTTCTTTCAGTCTTATGTTTATGTTCAATTGCATTGAATGATACAGCCATACTTGTTTCACAAACTCTTCCAAAATATCATTCATATTAAATGAGATGGGATGTAGAATTCCTTAGGTTAGTTGCATGTTAATTTAGTTACAGCACTCCGGAGGTAGATTGCATTTAGTTCAGCTCTGTCACTACATTTCAGTTTGATAATGACATTTTAGTTTAACACTGTTCACTGTACTCCAAGTAGACTAGTAGCACTCCAGTTTAGTCTTAGCTCATTGAATTAACATTCCAGTTTAGTTGCTATCCATTGCATTTTAAATTGTATTAGTTGCTAAATTTAAGTACCACGATCTTCATTATTTACAAAAAATTCTTTTGTTCCAACCTCATATTAATACATAATCATTTGGATAGAAGTTAGTATCAGTCTAAGGCCTGGAGTATTTTGCAACCTTTTTACCATTTCACAGACATGTTTTTTTTCTCAAAGACTATTCCAAAAAGGAGATCTATAACTTTTGAGTGAGGCCTGGTGGTGTTAAATTGAGTTGCAGAACAGAATTAGAAGCTAGTGTAGAGTAGAAATATTATTGTGCTACAAATGTTCTTCTCCAAATATATTCCAATAAACCTTTAAACATGGATGAGATGTTGTAACATTGTAAGTTGATTGTTTGATTGTTTAATTAGGAGAACTTCATTTATACTTAACTTGTCCATTTCTCAAGCTCTTCCAACACATCTTTAATGAATGAATTGGATAAGTTTAAGCTCATGTTGTGATTTATTTCCTTGAAGTCATTATCAAGATTTGCATTTGTTGTTTGCTAGCCATAGTTTAGGCTTTGTTCTGTTTTAGTATTTGCATTTGTTATTTGCCATCCATAGTTTAGGCCAATAGCTTCTTTTCACCAGCATTTAGTTCTTTCCCTTTTCAAACATAAAACCATAAAACCAAAAACATCAGAAAACACTAAACACAACGTAGTGAGAAACAAATACCTAGGCACATATAGTGCACCACACTTCAACAGTTTACCAACCCTGGTTGACAATTAATGAACTCAATTTAGGAACACTAGGTTGAGCACAAACATTTTTGCGCCGTTGCCGGGGAAGTGTAACTAGGTAGCCTTGTTTCTTAACTCCCAAAAACAATTTTATGCGTAGAGAGAGAGACTCAAGGGGTAGATTTATAAGAAGCAGAAGCTTGATTCCTAGAACACCACTTGTTTCACCTAGACCAAGAGCCAGCACACCTCCAACTCAGACCCACATTCCATCCTTTATTGATCCAAGAATTCTAGAAGACTTAAGATCAGATATTCCATTAGAAATACCTTCCACTTCATCCACTAAACCTGTCTTAGGAGAAGATTCAAGGATCCCTGCTAGAGACAAACTTTTCCACTTCCACAGGAGAATCAACTATGGCAGAAGAATGGGGAGGAGGAGTATTTAATGGATAACACACATTATGTGGAGGGAGTAGAGGTAGAGGTAGAGGAGAAGGAGGTAGATGAAGAGGTAGAAGAGAAATGGGAAGCTCTTTTGGGTTTCCTATAGTAGATGAAGAAACCAATACAACTGTGAAAAACATTTCACCCTCTGTCCTTCCAAACTTCTATGGACTTAAAACTGAAGATCCTGAAACCTTCCCATTTGAATTTGAAGTCCTGTGTAGAACTTATGACTACTTACAAGATGCTCAAAAACTTAAACTATTTCCTTCAACATTGAAAGGAGCAGCATTGAAGTGGTTTATGAGTTTGATCAACAGTTCTATTAGGACATCGGAAGATATGAAACAAGCATTTCTAGAGAGGTATTTGGATTATTGTATGCCAATCAATCATAAGGAGGAAGTGTTTAAGATGTTACAAAAAGAAGATGAAAATCTAGAAGATTTGTTGGAGAGATTTCATTACAACATCAAAAGAGAAAAAATGGAAAACTTAGACCAAGACACCTTAAAAGCTCTCTTGTTGAAAAAAAATTAGGGATGAATGGTTGGATATCCTTAACATGATGGGAAAAGGGGATATATCTCAGCTCACATTACCTAAAATATCTGAGTTATGTATCAACCTTTCAAGAGGAAAATCCAAAACTGTAAAAGGCCCAAGAGACCCTGCTCTTGCAAGGGCAAGTAAGTCTGCTTCTGGGACAGTAAGTAGGGCAGAGATAGGGCATATGCTTGATGATTTCAAATCTGATATCTTAGGGAGTCTTAGTGAACAAATAGACACCCTTAAGTTACAAAACAAGCAAAAAGCTGAATCTGATGCCTTAGCAATCTTTTGTCCCAAATGTACAAAGAAGCATGCCTTGAGAGAGTGTCCATTGGATGCAAAAGTTGTAGAGACTTGTGTAATTTGTTCAGAAAAACATGAGACCAAGAGTTGTCCTTCACTTCCTGGTCTTAAAGCTGTCTTCCAAGAGGAAACTTCTGCAAATTCCACACAATCTCTTAATTTTGTCTCTAGAAGGCCTTGGCAAGGACCTCAACCACAAGGATTTCATGATCATATGTATAGTCAACCTCCACCAAATTGGAATTCTTGGCAGCAACCTTGGCCCCAATTTCAAAATCAATCTCAAGCTTGGGTACAAGGTTCACAAAATCCCTATGGAAGATACTCTCAGTACTATCAATATCCACCATCCTATCCGCCATATTCACATTTCCCTCCTCAACAAAATCCTCAACCAAATCCTCAAAATCTACAACATCAAAATCAACCACTTCCATTACCATTTCCTCAGAAAACAAACCAGCTACCTGCTCGACCCATACCAAACCCCAACAATAGAAATCCTCAGAACACATACATGATAGAAGGCCAACAGTTTCCAACTTATTTAATTACTCCTCTAGACCTTAGTGATGTTCAACTTAGGTCTGGAAGAATACTTGAAAAGAGGAAACCTTCTGTGATCATACAAGAACAAGACAACTTTTAGGAAGATTCTCTACAGGTGAATAAAAGTCTTGAAGAAGACACATATTTTCAGGACCCAAACATTGAAAAATCAAACCAAAAAGAACCAATAACTTCAACTCCTGTATTAGAGCAGCCATCAACATCCATTCCTACACCTCCCTTTCCAGAAAGATTACAAATTGATAGAGGTGTAGAAAAACAAATTATGGTGCCTAATTATGATTTCCTAGATGAGCTGAGAAATGTTTGCATTAAGATTCCATTATTACAAGCCATCAAGGAAATTCCAATTTTAGCAAAGACAATGAAGGAGTTGAGTATGATGAAAACAAGAAAAAGAATAAGAGAGAGAAAGAAAATTAAACTGGCAGGAAAAATAGCAGATATCATGATGGGTAAGATTGCTATTCCAAAGTATCTAGACCCAGGAAATCCAGTTGTTAAAATTCACATCAATGGAATTGAGATCCAAAACACACTCATTGATTTAGGAGCAGCAATCAATATCATGAGTAGAAAAATCATGGATAAACTGAAACTTCCTAATCTTCTCTTTACACCCACATTATTACAATTAGCAGACAGGTCTGTGATCAAACCTGATGGGGTAATAGAAGATATTCCAGTGTCCCTAGATTCCTGGGAGTACCCTGTGGATTTTATGATCCTAACTCCTAAGAATAATCTAGGAGGACACCCAATTATATTGGGAAGACCTTGGTTAGCTACAGCTGATGCTTTCATTAGTTGTAGATCCGGTGATATGTACATCTCTGATGGTAGTTCAACTAATAAATTCACTTTGTATCCTCCAGCAAGGACAATTACAGATTTAGATGATACTCAATGGATAGAGGATGAAGAAGACTTACAACCTCTCTTCACAATTTCAGAAATTAGTGAAGATAGTCAAATTTTGAATACTTTAGAAAACTTTGAATCCTCTTCGGAACATAAACATGAAAAATTTCAAGAAGAATCCAACATTGAGTTTTTTTCATCAAGGAAGATGTCTCTCTATTCCATGGATAAATTTGGCAGCTCTACAATTGAGATATTTCCAGGCAAAACTTTAAACATAAACAAGAACCTAGAGAAATCTCAACAAGAAGAGCTAGTCAAGATATTACAGAGACATTCTTCTGCATATGCATGGGAGTACACTGATATGAAAGGGATAAGCCCCAAGACTTGCACTCATCACATCTTCATAGAGGAAAATTGTAAACCAATCAGACAACCTCAAATACGGATGAATCCAAATCTTAGGGAGATTGTTAAAGAAGAATTGCAGAAATTGTTGAATGTCAACTTTATCTATCCTATTTCAGATAGTCAGTGGGTTTCTCCTTTGGTAATTGTGCCAAAGAAAAATGGTAAATGGAGGGTATGTATTGACTACCTAGAATTAAACAAAGCTACTCTTAAAGACCATTTTCCCTTACCTTTCATAGATCAAGTGTTAGATACATTAGCTGGCAAAAAGTACTTCTCATTTCTAGATGGGTTTAGTGGTTACAATCAAATTCAAGTAGCACTTGAGGACCAAGACAAAACCAAATTTACCTGTCATTGGGGTACCTATGCTTACCGAGTATTGCCATTTGGATTATGCAATGCACCTGTAACATTTCAAAGGGCAGTATTAGGAATTTTTTCAGATATAATACATGATTGTGTAGAAGTATATATGGATGATTTCACAGTTTATGGAAACACATTTGAAGAAGCGTTAGCAAACTTGGAAAAAGTTTTAGAGAGATGTAAAGAAGCAAATCTTTCACTTAGTCATGAAAAGTGTTTTATGATGTTTTTAGAAGGAATTGTTTTAGGACATCACATTTCAGGGGATGGGATTAGAGTTGATGAGTCAAAAGTTGAAGTCATCTCTAACTTATCTATTCCAAGTTGTCAAAAAGATGTTAGGAGTTTTCTTGGATTTACAGGATATTATCGAAGATTTATAGAAAAATTCACTAAGATAGCATCTCCACTCTTCAAATTACTTACCAAAGACTGTGAATTCAAATGGAATTCTGATTTCCAGTTAGCCTTTGAGACCCTGAAAACAAAAATTTCTGAAGCACCTATTTTAAGGGGACCTAACTGGAAGTTACCTTTTCATATTTCAACAGATGCCTCAGATATAGCTCTAGGAGCAATATTGGGACAAAAAGACCTGATTCCTTATGCGATCTATTATACCAGTAAAAATTTGACTCCTGCAGATTTAAACTATACTGTAACTGAAAAAGAGTTTTTAGCTGTTGTTCATGCCATAAACAAATTCAGACACTATATAACATGCTATGAAACTTTTGTTCACACAAATCATTCTGCAATTAGATATCTAATGAATAAATCAATCACTAATGGCAGAGTCATAAGATGGTTATTTCTTTTACAAGAATTCAACATTACCATTCTAGATAGGCCTGGAAAACAAAACACAGTAGCTGATTTCCTATCTAGACTCCAAAACATCAAAGATGACACTCCAGTTGAAGATCAATTTCCTAATGAATATCTTTTTTCAATTTCTACCCAAACTCCTTGGTTTGCTGACATTGCTAATTATTTAGTTTCAGGAAAATTTCCTTCAATAATGAATGCAAGAGATAAAAGAAAAATCATTTATGACAATGCAAAATATTCATGGGTTGATAATGAGTTGTACAAGACAGGTCCAAATTTTATCATTAGGAGATGTGTTCGGGAAGATGAGATGCCTGAGATTCTCAAAGCATGTCATGATGAACCTTGCGGCGGACACTTTGCTGATAAGAGGAAAACCTATAAGATCCTTCATTTAGGATATTATTGGCCATCCCTTTTCAAAGATTCTAAAGAGTATGTCAAAAGGTGTGACAGTTGCCAAAGGGTAGGGAAACCTTCTCCTTCAGGTGAGATGCCATTGTAGCCTCAGGTAAATATTGAACCTTTTGAAAAATGGGCTTTGGATTTTGTAGGACCTATTAGTCCTCCATCAAGACAAAAAATATACATATTAGTTTGCACTGATTATGTTACCAAATGGGTAGAGGCCAAGCCATTACTTTTTGCTACTGAAGCATCTGTAGTTAATTTTCCTTTTTAGGATATTTTTACTCGTTTTGGTGTCCCAAGGGAAATTGTTACAAATCAGGGAGCTCAATTCACATCAAGGCTAGTGGAACAAATGATGGAGAGGTACAGAATCAGACACATAAAATCTACTCCTTATCATCCACAAGAAAATGGCCAAGTAGAATCTACTAATAAGGTCATTGAAGGGATCCTAACAAAGACTGTCCATTTACATAGAAAATATTGGGTAGATAGGCTTCTTGAAGCCTTGTAGGCCTATAGAACTGCATGGAGAAGCACAACAAGCCATACTCCTTATGAACTTGTTTATGGAAAGCAATTTTTGTTTCCCATAGAGTTCCAGATTCAAACTTTCAAAATGGCAGTTCAGTTAGGACTTGATCTATCAGAGGCACAAAAGCATAGATTGAAGTAGATTAATGAATTGGATGAGATCAGACAAGATGTAGTTCAGAAAACAAGTATAGTCCAACAGCAAAGGACTAAATGGCATGACACGTACATCAAGGAGAAAAAATTCAAATAAGGTGACTGGGCTCTCTTGTTTGATTCAAAGTTCAAGGATTTTCAAGGTAAATTTCAAACACATTGGCTTGGGCCATATGAAATTGTGAGAATTTTTGACAATGGAGCAATAAAAATCAGGACAAAGATGAAGAAGAGGTTACTTTTCTTGTGAATGGTCATAGATTGAAGCTGTATCACAAACCACTCTCAAGAGAAGAATTTGTCAAGAAGTTCCAGGAAAACAGTGATGTGAAGTTAATGAAGAAGAATCTTTCTACTTCATCAACTTAATTGAATTTTCTGAAGTCAGATATATTAAAAAAAAGAAAAAGAAAAAAGAAAGTATAAACATGAAAACCAATCACTGATTGGCATGTTTATACAGAAAAGATAGAGTGAAAATCAGAATTTTTCTGACACTCTAACTTTTCCATTTTGTTTTTTTTTTTTTTCTGCAAGCAGCTGTTACAAAATCATAAGTGCAGATCCATTTCACTTATGGTCCATCTCATTTCATCCATTCATATGCCATTTCATTCATTCATCCATACTCCATTTCACTTCATTCATTCATACTTCACTTCATTCCATATTTCATTCATTTCATTCCATACTTCATCCACCTCATTTCCATTCCAGATTAAAGTTTGATGTTTTTCTGCAATTAAATAATACATATCATGAATTGCAGGCCACTTCTCAGACTTCACTCCATTTCATAAGTTGTGATCCATTCCACTCCATTATTCATCTCATTCATACTCCATCCTACCATATTTCATTATTCATTTCATACAACCTTTCATCATACCAGCTTCAAACCATATTCAAAGTTCTCTACAGGTACATTCTGCAGCCAGTCAAACATTCTGCAGCCAGACAGACATTCTGCAGCCAGAGAGCCTGAAAGCACTATCTAGTAATCTGCAACAAAATGATCCTGCATATCCAATAACAAGAAAATTCAAGGGAGTTATGAAGACTCAAAAAGTAATGATTTTCAGTGGAGAACAAAGCATATGAAGATCACAAGAAAATCAAAGCAAAGGAAAAGGTATGAAATTATTATGGTGACATATCATGAAATTTTTTAGCATAAGTTCAGTTATATATTATGAAAAAAGTTGTTTTAATTAATTTTGTTGATCATGCCTAATAAACCCCTTGCAAAAAATTTGGATAAAACTCCTTCTATTCCGCCATTTCAAAACCCATATCCGATCATCATTTAAAAATCTAAATAGTTAAAGTGCTGAAGTGATTGGATTAGTCACGTCACTGAGCATTTAATGATGATTTTTGAATTCGTTACAAAATATCTCCGCTATCTTTCCTTCTGTGATATATTTCAACTCATATGCATCATTCTCACCTCATTATATTCATTCCGTAACCACTCCTTATCACTTTTTCCCGTAGCCAACTTTTAACCATTTCGGTCTGGGAGACAGAGGCATCTATGTAACAACCATTGTCACCATGAACAGAGGAAACATTTGTGGGGAAAAAACAACTTGTTAACGACCATTCTCACCGTGAGCATGAATTGAAGATTGAAGAAGAAGTTATGGGCCTCATCGTGAGAACTGAACCAGTTGACACTAAGTATTTGGAAGGCTATCCCCAAATCAGATAAATCTTACAACAAGAAGGATGGTTGCAATTCCTTGAAAAATTTAGTGGCTTCCACAAAGAGGTTACTAAAACTTTTGCAAGATCCTTTAATGGAGCCGAGGTTGAAGTTGGAGATATTAAATTCACTTTCACAGAGGCTTTTATTGCAGAAGCAACAGGATTTCCTAGACAAGGAGAAAGGTGGTTTAAGAACAGAGAATTTCATAACGAAGCATGGAAGCAGATACTCAAGTCACCAGGTATGGATGTCACTGTTTTTAAAAAGGGTATCCCTAGCTCTGCATTAAAGAACAAATGGAGGAACATGTTGCTTATCCTGCAAAAATTCATCACTTGTGAAGGTAGATATGGTACTTTCTATGTTTACCATATTAGGTTGATAATGCATTTTCTAGAAGAAGAACTCAACTTGCCCTTTTTCTTGCTTCATAGTTTAAAGAAAATGGCTTCAAGTGTTCAAAAGATAATTCAATTTCTGGAAACAACCTTATACCACCATGGTTTAGTCAATATTTTAATTGAACATCATTTAGAAAAAATGGGAGATACTTGGGATGACTTCTTGGTGAGAAATCACTTTTAGGAACCAAAGGAACCTCCACCTGAAGACAAACATACAAAAAGAAGCGGAAAATGGAAATCCTCCAAAACTGAAACTGGTAAAACAATACAAGAAAGCAGTGAAGAAATGATTTCTGAAAAATTAGTTCAGATTAAGAAGCAACTTAAGAAAGAGAGGATCATAAGAAAATTTTCCAGAGAAAAAGGAGAAGGGCCATCTCAACCGAGAAGGAGCCACAGACTTAGGGGGATACTAAAGAAAACAAAAGTTAAAAAAACTGGAGTCATAAACATAGAAGATGAAGAAACACCTACTGAGCAGGATTTTGATGAAGAAACTCCTGAAATAGACCCTGCACAACAAGAAATTTACAACTATGTTGAGTCATTGGAGAGAAGAGCTTCAGAAAGTAGAGACAGAACCCCTAGTCCACCAGAGTCCGAAATAGATGTGCTAAGAAGAGATAAGTACGAGCTAGAAGTACTTAATAGGCATATCAGGACTAAAAATGATATTTTGAGGGAGCAAGTTAAACTAAAAACCAATATGAATTCAACCCTGTCTCTACAAATGGACAAAGTGGAAAAGGCCAATGAAAAATTGAAAAAGAGAAACAAAAAGTTAATCAGGGCACTTACCAATTTAAGGTTCAAGTTAGTCATCAGGGAGCCTAGAAGGCCTTTAACTACCAGGCAAAGCAGAAGAAGAGGGTTGGATGTTCTTGCAGAGGTCTCAGAGTTCATGGAATAGTTGCATGAGGACATGCAAGAATCTAGCAGTGGGGGTATGTTGAGCTCCAAGAATGTTCTTTCTTCCACCACATTCCACTCCATTTCTTTTGTCCATTGTTAGTCTCAAGCTCAAATGATCAATAGAATTAGTTAAAATTGCTTTCAGAATTAATATCATGACTAACTTGCTATGTTCTTATGATTTTGTCATTGTAGTACTTTTTGAACTAAATCTAGCTACAGAATGCAGCCATTCTGTAGCTAGTTGCCAATTCTGCAGCCGTCTTCATGTCTACACAGGTTCCAGGTGTCATCTCAGAGAAAGGAACATATGGTCATATTTCACATCATCTCCTTATCATTTTTTGCTCTCCACAAAGTTTGAACGAAATCTTGTAGGTGGTTATGCACGTGGGAACTCAAACTAGGAGATAGACTCCTAATAGGAAAAGGACAGTCCAGATGTCCTTAATCATAACAGAAGACCACCTTCAGAGTTCTAGTTTGATTCTAATTAGGAAAGACAATTATTCCTATGTTATCTCAGATACGGTTATGTAATTTTGTTATAAATATGCTCGGGAAACCGAGGGACAAGGTTAGATTTTGATGGTTGATTGCTAGATTTTAGAAGTCCGAAAACACTCTGTTTTGAAGTAATTTCTCTTTAATGAAAGAAGCATCATTTCCTTGAAAGCGTTGAAGTCAATCTTGAAGTAGATTTCGTGCTACTCTAGTGGTAGAGGGCCCCTGCCTCCTGAGCAGCCTTGTTTATACAGTTTAGATAAGTATTTTAGTCTCGTTTTCATTTCTAGCTTAGGCAAGTTTTTGAAGTTTATGTTCATATTTGTTTACATTAATTATCACAGCTAGACTTACTCTTATAAACTCTTCCAAAATATCATTACGATGAATAAGGCATAGCTGTGGTATTGTAGGTTTTAGTTGCATTTCCTTTCGTTAATTATCACAGTTAGACTTACTCTAATAAACTCTTCCAAAATATCATCATGATGAATAACGCATAACTGTGGTATTGTAGGTTTTAGTTGCTTGTTTACACTAAGTATCACGACCGGTCTTACTCCTACAAACTCTTCCAAAACATCATTAACAATGAATAAGAAACAGCTGTGGTATCTTAGATTTTAATTGTATTTTCTTTCAGTCTTATGTTTATGTTCAATTGCATTGAATGATACAGCCATACTTGTTTCACAAACTCTTCCAAAATATCATTCATATTAAACGAGATGGGCTGTAGAATTCCTTAGGTTAGTTGCATGTTAATTTAGTTACAACACTCCGGAGGTAGATTGCATTTAGTTCAGCTCTGTCACTACATTTCAGTTTGATAATGACATTTTAGTTTAACACTGTTCACTGTACTCCAAGTAGACTAGTAGCACTCCAGTTTAGTCTTAGCTCATTGAATTAACATTCCAGTTTAGTTGCTATCCATTGCATTTTAAATTGCATTAGTTGTTAAATTTAAGTACCACGGTCTTCATTATTTACAAAAACTTCTTTTGTTCCAACCTCATATTAATACATAATCATTTGGGCAGAAGTTAGTATCAGTCTAAGGCCTGGAGTATTTTGCAACCTTTTTACCATTTCACAAACAAGCTTTTTTTCTCAAAGACTATTCCAAAAAGGAGATCTATAACTTTTGAGTGAGGCCTAGTGGTGTTAAATTGAGTTGCAGAACAGAATTAGAAGCTAGTGTAGAGTAGAAATCTTATTGTGCTACAAATGTTCTTCTCCAAATATATTCCAATAAACCTTTAACCATGGATGAGATGTTGTAACATTGTAAGTTGATTGTTTGATTGTTTAATTAGGAGAACTTCATTTATACTTAACTTGTCCATTTCTCAAGCTCTTCCAACACATCTTTAATGAATGAATTGGATAAGTTTAAGTTCATGTTGTGATTTATTGTCTTGCACTGAAGTCATTATCAAGCTTTACCTTTGTTGTTTGCCAGCCATAGTTTAGACTTTGTTCTGTTTTAGTATTTGCATTTGTTATTTGCCATCCATAGTTTAGGCCAATAGCTTCTTTTCACCAACATCTAGTTCTTTCCCTTTTCAAACATAAAACAATAAAACCAAAAACATCAGAAAACACTAAACACAACGTAGTGAGAAACAAATACCTAGGCACATATAGTGCACCACACTTCAACAGTTTACCAACCCTGGTTGACAATTAATGAACTCAATTTAGGAACACTAGGTTGAGCACAAACAGTGCCTTCACCTTCATTATATGCATGAGCCTTCCATAGCCTGGGCCCACTCCAAAACTGCATTGTACATGTGGACATAGTCTCCATGTTTGACTGTGCTGTGGCTTCATGTCCTCCATCATGTTCACATGGGGTGATCACCCTCTCCATCATATGTGCATTAAATGCATTACTTCCTCCACTATCTTATCGTAAGTGCTTCATGATCTTCTTTGAATGCAATATGATCTTAGTTGACCTTATCAAAGATCCTCATGATTTTATATTTAAGATCCATGATCTTATTTGACTGTTTCCATCCTCCATCATCTATCTCATAAATGAGACATGATCTCCATTAATGGAGCTGCTCCACTACTCCATGTTTTTAGATCTAGATCTAAAATATCCACATACACACATTAAAAGTGAATTTTATTCATCATTAAGGTTTTTGTGTCCCTGACCTAGATTTATGCAGGAACGCAATAGAATAAACATATAACCATAAATACAAAGATGCAGTGGAAATAACACTTCATTTCATTAATATCAAAGAATTGAAATTTGCTTACATACATAATGGAAATAAACTAGCTAGGGCGCTGGTAGCTATCTCTGAGGAGAGATGTAGCGGATATAGGCCTCTGAACTGAGTTAAAATGAGGCTCGAGGGTATATTTATTATTTAGAAACAATAGAAAACCCTAAACATCCAAAACCCTAACCCTAGGAGATGAAGCGCCAAAACTATGGGCCCTGTTTGGGTAAATTGGTGTTTCAACTTCCCGGGGACTTAACTTTGGCATACGATCTCCGTTTGACGCAAACCATACCTCGTTAGAAATATATATCCGAGGACTAAAAATTTTGAGTGACCAAAATCAATCCATAAACCCAAGTTTCTCTCGATTTTCCCAAAAAACGTCGTTTAGGGCCTCAAAACGGCCCCGGAAGTTCAGGACTTAAAAAAATGTTAAAAATAGTAAGTTGTGTCGAAATTGAAAAACTAAAAGAGGAAATGGTGGGGCCCCAAGTGGAATAGGTGGGTGACCACCAATATACACCTAGATCATTCCTCCCTCCTTAGGAAGCAATGGTCCCCATTGCGTTAAGTTCCTCCATGAGATGTGGAAACTTCTGCTGAACTTGGTCCCTAGTGAACCACTTTCCTTGGTGCAGGAGTTGGCCAACTTTGACAACCCGATACAGTTGGATATTCTGTTGGTGAGTGTTCTTGATTTGCATGTCCATGATACAATATGTGGTGGCCTGTTCCATGTAGTCTGGGTTTAACTCTGTCGGTGTGAGTTGTTCTGCAATGTCAGAGGTGTCCAGTAGAGGTGGGAAGTAGGGATGAAGGCGGTCCACATTGAATACTGGGTGCAGAAAAAATAATGGTGGAATACTGAGCTTGAAGGTATGTTCCCTACAACCTTGGTGATGATGTACGACTCGTATCGAAGCGGGCGAAGCTTGCGGTGGGGTCCAGTGAGGCGCTCCTTCTGCAAATATAGCCACACTTTGTTGTCCACTTGGAAGCTGTGTGGCACCCGATGTTGATCATGGCATTGCTTGTACTTAGCATTGGCTCTGTCCAATATGTCATGAACCTATTGGAGGATGTGCTAAATGCACTCGATGAAGCTATTTACTTTGTCAACTTCAGAATGGACATGAGCTGAGCAGGCCTGAGTAGCCGCAAATGACATGGCTACGTCAATGGGACATAGTGGCTGGAATCCCAAGCCCACCTAAAATGGGCTGTGGTAGGTTGAGCTGTGGAGAGCCCGGTTATAACTATGTTTTACATAGGGGAACCTCTCGTCCCATGTGCGTGGATGCTTTGAATTGTACATGCGCAGAATGTGTACAATCATTCTGTTAACGACCTCTGTCTGGCCATCTGTTTGGGGATGGAAAGCTGTGGAATTGGTGAGCTTGGTGTCCAACATTGACCAGAGGCTGGACCAAAATGTGCTGAGGAACTTGCTATCCTGATCTGATATGATAGACTGTGGGATCCCAAAGTGCACCCACACTCATTTAAAGAAGAGTTTAGCAGTGGATTCTGCTGTGATATTCTTCTTGCAGGCCGCCATAATGGTCATCTTCGAGAATCTGTCGACGACCACGAAAACATAGCCATTTCCATGCTTAGTAGAAGGCAGTCCCGACATTTAATCCATGGAGATGGATTCCCACGGTCGACTAGGGGTAGGTAGCGGAGTATATAGGCCTTGGTTCTTGATGGTTGGTTTGACAATGGCACAAGTAGTGTAGGATCTAATGTGCTTCCCGACATCCTTTTGAAAGTTCGGCCAATAGAAATACTTCTGCAGTACTGCTACTATTTTCTCGACGCCGAAATACGCAATGACTCGACTGTAGTGTGCTTTGCATATCATCTTGGCACGCTTGCTTGAAGGAACACAAAGGTGTCCCAGGTGACATAAAAGTGCATCTTGGAGGTGAAAATTGGGAAATTGCGTACCCCTAAAGAGTGCCTTGTATGTGTGGCCAAATTTTGGGTCGCTCTCGTAGAGAAGCAGCCAATCCGAAGTCTCATGCCCACAAGAGTTGAGAACGGTGGTGAGCGCCACAATCAGTGATCGGCTGAGGCAGTCTGCAACATTATTGGTTCTACCCTTCTTGTACTTGATGTTCAAATGAAACTGTTGCAGATATGTGGACCACTTCTGATGGCGATTATTCTGCAACTTCCCTTGTGTCTATATGAACTGCAGGGGTCGGTGGTCTGTGTGGATGATTTTTTACTTCCCCAAAATGTAATGCTTCCATTTTCGACAAGCTTGCACAATGGAATAAATTTCTTTGTCATAAGTGGGATACTTGTGAACTGTGTCAAACAATGTCTCATTGTGATATGCTACTGGATGTCCATGTTGAGTAAGAACTGCCCCAATAGCATAGTTAGAGGCATCTGCCTTGATCTCAAATGGTTGTTGCAAGTCTAGTAATGTGAGCACTGGGGCAGAACAAAGGCGATTTTTCAATTCTGTGAATGCCTTCTGTTGAGATTCCAACCAAAATAATTTTTCTCTTGCTCCTCCCTTGGTGACTTGACTCAAGGGCCAAGTGATATGAGAGAATCCAAACAAAAAACTACGGTAGAAATTAGCAAGACCCAGAAAGCTGCGAAGCTCTGTTATAGTGGTTGGGGCTGGCCAATCCCAAATGACTTGGATCTTGGTTGGACCCAAATGTGCCCCTCTTTCATCAATAATGTATCCCATATATTGAACCTGGGTCATGCCAAAAGTGCACTTCTCCAAATTGTCACACAACTTGTGTTGCCGCAGTGTTTGGAG
The DNA here is from genome assembly GCA_034641835.2 of Pinus albicaulis. NCBI lineage: Eukaryota > Viridiplantae > Streptophyta > Pinopsida > Pinales > Pinaceae > Pinus > Pinus albicaulis. Next base: position 337,555,533 of record CM076582.1, on the reverse strand, counting down.
GACCTGTCAGATGTGGTGGAGGTGCTCTTCCCAAGTCTGGCTAAAGATCAGAATGTCATCCAAGTACACCACTAAAAATGAGTTGGTGAATGGCCACAAGATGTCGTCCATCAACCTCATGAAGGTTGCGGGGGCATTTCTCAACCCGAAAGGCATGACCATCCATTCGGAAAGGCCTTCCTTGGCTTTGAAGGTAGTCTTCCACACATTAGAGGGTTCGATTGGTACCTGGTGATACCCAAACTTCAAGTCGATCTTGCTGAAATATTTTTCCCCTTTGAGTTGGTCCAGAAGGTAATCAATCTGTGGGATCGAGTACCTATTCTAAACAGTGATCTTGTTCAGTGCCTGATAGTCAATACAGAGTCTCCACGTCCCATCCTTCTTCTGTACCAACACAATCGAGCTCCCACAGGGTGATGAACTTGGTCGGATGTGACCTTTCTGCAACAGCTCCTGAATCTGCCTCTTGATTTCATTTTTCTCTAGAACAGAGCGTTGATAGATCGGTCCATTTGGTAGCAACACACCTGGGTTCAGATCAATTGGATGCTTGACATGAAAGTGCAGAGGAAACCCTGTGGGTGAGGTGAAGATGTCTCCGTACTCCTCCACAACCTTGTCCATTTGTTGTTGTCATGCAGAGGAGCCCTATCTGGAGGTCCTGGCCACAGTATTCTTCTTTCCCTAGGGGCATATCATCAGGAAAATGATTTTCTTGGTTTGGGAAATGAGCTTACTACATTGTTTTGCAGTAACCATAGAGATAGCGGCAAGAGGTGGTACCTCTAGTATCCTGTACAACTTATTTACCAAAGTAACAATACCAGCACGAGGCCGAGACTGATACACAGCATGATGCTTCCACAAGTATGGTTGTCATAATAATATATCAGAAACATCAATAGGACAAATGTCACATAATACCTCATTCGTGAAGGGTTTGATGCTATAGGGAAGGCGACATTGCTGGCTGACGCAGAGATCTCGTCCTTGGTGAAGCCACCCGATGGTGTATGGATGTGGGTGAGCTGTGGTCAGCAAGCCCAATCGCTTCACGAACTCTGCTGAAATGAGGTTCTATTGGCTCCCATTTTTGACAATGAACTATACCGGGGAGCCCTTTATCTACATTTGGGAGTTGAAGAGATGTTTTTCCTCCTCTGGATCTTCCGGTTCCTCCTTATGGATCTTCGTAGTGGCAATAGTGGAATTAGGCTCCGCATCAATAATATGTTTCCCTTTATCATTCCCCTTGTCAGGTTATGATTCAGAGTCAGAGCATGCATCTAACTCAGAAGCCCTCATCTCGGCCACCAGTGACTGCTTGGCCTGACACTCACTTGTGTTGTGAGTGGAGCTCTTATGGAACTCACACCACTTTCTTGTGTCATTCTTTGGCTTTGCAGTGTTGTTCTTTTCTTATGGCTTTGACAGGCTGTCTTGAGCTGCCATGCCTTGGATCTGTCCTTTTTTCTGTGGTTTGGGAGCACCTTTCCCTTGCTTTTGATTCACAGATCCAAAGTATCACTTCTTCTGTTTGAATTTCTGCTCAATCTTGGCAGCATACCGCTATGCCATACCAAGCGAGGAGATGTCGAGGAAATCCATTTCCTCTTGAATGTATTAGTGTAGAAAACTGCGGTACTTTAGCACCAGATGTTTCTCTGAATATTTGATACCCAAATTTGTGCGCAGGGTATGGAACAGATTCGTCAGCTCATGCACATCTTGATCCCTTTGTTGTCACATCGTGGTCCATTGTATGTACTTGTCCTCATAGCTCCCCACGGGATAGTATTGTTCCTTGATGGCATGTCGGAAAGAATTCCAAGTGGGTACGACCGACAACAGAGAGGGTTCTATCTCATCCTTTTTCTCACAGCAGGTTTCCCACTAGTCCTTGACATGGGGGGTAGCTTTGAGGAGTGCAAAAATAATCTTCTCCCGATCGGAAAAGTCATGAACTAAGAAATATCATAAACTAAGAAATATCCTTCTAATAGATTCAACCACCTATCTATGGCATCTGCATCTATTTGACCCTAAAATATGGGAATGTCAAAATTTACTTGTACCTTAAAGGGAGTCGCACCTCCAGAGTGGCTGCTGGATGCAGATGCGCCACTGGTGGGCAGTCGTTAAAGGATCTGGACAAAGTTATCCATCATCGCGTTCCTTTATTTTTCAAGGGCCTCCTAGAGAAATATTTTGATAGGATATCCTGCTCCGTCATCTTTCTTTTCGTCCCCCATGGGCATCTATCGGGGTTTGTGAGGCTGATCTTGCAAAGGTTCCACCAGATCGAGCCCTAACTCCTTATACCTCGACCTCGTTGGGGACATGCAAAGAAGGATTGAGAAAAAGCAGCCTGCTTTGATACCACTAATCAAAATTTATGTAGGAACACAATAGAATAAACATATAACCATAAATACAAATATGCAGTGAAAATAACACTTCATTTCATTAATATGAAAGAACTAAAATTTTCTTATAGACAGAATGGAAATAAACTAGCTAGGGCACTGGTAGCTATCTCTGAGGAGAGATATGGTGGCTACAGGCCTCTGAAATAAGTTACAATGAGGCTTGAGGGCCTATTTATTATTTATAAACAATGAAAAACCATAAACATCCAAAACCCTAACCCTAGGAGATGAAGCGCCAAAACTATGGGACCCGTTTGGGTAAATTGGTGTTTCAACTTCTCGGGGACGTAACTTTGGCATACGATCTCCGTTTGACATGAACCATTCCTCGTTAGAAATATCTATCTGAGGAATAAAAATTTCGAGTGAGAAATATCAGTCAATGGCCCCATGTTTCTCCCGGTTTTCCCAAAAAACGTCGTTTAGGGCCTCAAAATGGCTCTGGAAGTTCAGGACCCGAAAAACTTCTAAAAATAGTAAGTTGTGTCGAAACTGAAAAACTGAAAGAGAAATTGGTAGGGCCGCAAGTGGAATAGGTGGGTGACCACCAATATCCACCTAGATCATTCCTCTCCCCTTAGGAAGCAATGGTCCCCATTGCGTTAAGTTCCTCCATGAGATGAGGAAACTTCTGCTGAACTTGGTCCTTGGTGAACCACTTTTTTTGGTGCAGGAGTTGGCCAGCTTTGACAACTCGATACAGTTGGATCTTCTGTTGGCGAGTGTTCTTGATTTGCATGTCCGTGATACAATTTGTGGTGGTCTATTCCATGCAATGTGGGTTTAACTCTGTTGGTGTGAGTTGTTCTGTAATGTCAGAGGTGTCCAGTAGAGGTGGGAAGTAGGAATGAAGGTGGTCCACATTGAATACTAGGTGTATACCAAGGAATGGTGGAATACTGAGCTCGAAGGAATTGTTCCCTATAGCCTTGGTGATGGTGTATGGTCCGTATCGAAGCGAGCGAAGCTTGTGGTGGGGTCCAGTGAGGCGCTCCTTCTACAAATATAGCCACACTTTGTCGCCCACCTAGAAGTTGTGTGGCACCCGATGTTGATCATGGCATTGCTTGTACTTAGCATTGGATTTGTCAAATATGTCATGAAATTGTTGGCTGATGCGCTGAATGCGCTCGATGAAGCTATTTTCTTTGTCAAATTCAGACTGGACATGAGCCAAATCGGCCTGAGTAGCCGTAAAAGGCATGGCTATGTTAATGGGACATAGTGGCTGGAATCCCAAGCCCACCTAAAAGGGGCTGTGGCCGGTTGAGCTGTGGAGAGCCCAGTTATAACTATGTTGTACATAGGGGAGGCTCTCGTCCCATGTGTGTGGATGCTTTGAATTTTACATTCACAAAATGTGTACAATCATTCTGTTGACAACCTCTGTCTGGCCATCTGTTTGGGGATGGAGAGCTGTGGACTTGGTGAGCTTGGTGTCTAGCATTGACCAGAGGCTGGACCAAAATGTGCTGAGGAACCTGCTATCATGATCTGATATGATAGAATGTGGGATCCCAAAGTGCACCCACACTCATTTAAAGAAGAGTTTAGCAGTGGCTTCTGCTATGATATTCTTCTTGCAGGCTGCCCTAATGGCCATCTTCGAGAATTTGTCGACGACCATGAAAACACAGTCATTTCCATGCTTAGTAGAAGGCAGGCCCGACATGTAATCCATGGAGATGGATTCCCAAGGTCGACTAGGGGTAGGTAGCGGAGTATATAGGCCTTGCTTCTTGATGGTCAGTTTGTAAATGGCACAAGTAGTGCAGGATATGATGTGCTTCCCGACATCCTTTCGAAGGTTCACCCAATAGAAATACTTCTACAGTACTGCTACTGTTTTCTCGACTCCGAAATGCCCAACGACTCGATTGTAGTGTGCTTCCCATATCATCTTGGCATGCTTGCTTGAAGGAACACAAAGGTATCCCAGGTGACATAAAAGTGCATCTTGGAGGTGAAAATTGGGAACTTACGTACCCCCCAAGAGTGCCTTGTATGTGTGGCTGAATTCCGGGTCGCTCTCATAGAGAAGCGGTCAATCAAAAGTCTCGTGCCCACAAGAGTTGAGAATGGTGGTGAGCACCATGATTGGTGGTCGGTTGAGGCAGTATGTAACATTATTGGTGCTACACTTCTTGTACTTTATGTTCAAATGAAACTGTTGTAGATATGTGGACCACTTTTGATGGCGATCATTCTACAACTTCCCTTGTGTCTGTATGAATTGCAGGGGCCAGTGTTCTGTGTGGATGATTGTTTCCTTCCCCAAAATGTAATGCTTCCATTGTTGACAAGCTTGCACAATAGAATACATTTATTTTTCATAAATGGGATACTTGCGAACTACGTCAGACAATGTCTCACTGTGATATGCCATTGGATGGCCCTGTTGAGTAAGAACTGCCCCAATAGCATAGTCAGAGGCCTCTGTCTCGATCTCAAATGGTTGTTGCAAGTCTGGTAATGTGAGCACTGGGGCAGAATAGAGGAGATTTTTCAATTCTATGAATGCCTTCTGTTGATATTCCGACCAAAAGATTTTTTCTCTCACTCCTCCCTTGGTGACTTAACTCAAGGGCCAAGTGATATGAGAGAATCCCAACACGAACCTACGGTAGAAATTAACAAGACCCAGAAATCTGCGAAGCTCTGTTATAGTGGTTGGGGCTAGCCAATCCCAAATGACTTAGATATTGGTTGGATCTACATGCACCCCCATTTCATCAATAATGTATCCAAGATATTGAACCTGGGTCATGCCAAAAGTGCACTTCTCCAAATTGGCACACAACTTGTGTTGCCACAGTGTTTGGAGGACTTGTCGGATGTGGTGGAGGTGCTCTTCCCAAGTCTGGCTAAAGATCAGAATGTCATCCAAGTACACCACTAAAAATGAGTTGGTGAATGGCCGCAAGATGTCATCCATCAAACTCATGAAGGTTGCGAGGGCATTCGTCAACCCGAAAGGCATGACCAGCCATTCGAAATGGCCTTCCTTGGATTTGAAGGTAGTCTTCCACACATTGTAGGGTTCGATTGGTACCTGGTGATACCCAGAATTCAATTCGATCTTGCTGAAATATTTCGCCCCTTTGAGTTGGTCCAGAAGGTCATCAATCCATGGGATGGGGTACCTATTCTGAACAGTGATCTTGTTCAGTGCCCGATAGTCAATACAGAGTCTCCACGTCCCATCCTTCTTCTGTACCAACACGATCGGGGTCCCACAGGGCGATGAACTTGGTTGGATGTGACCTTTCTGCAATAGCTCCTGAATCTGCCTCTTGATTTCATCGTTCTCCAGAACAGAGTGCTGATATATCGGTCCATTGGGTAGCAGCGCACCTGGGGTCAGAGAAATCAGGTGCTTGACTTGACAGTGCAGAGGAACCCCTGTGGGTGAGGTGAAGATGTCCCCGTACTCCTCCAAAACCTTGTCCATTTGTTATTGTCGTGTAGAGGAGCCCTATCTGGAGGTCGTGGCCACATTCTTCTTCTTGCCCTGGGGGTAGATCATTAGGAAAACGAATTTCCTGGTTTGGGAAATGAGCTTACTACATTTTTTTGCAGTAACCAAAGAGATAGCGGCAGGAGGTGGTACCTTTGGTATCCTGTACAACTTATTTCCCAAAGTAACAATACCAGTGTGAGGTCGAGACTCATACACAGCATGACACTTCCACAAGTATGGTTGTCCTAATAATACATCAGAAACATAAATAGGAGAAATTTCACATAATACCTCATCCGTGAAGGGCTTGATGCTATAGGGAAGGTGGCATTGCTGGCTGACGCGGAGATCTCGTCCTTGGTGAAGCCACCCGATGGTGTATGGATGTGGGTGAGATGTGGTTGGCAAGCCAAACTGCATCATGAAGTCTGATTAAATGAGGTTCTTTTGGCTCCAATTTTTTACAATGAAATGTACTGGGGAGCCCTTTACCCACATCTGAGAGTGGAAGAGACGTTCCTCCTCCTTTGGATCTTCTAGTTCCTCCTTCTAGATCTTCGTAGTGGCAACAATGGCATTAGGCTCCACATCAATAATATGTTTCCCTTTGTCATTCCCCTTGTCAGGTTCTAATTCAGATTCAAAGCATGCATCTGAATCAGAAGCCCTCATCTCGGCCACCAGTGACTGCTTGGCCCGACAATCACTTGTGTTGTGAGTGAAGCTCTTATGGAACTCACACCACTTTCCTGTGTCCTTCTTTGGATTTGCGGTGTTGTTCTTTTCTTGTGGCTTTGACAGGCTGTATTGAGCTGCCATGCCTTGGCTCTATCCTTTTTTCTACGGTTTGGGAGCACTTTTCCCTTGCTTTTGATTCGTAGATTCAAAGTCTCGCTTCTTCTGTTTGAATTTCTGCTCAATCTTGGCAGCATACTGGTATGCCGTACCAAGTGAGGAGATGTCGAGGACCTCCATTTCATCCTGAATGTATCTGTGTAGACAACTGTGATACTTTAGCACTAGATGTTTCTTTTAATATTTAATACCCAACTTTGTGCGCAGGGTATGGAATAGATTCGTCAGCTCATGCACATCTTGATCCCTTTGTTATCGCAACGTGGTCTATTGTATGTACTTGTCCTCATATCTCCCCACGGGATAGTATTGTTCCTTGATTGCGTCTCGAAAATAATTCCAAGTGGGTACGACCGAGAACAAAGAAGGTTCTATCTCGTCCTTTTTCTCACAGTAGGTTTCCCACTAGTCCTTGACATGGGGGGTAGCTTTGAGGAGTGAAAAAATAATCTTCTCCCGGTCGGAAAAGTCATGAACTGAGAAATATCCTTCTAATAGATTCAACCATCTATCTACGACATCTGCATCTATTTGAACCTCAAATATGGGAATGTCAAAATTTACTTGTACCTTAAAGGGAGTCGCACCTCCAGAGTGGTTGCTGGATGCAGATGCGCCACCGGTGGGCAGTCGTTGAAGGATATGGGAAAAGTTATCCATCATCGCGTTCCTTTGTTTTTCGAGGGCATCCTCGAGAAATATTTTGATAGGATCTCCTACTCCTTCATCTTTCTTTTCGTCCCCCATAGGCGTCCGTCGGGGTTTGCGAGGCTAATCTTGCAAAGGTTCCACCAGATCAAGCCCTAACTCCTTATACCCCGACCTCGTTGGGGCCATGCAAACAAGGATTAATAAAAAGCAGCCCACTATGATACCACTAATCTGGATTTATGCAGGAACGCAATAGGATAAACATATAACCATAAATACAAAGATGAAGTGGAAATAACACTTCATTTCATTAATATCAAAGAACTGAAATTTGCTTACAGACATAATGGAAATAAACTAGCTAGGGCATTGGTAGCTATCTCTGAGGATAGATGTGGAGGCTACAGGCCTCTGAACTAAGTTACAATGAGGCTTGAGGGCCTATTTATTATTTATAAATAATGGAAAACCCTAAACATCCAAAACCCTAACCCTAGGAAATGAAGCGCCAAAACTATGGGCCCCGTTTGGGTAAATTGGTGTTTCAACTTCCCAGGGACATAACTTTGGCATACGATCTCTGTTTGACGTGAACCATACCTCGTTAGAAATATCTATATGATGAATACAAATTTTGAGTGATAAACGTTAGTCCATGGACACATTTTGCTCCCAGTTTTCCCAAAAAATGTCGTTTATGGCCTCAAAACGGCTCCAAAAGTTAAGGACCCGAAAAACTGCTAAAAATAGTAAGTTGTGAAGAAACTAAAAAACTGAAAGAGACAATGGTGGGGCCCCAAGTGGAATAGGCGGGTGACCACCAATATCCACCTGGATCAGTCCCTCCACCCTTTTAATTACTTAATTCATTAAGAAAATCAAGAACTCTAATATTCCAAATATGATGTGAAAATTTGGGAATATTACAGTCCCCCCCGGAAAAATGTTGCTTGTCCTCAAGCAACTAAAAAAGTAGATGAAAAGCCATCTATTCCCCTCCAAATGGCATCCACATAAGGAAGACTTCCTCCATTTCTTGCAATGTGTTATGCATGTTTGGTTCCAACGTTGTCTTTCAAAAATATATAGAATGACCTCCAACTGTATGGTTAGATGTCCTCCTTCCACCATGAAGTACCAAGTTACAACCATATGATGTCCAACATCACCATTAATACATGAGATACATAAAATAAAGTGGCTCTTTCCATAAAGAAAAAGCTCCATCTCACAATACATCTCTTCATCCCATGCTTTATGAATTTGATTGAGCATTGACATTCTCTCATCCTTAGCCATGTTGGCCTTTTTGGATCCAAGCACCATTCCAACATTATGCAAAAGAAGAAAAGGAGATATATGGGTAGACAAAGTTGGAAAACCATATTCTCCAAACAGTAACCATCAAAGTATGGCCTGTTGTTGCCATCCTCTATTTCCCTCATGCAAGATGGATAAGCCAAACTCCCCCAAAAGTAACCAAATCAACAAGAGATCTTGCTGCCTTCTCTCCTCCTCATGTGCATCATGGAGTAAAAACATACTGATAGACATGTGGAATGTCACATCATCCCAATACAAGTAAGCACCATTAATACACATCATGAGAGTACCATGCCAAGTTCTACACAATATAAAACACATAGACATAGGAGATGTCATGTGATGGCCAAACTCTCTCAAGAGAAACAAAAATGAACATGCCCTCTTTTGCTTCATTCTAACATTGATACACAAGGCATGAATTAGAAAAATATGAGCAATTGGGTGGTAACCATACTCACCCAAGAGTAGCCAGCGTAGCCATGCCTCCTTCTTCATTTCATAAGTGTTTTTCAAGGCATGGATCAAAGAAATAGGAGCCTTTGGGTAGTGACCAAATTCTCCCAAGAGAAACCAACATAGCCAGGCTTGCTGGCCCTTGCCATATATCTGCAAGTGGTCATGCAACCCCTTGCTTATCATCCTCACCCACTCATCTCAATGTGGATGATGAATGATGTACTGCATAATCATGGTATCCTCCCTTTGCAGAATACCATCCTCCCCAAACTGATGAAGAAATTTTCACTTCATGAGATGTTGAAGTGCACCTCCAATGATATCTCTCAAGGAGATTCTCTTTTCACCAAAGGCCCTCCAAAACCAATGAATTTTTGGATCTGCTGCAGGTAGAAGTTTCTCATTGAGCAGTGAGATGCTTATTGAGAAAGTGTCATCTAGAAAGGAGAAAATATTTCTCATCTCAAGATGTCTACCATTTATCATATTTACCTCCATTGCTTCATGAGTGAAGCTACCTTCAGAATGCTCCAAGAATGATGGGGCCTCTTCATTTTCACAGATACTAAGTGACAGTGCTGTAGATCTTCATGGTAATACATGTGCTGTCTCAAAGCAAGGCACAATACTGATCTCATAACCAGTTATTGTACATAGGATCATACTCATCCCATTTTCTGAAACTATGCACTTCAACTGAAAGGGTTGAATGTAGCTCAACAATTATGAACTGGGATAGTTCTTAATCTCCTCCTTGATTAGATCAAGGGTCCTCTGCACTGTGATATGTTGTTGCTTCAAATCAGCCTTGTGTTCTAACCCTTGGTTATGCATTGGCCTTGATGGCATGTCCTCATAAGTTTCAATAAGATCTGTTGAAACAATATGTGATGAAAGTTCATGCATACCTTGGATCAACTGATGTGTTGGAATATATTTCCAGAACACAAGAGTTACTCCAACCAGGACAATAGTGTCTCCAACTACTGGTAAGAGTGATGGCTGCTTTTATCCAAGTGTACCAGTGCTGGAATATTTCTCCTCTCCCTCATGCATTTCCTGAATCATGCATGGGACTCCATGTGTCAAGAGCTCAAGACTATCTTGAAAAGTTGCAAGTGTCTCTTCTCCGGATGCAAATAATTTTGTAGCTGGTGGTGAATGTAGTGATTTCTTGTCCATAGTGACAAGATTGACATCCTCCTTTGTTCCCTTCGGAAATGTCTCTTTGTGACACATCTATGGTTTTATCACATCAAATTCCTTCCTCAACATGTGAAAGAAATCTGAATATTTAGTCACCTTTGCATGCTCCATGTGACCAAACCACCAATCATTGGCTTCACTTAAGAGATGAAGTGCTGCAATTTGGACATCATTTTCTTCAGCTACATGATTTAGCCTGAAAAATGCATCTAACTCTTTCCTCCAAGCCTTAATAGTTCTTGAGGAAGATCCATCAAATGTAGGCAAATAGAATCTATTTTGCCTCTTCCTTCTATTGCTACTATATGATCCTATTTCTTATTTGATTTGGAAGAATTCTTGGAGAGTTAAAATCTATTTGAATGCTCTAGACTGTGATTTATACTCTTCAAGATACAAACTGAGAGTCTCATGAGTCTCAGGATATTTCCTTTCTTCATTTCCACACCCTTCACCTTGTCCAAAAGAAGTGGGTATAGTAGATCTAAGAGAAGATCTATGATTCTTCGGTTTTCCTTTTTGCTGATAGGAAGTGCTTGGACCTTCCTCATCAAATTTTCTTCTTGGATTATCCTTTTTCCTTTCTCCCTTCATTTGATAGACCTCCTAGGAGAGATCTTGCTTGGATCTAAGGAGAGGGATGGCAAAACTACCCTCCTTCATGATAGATCTCATCTATCTGCTTCTTCCTTTGATGCAAAAGATGAAGTGTCCACAAGCTGAGCCAAAGATCATGCTCTGATACCACTATAATATCCCAAAAGGGAGAATGCAGTAATATTGAAACGCAATATAAGAACTACAAAAAAGTAAACAATAAATCTATATAGACATCAAAATGCACATAAATAGTTGAGCCATTTTATTATATTGGAGGTGAAAAAGAAAGTACAACAGTGCTAAAAATATGAGACACTCAAGCCACAAGGGTGGCCTAGAATGACCCTACAATGATTTCCCAAGAGGGACTACGTAACTGCTGATCTGCTGGAAGGTAAACTGCGCTGTCCCTGCTGCAAATGTTGGGACTACAACTGCCTGAAAGATAAAAAAGTCAAATCTAGGCAGAATGGGAGCTCCGATGATGCTGGATTGTAGATATGGGCTCAATGATGGATTCCCAAGATAACCTAGAAAGGGTTTCTGACATCTGTAAGTCTAAGAAAACCACCCTCTTAGAGCTTCACATATATGCTGCTGGGAATGCAAATATGAAGCTAGATCTGATGGCTGCAATGGTGCACAATCAGATCTATGCAAGAAAGGCTGATCCCTTCACTAGATCCTTTGGCTAGAAACTCAATATCTAGCTCCTCCAATATCCTCCACTGAAAATAGATAATGTAGGAACAACAACTTCAGAAAACTATGCTATCAGAGAGGGAGGCTCAATAGCCTGTTCCTAGATATGTCAAATCAGCTCCTGAATGATGGAAAAAATAGATCCAATGTGAGGAGATGATCCCTTACAGGATTTCTAGCTGAAATATTGGAAACTTCCTTCCTATAATAGATCTACAGGACTGAACTGCACAATCCTTAAAGGGATTGTTGCTGCATGGAGGTAAAACCCAATGGCCTGAATGCTGGATGTAGATATGCTACTCCTAAAAGGTTGAATGTGAAGAGCAAAGTGGTAGGATGAATCCTCCAATGGTTTCCTAGATAAATGATAACAACAAACTCCTGAATATGGCACCAATGTCTGATAAGGAATGAAGAACAATCCTCGTTCCAGAGCTACTCAAAGAAAGAGGTGGGATTCCCGCTCAGGAACACCCTGTGCTAAACATCACTGCAAATTATGCTAAACAACCCAAGCCTGCATAGAAATATCCTAAGAAAAATATAGATCTAAACAGATCAAGAAATGAATAATCCAAATCACGCCTTCCATTGTGCCTTCACCTTCACTATATGCATGAGCCTTCCATATCCTGGGCCCACTCCAAAACTACGCTGTACATGTGGAGATAGTCTCCATGTTTGACTACACTGTGGCTTCATGTCCTCCATCATGTTCACATGGGGTGATCACCCTCTCCATTATATGTGCATTAAATGCATCACTTCCTCCACTATCTTATCATAAGTGCTTCATGATCTTCTTTTAATGCACTATGATCTTAGTTGACCTTATCAAAGATCCTCATGATTTTATATTTAAGATCCATGATCTTATTTGACTATTTCCATTCTCCATCATCTATCTCATAAATGAGACATGATCTCCATTAATGGAGCTGCTCCACTACTCCATGTTTTTAGATCTAGATCTAAAATATCCACATACACACATTAAAAGTGGATTTTATTCATCATTGAGTTTTGTGGGTCCCTCCACCCTTTTATTTACTCAATTCATTAAGAAAATAAAGAACTCTAATATTCCAAATATGATGTGAAAATTTGGGAATATTACATCCACATGGAATCCTATATATTATTGTAAGTATCATAGATCCAATTTTCAATGTAAAATTTTGGACTGAATTATTTTATTGTTTGGGTACTAAATTGGCTCACAACTCATCCTACCATACCCAATCCAATGGACAAACCAAGATTTTGAATAAATATTTAGAAGGACATCTTTGTTGCTTTCCATATGATAAACAAATGCAATGTGTTAGGCGGTTTTCCTTAGTATAATGGTGGTATAATACATATTCCATAGTTCATAAAGAATGTCCCCACTTATGGAATTTTATGGATATCGTCCTCCATCCATCACATCACCCTTAAAAGGGATTGCAAAGGCTAAAGTAGTAGAGAACCACATAAGGCACCAAAAAAAGCTTCTCAAACTGTTGAGGGACAACTTAGTTATAGTAAAAAATAGGATGAAACAAAAAGCATATCAACATTGCAGTGAAATGGAATTTGAAGTGGGGGATTGCGTCTTTTTGAGACTACAACCATATCAAAAAATGTTCCTTAAGAAAAAAAAGACAATAAATTAGCACCGAGGAACTATGGATCTATAAAGTGTTGTAGAGGATTGGAATTATGGAATACAAATTGGATTTTCCTCCATATTCACATGTACATATGGTTTTTCATGTTTATTGCTTAAATAAGATAATCAGTGACAAGATCCCAATCCAAACTATTTTACCAGAGATTGATGAAGGATGGAAAATCCTACTAGAACTAGAAACAATATTTGAAACAATAATTAATCAATTAAGAAATCGAGAAATTATTGAGTGCCTCATCAAATTGAAGAATCTACTAGTGGAAGAGGCAACATGAGAAGATGAATTATTCATGCGAAAATACCCACAATTGGTCAAATGTTGAGGACAACACTTGTTTGATGGGGATGGGCATGTCAATCCCTATAAAACCCCATGTTAGCTCAAAAAATCCTTATTAAGCCTTATATTTTGAGTTATTACATTTCTATGTTTATGTTGTTATGTAGGCTATAATCTTTCATTGTACCCTTTCATTATAATTGTAACCCGTGTATCCTATATACATACCAAGGAGGCATAGTCTTAGGATCATAATATTTTGTCTCACATATTGTATTCATTGTAAAAGGATGTTTCCCCCTCAAAATGGGAAATATTTATTGGTTTCTTATCATTTTTTAGGCACATGATTCATAAACGTGAGTGCCAAGTTTGTTGAAAAATGCAACAAGAAATTCTCAATTTGATTTTTCCTTGATTAAATTGAGAAAATTTGAATTTACACATCAACATACAACTTGGATGCAGTTAACTTGTGTGACAAGGCTTGTGTCAGATAATTTACTCAGTAAATTTGAGTTGAGGGAGTTAGAGTTCAATTAAGCATCTGTGAATACTAATTTATAACAATGAAGGTAAGTTATGTAAGGTTGTTTTCAGTTAAACTAGTTCTATCTATTAAAGGAACTAGTGGAGGGTCAGTTGTGCAGTGGTACTTCATTCAAAATTAGTGATAATCCATTTAACTAATCAATCAACCCAAAATAGCTAGTGCATGAAAATAATTTGAGTTCCCCAGTCTTGGTGGAGATTCCAGGGCAATGTAACATCAATTGTAGACTAGTCTTGATTGTACAAGTATTACATGCAGTCAGATGATCAACCTAAGGAATTGCACAATACATTTTGGAGAAATTCCTAAATAACAGGGGCCTAATTTCTCAAGGAACAACAAAATTAAATAAGGGCTCAAGTCGAGGTAGAAATTGACAAAGTCTGTGCCAAAGCTTCTTAGTGAGCAGAGAGATAGGTTATGCACTTGCAGGCTGTGCTCAATTGAGCAAAAAAATTGTAATATATCTCTATTCATCAGATTAATGCAAGCAAGCATTGGGGTTTTTAGCATATTTCTTTCCCCAGGAAAAAAATTATTTGCATGTATGAGTTTTCTGTTCTAAATTGTGAATTAATGACCGCAAAGCATATAGTAGGTTTGTGTCTTGTGGTTTTTGTTATGTAGAATTGTGATCTACGGATAAACCAAATTCCCTAAGTGTGGTGCTATTCACTTAGAACAACAGAGGAAAGAATTACTATCACTTTCTCTAAAACAAGAAGATACACAGAATGGTAAAGGAGCCTACTTGTGATTCAATCACTTCTCCTTCTCCTTCTGTCATTGTTTCCGTTTCTTTCAATCCAACCCAAAACACCAGATTGATTCCTACAAACACAAACAAAGAACAACAAACAACATGAAATATACATATATCTACTTATCTTACTCAATCAAAACGATTAGATATGAAATACATACATCATTCAAGAATACATTGCACAAGAAATAGAGACATATGTATGGGAAAATGAACAACAATATTTATTAAAGAGTAGAAGGGGGAGGTTACAGCCAATGGATTGATTTGTTTTCAACCTACTCCAGCTTCATTCTAGCCTCATCACATCCAAAATCATACTAGCAGCATATCAATACTTTCACTCTCTTATCACATTAGAATCCAACATCATAAATTTACCAAAATTATTCCTTCCCTGGCACTAGAATGAGTGCTCAATTTATATGGAAATTGATGGTAGTTTCTCAATGAATGACTTTCTGATACTAGGAAAGACATGTTGCTAAGTTCAGAGGTGTTAGATGGACACTTGGATTCGAATTTTGACACATATGGACTCTTCTAGAAGGCACTGGACATGTGGAGATTCCCGAAACAATAAGAATTCCGCTCCAGGTGACCAACACACCCTTGAGTGTCGGGAAGTGCACTACAGTGCACCCTTGAATGAAGGATTTGGCACTGCAACGTAGTTAGTCCCTTTAGAGACTGCATTGGTGAGTCAATAAGTGATATAACATATACTTCAAATCTTGGAAATCTTACTATAGAATCCATGAATTAAATGTCTTCACTTAGGGCATGTAGCAACGAAAATATGAGGGGATGATAGAATCTATTTCATTGGTCTTGGGGATGATGTTCAGTTTGACCAGGTCATGGGGGATGATGCCCAAATTGAACTAGAAGAGCTTCCCCCTAAAACATGAAGTCAAAATAATAATAGTATTTGGATGAGATGCTTTACGATGTGATGAGCCAGAATTGAAGTGGACGATGACCTGCATCAATCTCACAATACATTACATCATGATATTTTTCATCTTGATCACGAATTGCTAAGGGAGGCATTCCAATGCTCAGCACATAAAATATCTAATAACATGTACATAGTTCAAAAAGTCGTCTACATTGGAATGTTGCCCAATATAGACATTCCTATAGATATAGGCCCATGTTCAGATGACGATCTGTATGTAAAGTCATCATACAAATGATGTGTACAACAATCCTGAAATCGTAGCCCAGATGGATGAAACTAGATCCAAGGTCTTCTTATCTCGTTCACTCGATCATTCAGGTCCAAGTCTAGCAATGCAAATATATGATTTGAAGTCGAACATGGTAAGACATTATTAGGAATTTGGCTTCTATGATCCATAAATTGTGTATAAAATATTTCGGTGAAAATCACATTCAAGCAGATTTTGTCGACGCATTTCGAACCAACCAATGTGGTTCATCATTAGGACAAGATGAGAAATCTGATCTAGGACATGATTTAAATAGATAGGAAACTCCAACTAGCCGTTGTGGAATAACGACTCGTTTTACTGGAATAAGAAAATACAAAGACCAAATAATAGTTGAATTATTATTATTATTATTATTTTTATTTAATTATTAAAAGATTTGAATATAATAAAATATTTATATATAATTAATTAATAATAATAAAAAATTCTAAGATAAAAAAAAAGGAAAAAAAAATTATAATAAAATAAAAATAAAGAACAAGAACAAAAATAAAAATAAAAATAAAAATAAAATAAAATAAAAATAAAAATAAATAGATATATAAATGAAATGAAAATAAATAAATGAAAAATTAAATAAATAATAAAAAAATATTGATGATAAATCAATAAGTAAATAATAAATAAATAAATACTAATAATAAATAAATAAATAATTAAATAATAATAATAATAAATAAAAAGAATAAAAATATAAAGAACAAAAAGGGAGGAAGAAACCGGGGAACAAAGGAGAGGAAAGGATACGAGGGAGAACTGAAGGGAAGAAAACCAATAACTAAGAATGAAGGGCAGGGATCCAGCATCTGCTAACACTCCACCCTTCATCCCTGTTAAGGTTGACTGACCTCTTTTCGATTTCTAAGGCCTCCCTCAACTTTCAGTGGTGGAAATGGTCAATCCTTGCAATAAATTTCGCATCTTAAATGCAAATGGTAAGACATTGTTTGATTATCAACTAATGATGTGAGCTTTTAACAAACGTGACAGAAACACCATTGATGTTAATGGCTCTCAAGGTACTGCAGTACAGTTTGTAAGGTGTGAATAGATGATTTGATGTCGAATGCCAAAAAAATCTTTCGGTCAAAGGTCCAGAAGCGAGAAACTTGTCAATGATGTAACAAGCCTCGGGGTACTTAAATATGATGTTTCTAACTAAACTTCCTGGATGATGAGCTGATGTCGACAAGAAGCCACTTTATCGCGAAATAGGAGTTACTGATTTCAGAGTCAAAACGTGACTTGATATAACAATGTTCAGGGATGTCTATCATGAAAATGAATGTTTATGAGTATTGCAGAAGGATGAGTATTCGCTGGATGACTTCCCTTGAACATATCGATGACAATAAGATGAGTTGGAAGCATTGACCCAAAACAAAAGTGAAGGTATGATGAACCATATGTATGAATGAACCATCAAGAATATTACGCAACCCAAAAGTCACGATGATGGAGTGAAAGTGTCATGTTCAAGAGTGACCTGCTACCATAAAGTGTTTTGTTCGCTTTCCCAAATTTTCCTCGATCATTTGTCGACCAGTACCTATTTATTTTTTAACAAGCTTGAGGAGGGTAACATATGCTTGATCTATAATTCAAGCCTTTGGGCGAATGCACCCCTATTTAATAATTTAACTAGTCTAGCTATAAATTAAATTCAATTCTTTCAATGATCGACAAGCTCGTCGCTATTTTATGTTTTAACGAGCCTAACGACAGTGACAACTTGGTCCTTTTTCATATTTAGAGAGTTTGAAAAAGAGGAAAAAAAACTCCATGAGTCCTTTTTCATAAATTTGTCGCTCAAGTCCAAAAAAGTGTAACATGATACCTGAGAGAACCTCCTAACCATGTTTGACTAAGGTTTTCCTTTTTCGTAAATAATCTATCTCAGTTTGGAAAAGGGTTAAACTTATACTGAGTAGATGTCATTTCATTTACTTGTACAAGCTCGAAAAGACAAGTGCTCGATAATATTTTTACATTATCAGATTTTGAAAAGAGCTAAAAGAATACTCTAGGGGTTCCTTTTTCGTTGTTATCGAAGCTCAAAAAAGAGATAAAAGTGCCCTTCAAGTCACTTTTCATTTTTATCAAAGCTCTAAAAATAAGGATAAAAGTATGCTTTGTGGTTAAATCATTCTTGAATAAGTGTGCACGACTAATCTGCTGTGTCAACCGTAAAACCTGTTCAGAACACCATCAAATGGATTAAAAATACATGTTTCATAGCAAAAAATGAATAAAAATCATAGTCACAACATTTTTTATGATTTGAAATAATCAAATTGACTAATTAAAAGAGTTTTTACCATTCATTTTTACCATTTGAAAGTTACCATTTGAAATTTGGAGCTCTGAACCATTTTTTCCCCTCGAACTTCAGCAGTTGATTGCAATAGATTCTGTGGATGATTTTCCTCACCGTTCGATCTAGGTTGCCACTATAAACCTTCTCTTTCCTTTAGTAGCATTTATGTTTTATTTCATTGCAAATTTTTATGGTTTTGAGCCTGTTAGGGTAAATATATTTTAAACCGAGGGAAACACACCCTTGAATGTCGAAAGGTGCATTGCAGTGCACTGAAATTGAAGGCTAGGTGCACTGCAACGCTCTGTCCATTGACTTGGGGTGCGTTGGGTGCAATTCCATTTTTTTTTTCTTATTGTGTGCCCAAATTTTCCCTAGTTTTTTACATGAAATGGATCCTTATGAGTCTTATGATTGTGTTTTAGGTATTCATCGAATCAAAATGGCAATTACATGGAGGGAAAGAGAACATGAGGAACAAAACATGATTGCCCTAAATGATCAGGGTACAGTAAGAGCCATCAAATACTGCATGTTGCTAAAGTACTTTAAACTATCGAGTATGAGGCAACAAAGGGAACTATTGAAGTTCCTTGTTCATTCATGGGATCCAACAATACAGGATTTTCACATTGGGGACAAAGTGATCCTAATATTAGTGGATAATATTTATTTTCTCACAGGATTATCGAGGAGAGGTCTGCCCATTTCTCTTTTAGGGTTTGCTCTTGTAGTAGAGTCAGTGAGAGATTATATACTGCAATATTGCAATCCAGGGATTAAACCTAGTAAGGATGGGAAAATAAACATCCGCGATGTATGCGATTTGCATTTGAGGACCATCCTATTCACTTTCGCAAATCTTGTTGGTACCGCTACACTACATGTGGAAAACAAATCATACATGTAGTATGCATTAGAGTGCTTGGAACCAACAATATTTAACTGGGCTGAATCTGTCCTCTTTCAGATGAAAGAAAAACTTACCAAGGAAAAGGGAGGAAGGAAGAATAATTTCAACTATGGCTCACTCCTAATTTCCTTCACCTTAGAGCGGATTCTATTGATGTAGCCCCAACATGTTACACTGGGTATATCTGGCCCTAGATATCTAAGGATGCAGAGATGGGTAGAACTGATGGCTAGACATGCTAGTCAATCGACCATCATATTCTAGACTTCATTCTTCACTTGGTTCAGACGACAGATGGTCGCCATCGATGATTATGCATATGTAGGCATAAAATTCTGAGGAGATCCAGACTTGGTTCTACCAGACGACGCTCAATGGGGTGCAATTGGTTAGATTTTTTTGACCATGTTTTTTGATTTTTCTAAGGTTTATACATGTTTTTGTATGTTTATGTTTCCCAAGACTAAACTAAAGTTTTGATGTATGTATATGTAGGTCAAGTTCGACTAGTGGGTTAGCCAGAGCAGAGAGAAGACGAGCCAACAGAGAGGGATGTCAGGAGAGTAGTCCTTCGAGATTTGGATATGACCGAGATTATTGTTGAGCTACAACAACATATAAATGGATTGAATCTCGGGATGCTGGATTTCCGGATCGAAGAGTTACCCATGAGACTGCAGTGCCATACTATTGACTTTCCTAACCGTTGGATGCGGTTACTGCATAGGATAGCTAGATCAGTAGCTTGTTATCACGAGCATCACTAGTTTACTTTGACATTTTGCATATATTTTGAGGTTAGATGACCAATGTTTCTTGGGCACAAATTTTGTAAAAAACTATAACTATCTATCTATTTGTTTTCAGTGTTTTCCTATGTTTATTGCGCAATCCTATTCAATTATGTGATGTGAATTGAAAATATGTCTTTACATGTGTTGCAAATGCCTGTTTGTAACATAATTTGCTAAGGAATCAATTAATGTGTTCAAGTTTATGGAAATGTGTTGATATTGAATGAAATCAAAATGTATTTCCAAAAGTTGAACTCTTAGGAACATACGATGCAATGTTGAATTTTTGACAGTATAAACACTAGTGAGTTGCAGTACCAGAAGTTGTGAGTCTCACCTAATGATGATGCACTTAATACCAAATGAAATAGAATCAGAGAGAAGTGAAATCAACGTGCTATACTCAACGATATTGTTTGTAGATCGACTGATACAAATCCCTTGAATACTCACTAACTTGTTGTTTGGAGTGAAAATGGCCCACACTGTAGAGGATAGATTCTGCGTACTACGACTAGTACCATCAGCATACCCAACGAATGGTTCTAAAGATTCAGACATCTGCGATGAAATGTAAAGCATATTACTAACTTCAAGAAGAATCTAGAAAAACAAACTAAGACAATAAATGCAAATCAAAAGCATATATACAATATAATACAAAAAATTACTACGCTCATGTTTAATCATAGTAACGTTTCAGATAAAACCCATTTCAAGGCTGTGCCAATGAAATTCCATCATAATCTACCAACTCGTAGGTGCCCTTAGCAAGAACTATTTTGACACTATAGGGGCCATGCCATAACGACTCAAATTTTACTGTACCTATTACATCAACTTCCAGATCATAAAGTAAGACCAGGTCACCCTTTGAGAAGATGCGAGGCTGGACATGCTTGTTGTATTATGCCTTTATATGTCTCTTATGTGCTTCATTGGCCAGTGCGGCTTCATGACCCGTTTCATCAAGATGGATGAGGTTAAAAATATGCGCTTCTTCAGAATAGGTGTTAGGTAACAAGTCAATGACGAGTTTTAATGACAATATTTCACATTGGATAGGCAAGATAGCTTCCAGACCATACACCAATTGAAAGGGGGTAAATCTGGTTGCATTTCTCATCGAGGTTCAGTATGCCCACAAAGCCGAGCATAGGGTCAAATTTCAATTTCTTTTATGAACTCCTATCATTCGTTGAAGCATTCATTTAAGAATCTTGTTAATAGCCTCAACTTGTTCGTTGAATTGTGGATAATAAGGAGTAGAAATTTCATGTGATAGTTGTAATTTGGCTGTCAGCTCATTCATCATGTGATTGAAGAAATTATTACCATGATCTATGACTATATCCTGTGGAACACCAAACCATGAGATGACATGATTGAAAAATAATAATGCCACTATTTTTCTTGTGTTAATGAATGTAGGCATCGCTTCAGCCCACTTGTTAAAGTAGTCTACTGCGACAATAATATAACCATGCCCCCCGGATGAACAAGATTTTCAAGTCATGAAGTCAATTCCCCATTTTGAAAATAGTCCCACAAAGATAACAGGATGCATCGGCGCCGGCGGCTTGCAGATTTTATGATCAAATATCTGGCACGGATGACAACTTCTGACCACGAGGATGTAGTTGTAAAATATGGTAGGCCAAAAGTAACCAGCGTGGAGTATATTTTTCACGGTAGCATATCCAGACAAGTGTCCACCACAAGCCCCAACATGACAATCATTTAAAAACTTCTCGACCTCCTCATGAGTGAGGCACCTCCTTAAAATCATATCGACACCACGATGATAAAGTGTATCGCGGACGATCAGATAATCTTTGGCTTGGTATCAGATACGTCATTGTTCAGAGCGAGAGGTATCATGTTGAAAAGTTTGGGTTTTGAGATAAATGATCAAATGCCCATACCAAGGATCAGATGATTCAATCTGAAACAAAGAGTCATCAGGAATTGATGGTGCTGATGTAGTAGCAGTACTATCATAAGGAAGGTCACAGATAAGCTCAACAAAAACTAAATACTTCTTTGACTTGGATTTGATGAATTCCAAATCAAATTCCTGTAAAATGACAATCCGTTTTGAATATATCCCCCCTAGAAATTGATGTGACAAAATGTGAGTCATGGGGTTGCAATCCGAAATGACAATGGTATTTCAGAACATGATATAATGGCGAAACATTTGGACAACTTGAATGGCCACCAAGGCGAGTTTTTCGACATATGAATAATTCACTTCAGTATCATTGAGATTACGACTCAAATAATATATCAGATGTTCTATCCCATATTATTCTTGGACCAATACCATAGCAATGGTCGTATCAACCACGACGATATATAAGAAATAATCACTCTGATAATTGGGGGGATACATTAATGACGCCCGGACAAGTGTATCCTTGACCATCAAAAGAAGCTTGCACAAACTTATCCCAATGGAAGAGAATCCCCCTTTTCAAGAGCCGAGTAAATCCTTTAGCCATTTCGACGTAGTTTGGTATGAACCTCCTTAGGAAGTTAGCCTTTCCTTGAATTTGCTGTAACTAAAGAAAATTTGATGGTGTAGGAAAATCAAGAATGGCCTAGACCTTCAGTGGGTCGATTCAAATTCCTTATTTTGAGAAGAATAATCCTAGAAAACGACCATAATCAACACAAAACACACGTTTATGTGGATTGAGGCATATTTTTAGTGTCGACAACGTAGAAAGATAGCTCTCAAATACATCGGGTGATCAGTTTGGTTTCATGAATGCACGGTTAAATCATCTAGATAAGGTTGAACAATGTGCTTGATGTCATTGAAAGCATAATACATTGCTCCTTGAAATGTTTCCCCAACATTATTTAAACCAAATGGGAATTTACGATAAGTGAATGTGCCCCAGGGACAGATGAATGATGTCTTATATTGATCCTCTAGGTGGATGTTGATTTTATTGTAGCCATAAAATCCATCCATGAACGACAAGATTTCACATCCAGCACAATCGTCAAGAATCAATAATCTAGTCGATAAAGGGAGTATGATAGTTGTATTTTGGACAAGCAAGATGAAATCCTGATAATCGATGCACACTTTGATTTTCCCTTGTTTCTTCATGACAAGAATAATGTTGTAAACCCAATCAGTTAGCGGAATAGGGTAAATGAAACTAGCACACAAAATTTTTTCAACTTCTTCTTTAATGGCAACAACCTTCTTTAGATGAATAGGATGAAGGCGTTGACGTACTTATTTGACATCAGGGTACATGTTAATGGTGTGTTCAACGATACTAATATATATGTTTGGAATTTCCTCATAAGACCAAGAAAATATGTCATGGAATTGACGAAAGAGATAGCAATAAGTTTCAAGTTCTGATGGAGAACAAGACACGTTGACATGAATGTTTTCTACAACGCCAGGTTTGGTCGAAATATCGATAGAAATGGTTTCCTCAATATTTGATAAGTTTCGCTTGGATTTGATTGCATTAATGGGAAAAGAATTCGAAAAGCATGTTTTGAACGATGGGTGATATGGTTCAATAATATTATCTTCTTCGTAATCCTGAAGATGGGAACGATGATGATGATCTTCCCATGTTTCTCCTTTTGGCATGATGGATTCCACAATGCTCTCATCAGTTAAGAAAGTGGATGAAAAAGGATAAGATGGAGTACCAAAATCTAATGAATGATCAACCCAAACAACCGGCGACGATGATTTCAGATTCACCACCCAAGCCATGTAGATTGATTTCTATGCCAGCTCAATTGGGCTGGGCGACAGGAATTTATCCAACGTAAAATATTCAAAATCACCCGTAATATTCCTTAAGACCGATGGAGTGGAAGATATCATGTAGTAGGTCTCTATGTTTGCAATTTATACCGACGTCGTATGCGGTATTAATGCAAAGGTTCCCATTAGAGAAGAATCCTTTAAGAGTCCTATACCAATGTTTTGAAGTTCTAGTTGGGGTGCGTGAACTAACAGAATGCTTCCAGTTACCTACGAATTGTAGGCAAAGAAGGAGAGTTGATTGATGACTGTGATAACACCTTTATGTGGAAAGATGATCATTCTAAAATATGTAGAGACGATCGCAGTCATAGCATATACCCATGGACTTTCGAGTAATATGTTGTAGTCGAGGGGTCCGTCAATGACCTCAACTTCAACATTTACTGTTTTCCCCCCTAGTTCGACATGCAAGTTATTGATGATACTGCAAGGCTTATATTTACGACCGTCAAAAGATTTCAATTTCGTAGGCGATTGAGATAGGTGCAGCGAGCCAAGTGACTTCCAGCAGTTTAGAGACATAATGTAGGTAGATTCTCCCTCATTAATAATAGTATGATGAACAAGGTGATTGAGAACATTTACTTGGATGGATAATGCCAATTCTACTAGTAATTGCGGCACATAGCCCGTATGATTAAATACTACAAGATTAGAATCTGTCGGATCGATTCCACCAATTGCCGACAACAAAGCCTGCTTCTGGGAGGGAAAATTTTGAAGTACCTTGAGCGTCGACATAGCTGAAGGGGATTGAGCCAAATATTCAACTATATTATAATTTTGAGCAGATTAGGCTTGAGGATTGAATGTCGATTTATGAACGACTCCCTTCGGTGGCTTTATTTTTAACTCAGGAATAATAGTTGGCGGAATAGATTCCGTAGACGGATTTGTGGTTGGGTTAGAAGGTTGATCAATGGCCTAAATACCGTAATATTTATTACGTGTTGACACCAAAATATCATTTGTTGGCTTCATGACAGATAGCATAAGCACTTGGGAACTAGAAGCTAGATCCGTAGCAACCAAATTTGTGTCTGGATTTGGAAATGGATCTGTCAACCCAACAGATACATGCGAGGTCTTAATCAATTTTTAGACTTCAGCATGGTGAGGAAAATCTCGAACAAAGTGCTCCTCATTAAATATTATGCAAGGGTAATGAGGTTTCTAATTTCTAGTTTGTTGATCAGATGATCGTTCCTGCAGGGTAGAATTTTGATTTTTCTTTGATTTCCCCTTTTTCTTACTTCCATGTTGCTTATCACTTTTAGCTTTGTCAGATGACATGACATGAATTTAGGAAGAAGGTACAGGATCAGATGTAGTAGAGTGATGTGTGTTTGTAGTACCGATCATACCGTTGCCGACATGAGAGTCCTTAGATGGAGGAGGAACAATAAAATTAGATCGCAGTGTGTTGGGAATATTCTCATAGAGCGTGCCAGACTGAGTATAAATCAAATCTAAGTACTGGGCATGAGAAATGACCCGCTCTTCAATGACGACGCCACCCTTAGCCATATCCTTGGTGATATATGGCAACAAGGACTTAATGAACCACTCAACAAGAAGATGATCAGGAACAAATGTCTTGACCATTCTACGACGATGACACCACTCATGAATATGATCAGAAATTTGAGTAGCATTAGTCTGCTTGAAATTGGTCAAGAGTTACATTCCAATTTCATATCATATGGGTAACTGGAAGTGGGTCAGAAAGGTAGTAGCTAAGGTAGTGAAATTATCAAATAAAGCTCTTGGTAACTAAATGTACCTTTTCGCGGCTAGAGCAATGAGCATACATTGGAAAATATGTAGTCAAACAGAGTCATCATTTAAGGAGTTAGATGAAAACCACAAATGATAATTCATAACATGCGTCGACGGGTATTCCCTAGGGTTTCCATTGAACTTAGGAATATCCGAGGGAAATTTATAAGGTATCACCGACCACCAAGAGCATAGATGATTGGATCATTTGTAAGCCGATTTAAATCAGGCAATTCTAAAGTTGCAACAAAGGCAAACTGTCGATTTAAGTCAGGTTGAGCATAGCCAGGGTATGATGGAATTTCTTGACAACAGGCCTTTGAGCACCAACATAAGGAATTTTTTGCTGGTAACCCAGATAGGGGTTGTTTTGATAAGCAAACACTTGAGGATTCTGTTGATGAAAACCTGGGTAAGCTACTTGTTGAAATGAGGGTTGTTGCATTTTTTTTTGTGGCTTCCAAGGTGTCTGTCCACCAATATTATAACCCAAAATTGCATAGCTTGGATTCAGTTTTGAATAGGTAAAAACTTGTTGTGACTGTGAAATTCCATAATAGGGTAATCCAACTTGTGAATAAATAATTCCGGATACATGAGGTTGTTGTAAACCAACCAAAGGAGTTGGAGTTTGAGTGCCCAATACTTGAGGGTATTGGGTGGAAGGACCCACTTGAGACGTTTAAGGTACAACAATTTGAGCCTGTAATAGGGGTAAGGATGTATTAACAAGTGGAGTAGATGTGAGTGCAACAGGTTGAACCATTTGATATGATTGAACAACTGTTTGTGGTTGGATGGGTAGAGTGGGATTTCATTGACAAACAATCATTCTGACATTAGGATGACCAAATAACGACAGAGTACTGTCAAAATGGGTGACCATAGGTTTCCCCCCAGCATGAGGAGTATAATATGATGGAATATATTGTTCTCCAAATGTCAGGAGTCCAGTTGAGATTATACTGGATGGAATATACTTAGATGGACTAGCTTGATATTGCACTGAAGATGTATATAAAGGATCAAGCTGTTCAATACTCATTAGAGATGTACCAGGTAGAATACCAGATGATGACATTGGTGAAGTCCATGGGTTTGAGGATGCACCAGAGAAGGTTTTAGATAAATATTGGTAAACAGGTGGGACAGAAGGGAAACCATATAAATGTGACTCTGATGATGTGGTGAACATCGACGAGGTAGCAAGAGCAGGTGTTGTTGCAACTGGAATAGATGGTACAATTCTTAGCCATGGTCATATGACCCAATGTATACCCTACAAGATCTATGGGAACTCGAATAGACACAAGATCAAAGAAAGAAGTGTGAGGTGATTGAGGAAAAGTCTCATTAAGATAAAGCTCCAATCCAAAATGAGTTGGAGTTGAAGGTGTTTTGTCTTGTAGTATTTCTTCAATTGAAATAAAACCAGGTGGAAATATTTCACTATTAGGTCCGAAGTATATTTCAGGTGGTTGAATATGCAATATAGGAGACTCAATGGCTACAATTGATTGTGGGGCGATCGATACAGGAACAAATTCTGGCTGTTCAACTTTGGGATCAAGATGTTCTGGTAAAAGAGTGATGGGACCGGATCAACTTCTATTTGAACAACGTTGGGTTCGAGAGGTATGGTCTCATTGATTGGATGGATCGTGACCACATGTAGCTATGAGGACTCCATCTCGACAACAGTAGATGAACCAGGATTTGTAGAAACAAATCGAGATGAATCTGGTATATGTGAGGATGATGTCGCACTAGAGGTACTGATAGTACTAGTTTTAGTAGAACGATGTCGCCTTCGCCGAGAAAAAATGGCTTTTGGTGGTAAAGGTAGTTTAAGTGCTATTCTATGCAAATGATGGTGAAAGGGACATTCTTCTTCCATGATGAATGATTTATTTTATGACCAAAAACAAATAAACAAACAAAAGGGTAATTATAGGCAAAGTTTACCAAGTAATTGTGAACTGCAGAATACCTCCTGATGAACCAAGAAGTATAGGCAGACAATCTCCTCAAATGTTGTATTCGGTGTATCACAAGTTACAAGGCGACTGACTCGGTTACCTATGGATAGATAAAAACCTAAAGTTGTCCTCCCAAATATACCCGAAGGTACGTGGAGTTCCAAGGCCATATTAGTGCTGTCTAATGCGAAACCGCACAGTGAGAGCACCCCCTTATACTTTTCGTACTAGAACACTGCCCTATATACCCGAAGGTATGTGGGTGAGCTACGATATAATTACATACGAGGAGTGAGGTATCACACTCGGAATGTATCGCAGACAAGTTAGCGACAGATGCTATGTTTAACGATGTCGGAACACGTCTCTAGCCTATACCTTCTAAATGTTATCGTTAATGTAGCAATGCTTTCTTAGGTAAATTGATGTAAAATTGATGTTTATCTTGTTTAAAAGTTTTTCTTTTAGGTTCACCGCGTGATGTGATGGAAAAAAAATGCAAACTAAATGATAGGAAAACTTTTTAATTTAGCTTTTTCAATGAAAATCCTAGCTACTAAGGGAAAGAGAAATCAATTTTTGAGCAAACAAAAAAGAACACAAACTAAAATTCAGCTTTCCTAACCTGTTCCTATGCAACACACACAATTAACTATATGCACAAGCATGTTTTTCTTTTTATTTCCCTTAATGTGAATGCAATAAATGAAACTATATGCATCAATCAATAAAACACATGTCTTCTTCTGTGAGAAACGAGGCATGAAACAACAATTTCTCTTTTACGAAAATGAAGAATGGAACTACAATTTTCCTACAGGAAAGGAGGAATGAAACAAAAATTTCCTTTTAAAAAACAAATTGATATAATGCAGAAATGAATTATTTTGAATTTTATTTGCCAATGATAAAGAAAAACACTAAAGACATTGAACAAATTTACTTTTCAGAGGAGGAAGAATCAGGAAATTTTACTGGTCCCTAAGAGGTTTCAGACATTTGAGAATACATCAAACAAGTGGTTGAGAATGATAGCAATGAAAAATTTAGATGGAATTTGGTTGGTTGAGGGGAGAACATAGTATCTAAGGGGAGACAATGCGTTGCAAAGCACCCCTGAGTGGGAGACAGTGCACTGCAGTGCATTGTGTCTTGACCAAAAATGTGTTGGGCGCAACAAGGATTGAAAAACCAGGCAAAAAAACACACTTATAATGCAATTTTTTTGTTCAAATGTCTAATAACTGAAATTAGATGCTACTGATGAGGATAAACAGAGGCTAAAACACTAGGAATGATAGGATACTCCCCAGCGGAGTCGCCAATTTGTTATGCGAAATTGTGATCTACGGATAAACCAAATTCCCTAAGTGTGGTGCTAGTCACTTAGAACAACAAAGGAAAGAATTACTATAACTTTCTCTAAAACAAGAAGATATATAGAATGGTAAAGGAGCCTACTTGTGATTCAATCACTTCTCCTTCTCCTTCTGTCGCTGTTGTCGTTTCTCTCAATCCAACCCAAAATTCCAGATCGATTCCTGTAAACACACACATAGAACAAAAAACAACATTCAATATACATATATCTACTTACCCTACTCAATCAAATCGATTAGATATGAAATACATACATCATTAAAGAATACATTACATAATAAATAGATACATATGTATGGGAAAATGAACAACAATATTTTCTAAAGAGCAGAAGGGGGAGGTTACAACCAATGGATCGATTTGTTGTCAACCTGCTCCAGCTTCATTCCAGCCTCATCACATCCAACATCATACTAGCATCATATGAGTACTTTCACTCTCTTATCACATGAGAATCCAACAACATAACTTTACCAAAATTCTTCTTTCCCTAGCACTAGAATGAGTGCTCAATTTATAGGGAAAATGATGGTAGTTTCTTAATGAATGACCTTATAATAATAGGAAACACATGTTCCAAAGTTCAAAGGTGTTATATGGACACTTGGATTCTAATTTTGACACATATGGACTCTTATAGAAGGCAATGGCCATGTGGAGATTCCCGGAACAATGAGAATTCCTCCCCCAGGCGACTAACGCACCCTCGAGTGTCGGGAAGTGCACTGCACTACACCCTTGAGTGGAGGATTTGGCACTGGAATTCAGTTAGTCCCTTTAGAGACTGCATTGATGAGTCAATAAGTGATATAACATATAATTCAAACCTTGGAAATCTCACAATAGAAGCCATGAATGAAATGTATTCACTTAGGGCACGTAAAAACTAAAATATGAGGGGATGATAGACCCTATTTCATTGGTCCTGGGGATGATGTACTGTTTGACCAGGTCATGGGGGATGATGCCAAAATTAACCTATAACAATTTTTATTAAAACTTCATGAGTAGTTGCAAATCTACATCATAATTTCTACAAATTTAAAACCAGTAAATAATAAGGGTCTTAATTGATGGAGTATAACCCCTCTCGTAGTCATGAGGATGGGGATAGGTAATGCGCGTACATAAAATAAATATAGAATTTAATAACAATAGATGAAGAAATTAATTCCACAAAAAGTAAATGGAATTCTAGGAAAAAAATATTGACCACCTATGTTTGACCATTGATGGGTGATAATACACACTTGTTTTCCAATTGGGTTCCCTATAAGTACTTTTCTATGATTCAACTCCATTTTTTCCAAGATGATTATCAGTGACAAGGTCAATACAAAAGAGTATTTATACTACATTCCAATACTAGTTCTCAAGGGCATGATGTGTCCTTGATATCTTTGAGGCAAAAGAAAGGAAAACATGGGGAGGGTCATTAAAGGAGCTAGAAACCATAGGAAGAGTGAAGATAAATCCTATAGAAATGCCAAAATGGGACACTATTTGACCAATTAATTGTCATAGAGCGTTTACTTTCTCATAGAGCCTCAATTGTTTACCACAATGAATCCTCATAGAAATTTCAACCTCCTTCTCCCACTCTAGAGCTACCAACACATGTTATGCATTTTCCACCATACATTTATCTCTAACACCATTCTCTAGCTGCATGTGATTGGCGAAATCACCCTTCCATATATTCCATCTTATTGCTTATTTCTTAATACTATAGTGTGCCTCCAATGTGCACTGCTTGTTACAATGTTTCAAGCCCTGGTTTACATGGATTGGAATTCACATAGAATACAACAACCACTATTACAATGAAAATGCACCATATCAACCTCAACAATTTCCATTTCCTCAATGAAGAGAGTAGAGCTCAAGTCCTTCCAATCACTATGCAAGGAATGGGTTTCTCTTTCGACTTTGGCTTGAAATACATAAGAATCTAGATCTCGCCAATTGGAATTGAGTCATCATCCTATAGCATTTAGAACAAAACCAAAATTCCTGGAAAGGTAGTTCGAGATCACCCATAACTGATTTTATTGGCACTTTCTCATGATATATAAATCATAAACTTGCATTATGGCATATGATTTTTACTAGGCCCAAGAAGCCTACCAATTAATCCAAAACATAATCCATTGAACCACTATTATACCCATAATTAATTGTCACATTTGGGTAATAATCCAACCTATAATGCTATGGCTTTAGTGTATTAAATTCCGACCCATTGATTTGGAATGTGGGGACAAGTATAGGTAATAATAGGGTTTGGCATCATGTTCCTACATATCATATAGGGAAATAGTAACAATGCCCACCTTTACAACCCATATTCCTTCAAAAAACCCTACTCCTTTGTTGGCTTGCTTGTTGAGAAGTTGGTTTTGTTGTCGCAAAATGTAGAAAAACTTGATTTTCTCAAAAGTTTGAGCCACCTACAAAGCCCTTTAAACTAGTAAATACAAATTGATTTTTTTAAAGGATTATTTAGATGTAGTGTTTTGATAATGAAAATTCAATTTGTGATAACTATTACATTACAAATCCTTTGTTTTCTTTGTTTAAAAAAAAAATCAAATATAACTTCTTTATATAATTTCACTTTATATAAATATAACTTTTTTTTAATTAAATTAAAAACTAATTAATATAACATAATCATAATTTATAACAACAAACTAGATATACTTACATTAAAGCACTATAAAAACTAATTAATATAACATAATCACAATCTATAATAACAACTAATAACAAACTAGATATACTTACATTAATGCACTATAAAAGCAAAGACACATCAATGATATCAAGTCAAATAAATTCATGTATAATTGGAGATTGATAAAGTAAAACTAATTAATATAACACAATCACAATTTATAATAAGTTTAAAAAATTAGGTATACTTGAATTGATGCACTATAAAAGCATAGGAATATCAATGATATCAAGTCATATAACATGGTTAGACACTGATAAAACAAAGTAGGAATTCTTATATAGTTAGCAAACAAACATGATATATATTTTATAAATTTAACAATAGTGTTAAAATTTGAAGATTATATGTTTAGTTTAATTTTTTTTTTTTGTATTTATTTAGAGACATTTTAAAAAATGTTTGCAACTTAGTATACATTTTGTGTACCAAAAACAATCTGGAATAATTTAATAATAATTTGTATTTTTTATTTTTATTTATTTATTAATATTTTTTTGTTTTTTTAAATATTTGAAACATGAGATATACTTACATTAATGTAAGTAAAAAAAAAGGCATATCAATGATATCAAGTCAAATAAATTCATGTATAATTAGAAATTGATAAAGTAAAACTGATTAATATAATATAATCATAATTTATAATAAGTTTAACAAATTAGGTATATTTGAATTGATGCACTATAAAAGTATAGGCACATCACTGATATCAAGTCAAATAAACCTATGTATGGTTAGGCACTCATAAAACACACTAGGAATTCTAGTTAGTCAAAAAAACATGATATATATTTTATAAATTTAACAATAGTGTTACAATTTGAAAATTATATGTTTAGTTTAAATTTTTTGTATTTATTTGGAGATATTTTAAATGTGGGTTGCAATTTAGTATACATTTTGGGTACCAAGAACCATATGGAATAATTTAATAAGAAGATTTTTTTTTTCTTCTGTTCTGGCTTATCCTATGATAATTTAATTTTTGAAATATTTATGTTATTTTTTTAATGTAAAAATAAATTAATATTTAAAATTATATATATATATATATTTGGTAATAATTTAATTTTTAAAATATTTAAGTTATTTTTTTTAATGTAAAAATAAATTTAATATTTAAAATTATATATATATTTAGAAAGATTGTATAGACAAAACACTATTTCCAATTTATTTAAATTTTTGTCACACAAAATAAAATATCTTAAGAGAATAGAACCTATATGGTCAGGAATTAAATAGACTATAATACATTTTGGAGAATTTGTTTGAAATCCAATAAAATTTTGTTTGGTAAAAAAATAAAGAGTTCACAATCTCTGAAGAGTGAAAAATCTTTTAAAATATGAAAAATGTGATTCAAACAAATCCCAAAAAACCTCTAAAACTTAAACAGATCTTCAAAACAAACCTTCCAAAACTTATAACAAATAGCCTGGTTAAACTTTTGCCAACCTATCACATAGCCTTTGCTCTATATAAAATACCAACGCACAACATACGAAGTTACTAGTAATCTCCTTCCCCTGGAGGCACAGAACTCTTTTCAGGAAAATAAGAAAAAAACAATAATGTCTGGCTTAGTTCCATTTCCTTGTAATCTTGCAGGTCTCGTACTTGTGTACGTTTTTCCGTGGCTGTATATTCAATAGTTTTTAAACAGTTATAAGTTGAAATTCATTTTGTGGAGTGTAGTGTTATTAATATTTTTGGAGTTATAATTTTATTAATATATTAGATAGTATATATTAATCTTTAAATTTATATAAATATAATTTTTTTTTATTGTCATTTCTAAAGCTATAGTTTCAATAATGTATTAGAGCAATATATATCAATATGTTATAATTTCATTAATATACTAAAGTAATATATACCAATTTTTGAATTTAGACAAAAATCCAAATAAGCTAAAGCAATATATACCAATCCTTAAATTTAAACAAATACGAAATCTAAAAATTAACATATACTGCCCCTTATATTAATAAAACTATAAGTTCAGCAATATTGATTTCCAATACAACCTAACAGCAGAATAAGAAAATAAAAAAACTTAAAAAAACGCCAGTTAATTCCACCAGAATCCAATAAATAAGCACAACGGTTTTGGCTGATCCTCGCCTTGCAAATGCATATGATCTCAGATTTTTAGTATTTCCTGTGAAGAAAAGCTTAATGTTGTTTTCTTACCTATGTACTCATCAGTTGGTAGGCAGAAAGTGTAATCAGCTTTGCTTTTAATCGTTGACAGAAGATACACTCAGCTGTCTTTCCTGCCCCATATCTTTCTTCACTCTTCAGGTGTATCTCTTCAATTAGTTCAAGTGTTTTCAGGTTTGTATTCACAGGTTCTTTGATGGAGGAAGAGGGTGCGGTCCAATCGAAGTGAAGTGAAGGGACGGGAGAGAATTCACATGGGCCTCTAAACTATAAACCTTTACATTTAGGTAAAGGTTAACAAACATAGATAATAATAATAATTTGATTTAAAATCTTAATTTGATAATGATAATGGTGGTAATTTAATGTAATATTTTTGGTGATAAATATTAATAAATTTAGATAATAATTATAGTTTGATTTAAAATTAGAATTTGATAATGATGGTGGTGGTAATTTAATGTAATTTAATTTTGTGAAGATGTAGATTTTGTTGATAAATAAGTGAATCTTATTAGAAGTTTTAAAAGTTAATTTCAAAAAATATTGTGATTGGTGAATTTTTTATTTTAAAGATGTAGATTTTTATTTATTTATTTTAATATATATATTTTATTTATTAATGATGATGATGATGGTTAATGTGAGACCAAACTTTGGTCTATTGAACCTATAATTTTCTTAGCGCTTAATTGTCTAGCTTCTAGTCTTTCTTGGCGAGATTGATGTTGTAGCATTCTTTTTCTTCTCTATGGTCTTCCAACTTCCTTTATCTTGCAACTCCTTCATCTCTTATGATCCTTGGGACACTGGTGACTTATCTTCGGGATCTGGGAGATCTGCTTCGCTGTTAAATGAAGATTTCTTTTGCGCAGTATTCAAATCCTCATAATTGTTGATGCTTGAGCGGTTGTCGAGTTCATTTTTTTGTTGTTGGGCTGGGCTTTCCCCCTGCTTGTCTTGAGGGTTGTTTCTTTCTCACCTGATTTCTTGCGGTTCAGAGTTTTCTGGAGAGTTTTCTTCCTTGATGACAGTATAATGTTCCTTTTGTGCTCCTTCCCACCATGTAGATCTATGGTGATTCTTTCTAGCAGAATTTTTTTGGGAGACTTTTGGGAAATTTTTGGCTAGATGGCCTGTCTCAAAGCAAGATCGACATCTGAAGAGGACATTTTCATAGTCAAGTTTTTGGATCCATACATAATCTTTGCTTGTTAGGATTATTTTAGATGGGAATATGGCGCTGAAGTCCATTTTTGCACAGATGTGTGCATAGGTGGTTGTGACATATTTATCTGTTTCTGGGCACCTGCAGTAATATTTCCCAATTGCATTTCCAATGGCTTTTAGCGATAAGAGATTCTAGATATGCAAAGGTAGGTTTGGCAATTTGACCCAAACTGGTGCTAAAGTTATGAATGTTGTTGAGGGATCGAATGATGGGTTCCATGGCTTCATGAATATGCTCGATTTTTCCCAAAAACCAAGGGCCATAATCTAAAATGCATTGTCTACCTTTAGAGTTTTCAAAATCTACTATAAAGAAACCCTTAGTACAAGGGTATATATTAATTTTATCAGAAATGAGAGGCTTCCATACCTCCGAGATCCAACTGTGGAGAGCTGTCAGCTGCGGCCAAAAACCATTAAACCGATAGATTAAGGCACTTTCAGAAAACTTCAAGGCCTCATCCAGTGAAGCCTTGCCCACCTACACAGTGGGCTCTGGGGCTTCACTGACAATATGGGCACGAGCTTGAATCTCAGAGGCAGATGGAACTGGGCCGGAAATTATCTTTGCGAAGCTTGGAGCCATACTGCAAAAGAGATGCTATTGAACCCTGCAGAAGAGATGCAAAACCCATTCGATGAAGAGAAGAGAGCGAAGATTTAAAATGTGTTTTTAATAATTTGAAGAAAAAATAATAATTAAGGTTCAAAAAGTTAACCACAACAAAATTATTTTGATTGGTTTGAAAAACATCATTTTCTAGAGATGTAGATTTTTTGTTTTTAATATTTTTAAATTTTATTTTAATATATATATTTTTACTTATTAAATTTATTCAAGAAAAAATAATAAAATATAATTTTTTAAATATATTTTTAATAATTTGAAAAATAAAAATAAATTATAAAATAATCATAAAATATAATTTATAAAATGTAGATTTTTTAAAAAAATATATTTTTAATAGTTTGAAGAAAAATAATAATTTATAAAATAAACATAAATTATAATTTATAAA